>CM021100.1:712880537-713211032 GCA_007115665.2 Sequoiadendron giganteum
AGTCATGAAGGATGAGTTGGACGCGAAGAATGGCAATGATGATTCGGTTTGGGTTGGGGATGATGTTGTTGATATCCTATCCAAGAACTGGGAAAATGTCAGTTAGTCTTTACTTTTTTTGTGTTTTTTGTCTATTGTTGGACTGCAGTTAATGTTTTTAATTAGGTTTATCTCTAATCGTTTTTGAACTTGAACTTTTTGGCCCTTGTGGCTCCTTGTGTTAAGGGTACAACACCCTGTAAATACTACTTACCTTATCAAAAACATGAAAACAAGTTGGAATTAAAAAATTAAATTAATGAATTAATATTTAATTATTCAATTTAACTATGTGTAAATCATAATATATGATTTAAAAATTATAAAATAAAAACAAATTGAATAAATTGTGAATAGTGGAAAAATATAAAAGAAAAAAATCTAATTATTTTAGAGGGTGGATGTAGTTAGGGAAAAAAGAGGTAATTAATAAATCAGTTGGAGTTAACTAAAAGAGGGGCTTTTTGGTTATTTTATGAAAACTAATCTTGGAGCTGTCGTGAATAATCTTTCATGTTCTTGAAAAAAAAATTGGAGGTTTGGAAATTTGGAGATTAGGGATTTTTACAGTGTGTGGAACCTTAGAAGGTGTTGAAAGCTGAGTTGTTGAGTTGTGGTAGGGGACTGGAATTGAGCTCTACATCGATCTTCAATCAGCTAAACAATTATATACAGGTTCCTCAGTTTCTTAACTCTACCTTTGTTTGTTCTAATATTGAAATAATTTTTTTTTTAAAAATCCTGAAGAGGAATTCTGAAAACATCTCTGTAAAATATTTGTGTTTATTCTGTAAATCAGTATTTGATGGTTTCTAGAAGTTTTATAAAATCCATTTCTTCTTAGTGTGTGTAGCATTCAGCTAAGTCTTGAAATGGGGAAATACCCTGTTGTTTCTATTCCCTCCTTACTAGAGTCAAATTTTATAGAACCTTGTGGTTTCTACACATTATTTTGTCCCTTGCTTTTATCTGTGCCAGATGAACCATGCAGCATGGGTGCCCTCTTCTTGCTTCCAAATTTTGTATAGCTCTGTGTCAGATGAGCTATGGGGGTGTGGGCGTCCTTCCCATATAACTCTGCATACATATACTTATATTTCTCTGAAAAAACTCGGGGTATTGCTTATGATTTTATTTACCCAGTGCTTGGTCATGTCATTGTTGGCAGTGTTCATCCTTTGTGCATCCATCTTTTTTTAACTTGAACAACTTATTAGTATTACATGTGTTCAGTTTGTAGGTCGTGCCTTGTAAAGTACGAGTTCCCAACTCGTCTGATTTGTTTGGGACTGGAGATATGCTTCATTAACCACTATATTGTGATTCGAATTATCTATTCTTGAAGGGTTTGTTTATTATGGAATTCAAGATTCCTTCTTTGACAGTCGAAAGCCATATTTAGAAAAGAATTCAATTGATGCATTTTGTTGGGCATTCGATGTTTAGATCTCATGGTTTAGCAACCGATTGTTGAGGTGGGAGACGTGTCCATCCATTAGCACTGAAAGAGATCTTTTATAACTGAAATAGATGTAAGCCATATGCATTTCGAAGTAGGCCTTAAGTCGCCATTACTGTCAGTATATAGGCGCACTTAGCGCATGTCATAAGTTGCAGGATGTTAGAAATTCCCAGCTTTATTGGCCGCTTTCTTAAGTCTAGTGTTTCCTTATGCGTGTCACCGAACTGTGACTTTATTGATATTGATATGATATGTAAATATATATATATATTTGTATTACTATGTTATGGCCATCTTTAGAATTTTGATTTGAACAACAGTATAAAATTATCTTAGCGTAAGTTTATTCGAGTGTATAATATAAATGTATATATATACATACAAATATATATAAATATACATACATTTAAAAAGATTTTGGTTATCTGTTACATCTGTTTGATTACTGTAGAACAATATTATAAATATTCATATATATATATATATATATATATATATTCGAATAGGTGTTCTCATAAATGAACATAATGTTAGAAAATGACTGAATTGAATGTGTTATCTCTCTAATTAAATTAAATGATTAATTTACTTACATTTAAAATAATAATAATGAGTTTGTTTTATGTGAAAATTAGACTCCTCCTTTAACAATTTTAAGTATTGCATGTTTTTGGAAAATGGTGTGTTACTCTAGCTAATCTCTTCTTGTGAATTGATATTGGTGAAGTTGTGTTGATTATTTGAATGGGGGTACTTGTGTTTATTATTCTTGTGGGACTATTTGTGTAAATAACTAGTTGCCTTCCAAAGGCTAGGGGGAAATTTATATTTGATGGTTCTATGATTGTTTATTTTGGAGATGGTGGTTATGAATTAAATGAGATTATGTTGACCATTAGCTTGCATTGCATATTTGTTATTGTGGATGTAATTTGAATGTGGGCGGGGTTATGCCTCGCTTTGTTGCATATGTAATGATTTTTGTGATTGTGCAAGTGGGACTTGCTTTGATTTTATTGGGTTCTCCTAATTGTCGGTAGAGGAGTGGCTCCCAATGGGGGTCGATGCATAAAGTGGTGTCTGGGTAACCCATGTGGGAGTTTTGTAATTAAGTGATAACCTAAAATAAATTAGGGGGTTGGGTATTAATTACATTAATCAAGATAAGTGAATGTCTCACTCATGACTCAAGTGCTCGTATAGGCTTGAGATGAGTCGAGAAGGCCTGGAATGGAAACATCAACTACCTCATCCTCATGAGAGGTATGTTGATTCTGCATAGGGTTGCATGAGGGGCCAAATATCGGTAGAGGCTACTAGGGTAACCCAGGATGGGGGTCAGGACCTAGGAAGATCTGCTTGGAAAACCCATGACAAACTATGTGATGACACTCCTCTTATGATAATCTAGTAATCCCTTGTCTCTTGTCTCCCTTGATGTTGGTGTGCCTCTGGAAATGGTGTCGTTGTCATGTGATATTATATTGTACTTGTTCTTGGATGTCATGTTAGCCCTATGTTGTCTATGTTTCTTGTTTGTTTGTGACAGTGGGATCCTTTTCTATCTCCTAGCATGAGGGTTGTGCCTTAGGGTTCCACATGGTTAAGTGGAATGTGCATTGTACTCCATTGGGTTCTCTTTTGTTCATGTTTGTGGTGATTACTCTCGGATTTGAAGATTTCTACACTAGTTTCAGTTCATGTGAATTGCATTCCATGTAATTGTATTGTATCATTACTCTCTTGTATCATGTATTACACTTTTGATGTACTCTCCTCACATACGATCAAGGAGATATTGCTAGTCACAATGTAATTATGTAACATTGTAACTTATTGTAGAACTTTCTATTGTAATTGATTAAGCTAATGAAATTGAATTGAATGGTATCCATGGAGGATTTTTTATGATTAATGATGTTACTTCTGATATTAGCATGTAGAGGTATATGTTTTAATTTTGTTGAGTAATGTTGCTAGTGAACCTTGAGACCATTGTTGGTATCGAGAAGTACTCAAGATTTGATATCTTGAGGAGTGACTTCTTAGGGTTAATTATCTTGAGAAGTCACTACTTAGGATATCTTATCTTAAGGAATTTTTTAGTGCGTCATGATGTCGGAATGTGGTTTGAAATGGCATAATATAATTTATGTATATACAAAGATGATTATTGTTCTTGTATTCTCTTGCAAATTCAATGTTAGACTCACTTTGTAATGGATAATATGATGTTGACTATTGTATATGTTAGCTCACTAGATGGTATTTATTATACATTATTAATGTCATGATATGGATAATTCATAATGCTAGTTGGTATGACTTAATGCTATGAATTTTTAATTCTTGTCAATATGGTTTATGGAATTCTAGTAGCGTAGTCATGAACATTAGAGGACTTAAATAGAATACGAATTAATGTTCATTTGCAATCCTTATTACGCTTTTACCTTCTTTTTTTAAATTATACCATTTTTATGTGTTGATGTGTGTTATCCTCTAGGGTCCTATGGCGGAGCGTTACACATGGTATTAGAGCCCAAGTTCAAATACTGGGTGCTCTGGGTATATACAAGAGCCCATTAAGTTGTATTAGTTGTATAGATCTTGAAGTTTACATTTTTCCCTTGTTGACCTCGCCTAACACCCTGAACTTGTCTTTGGTGGTGTCTGTGTAGGATAATTCCTAGAGGTATGGGTCAAGGTTGAGGACATGCTAGAGGTCATGGTGGAGGCTGCGGGGCTAATCACCAAGACTCTCCCCCTCAAAGTTCCCATGAGTCTAACCGTGAGGAACAACAGAGTTCCCAAAATAATAAGGGAGGTGGAGATCAGAATCAGGGTCAGTTGAGATTGGAGGGCGCATAGTTGCGTCACTTACTTGAGGAAATTCTTAACCGTCTTGATCTAAGACCGCAGGGTGAGCATTTGGTTGTTAGAGAGAGGGAGAGGTCTTCTAGGAGAAAGGAGGTTACTGTAGAGCAAGAGGCAGTTTTAGCTGGACATATGAGAGATCTATTAAGAGATCATCCTCCTATGTTTGATGGGACTAGTAGTGGTTTGGAGCCTAAGACATGGTTAATTTATCTAAACAAGTGTTTCGCTATGCATCCATATGGTAGAAACACCAAGGCTAGGTGCACTATCATGCACCTTTGAGGTTTTTCTTCCACATGGTGGCATTTGGAGGAGCAGAAGCTCCATTTAGATATAGATTCAGTCTCATGGGAGATGTTCTTAGAGAGATTTAGAGCTCAGTTCTTGTATGATCATTGGTGACAACATCGTGCAGATGAGTTCCCTGAGCTGAGGTAGATGACGATGCCAGTTGAGTAGTATGAGGGGAGATTTTATGAGCTTAAGCAATATGTTGGCATAGGTGATGATGAGGGTATTTTATTACAACACTTTATCAGGGGCTTGAATGCTCGTATCAGTGGAGGTGTTTGAGTATTTGAGCCGAAAAATATGGAGATGGCTATGAAAAAATCTCAAATAGTTGAGGAGAATTTGACTATGGCTTTATGTGGTTAGATGGGGGTTCAGATTAGTAGTGCACCTCTAGCAGGTTTTATCTCTTGTGGTGGCCAGACTCAATCAGCGGGTCCTTCTAGGAGTCACCATGCACCCACTAAGGGTGGTCAAGAACAACAACAGTAGTAGAACTCACAGTCAAAACATAAGAACTCTCAGTATCGACAGGGTGATGGGTTTCAGTCTGGAAGAGACAGGAATTGGAGGCGAAACAAATGTTATCGTTCAGATCAGCCAACCCAGAGTTCACAATCTGTAGTTAACAGGGGCAATGCTCAGTAGTCTAGTGCACCCCCAAGTGGTAGAGGTTTCGCCAAAGGTACTAGGTGTTTCTCTTGTCACCAACAGGGTTACATTGCTAGGTAGTGTCCTCAGAAGGGAACATACGAATTTAGTCAAAGATCAGCGGTTTCAGAGCGGACAGTAGGAGATGCAGGTAGATCACATAGATTATTTATGGTGGTTGATAATCTCCAGGCCAAGCATTAGGGTACAATGGTTGAGACTTCAGGTGTGTTACATGACAATAGAGTCTCTATTCTCTTTGATTCAAGTGCTTCAAATTCCTTTATTTCTCCTTTTGTAGTAGTGCGATATGGACTAGTGGTAGTGAAGCAGGAAGATAGGTGGCAGCTCGAGTTGGCCTCTGGTGCTAAGATCATAGCTGAGACTCTTGTCCGTGGGTGTAGTTTGAGGATTGGATCTCTTTACACCACAATAGAACTTCATGTTATACCCCTTGGGTCTTACCATATTGTATTGGGCATGGATTGCTTAGAGGTTCATAGAGCAATCATAGATTTTTTTCATAAGTCAGTGCAGTGTGTAGATGACTCTGGTAGTGAGATTGGGGTAGTTGGGGTTCAAAGGCCTATTTCCTTGAGGATGATCTTAGCTATGCAGTTGAGGAGGTGTATGTGGTAGTTTTGTCGGTTATTTGTAGTGATAGTTAATGATTTGGAGTTAGGAGAGAGCCAGGAGGAGGTGTCTCTTAATAGTCACCCTATTCTTAGATAGTATGTTGATGTCTTTCCAAGTGAGATACCAGGGATGCCACCTAAGCGTGACATCAACTTAAAGATAGATCTTGTACTTGGAGTTGAACCCATTTCACGAGCTCCATATCGGATGACCACTCAAGAGCTTAAGGAGCTTCAATTACAACTTGAGGAGTTGTTGGTGAAGGGATTTATTCATCCTAATGTCTCTCCTCGGGGAGCACTGGTGATTTTTGTGAAAAAGAAGGACGAGTCCCTTCAATTTTGCATTGATTATCGATAGTTGAACAAGCTGATAGTGAGAAACATGTATCCATTGTCAAGGATCAATGATCTATTTGATTAGATCAAGGGTGCTAGGGTATTTTCAAAGATTGATCTTAAGTTAGGATACCATCAGTTGCGCATCTTCGAGGCAGATATCCATACGACCACATTTCATACTCATTATGAACACTATGAGATCATAGTTGTGTCATTTAGGTTAATAAATGTGTCCTCCGTATTCATGAGTTTTATGAATGGTGTATTCTGTACTTACATTGATAGATTTGTTTTGGTATTTCTAGATGAAATTTTGATCTATTTGAGGACCATGGAGGAGCATGAGGAGCATCTGAGGCAGGTGTTACAGTGTTTGAGAGAGAACCAGTTGTATGCAAATTTGTCGAAGTGTGATTTATTTTAGATGAAGGTGAAATATCTGGGTCATGTTATCACTAGTGAGGGCATTGTTGTGAATCCTTCAAAGATCCAAGCTATCATGGATTGGCTTGCACCCACTAATGTGGAAAAGGTTCGCAATTTCATGGGTTTGGCAAGTTATTATCGTCATTTTGTATAGGGTTTTTCAAGGATAGCCCACCCCATCACTTCTCTTAAGAGGAAAGGGAAGAAATTCATTTGGTCAGAGCAGTGTCAAGCAACTTTCCAGACTCTTAAGGAGAGATTGACCAGTGCACCTATATTGGTTGTTCCTAATCTTGTTGGGGATTTTTTGGTTTGTATAGATGCTTCCTTGGAGGGTTTAAGAGTGATGTTGATGCAGGATGGTCGTGTGATTGCTTATGAGTCTCACAAACTCAAGAATCATGAGTTGAACTATCCTACTCATGATCTAGAGTTAGTCGTTGCGGTTCATGCTTTGATGAGATGGAGGCATTTTATTTTGGGACATCAGTTTGAGTTGCACAATGATCATCGTAGTTTGCAATATATTTTCACGTAACCTAATCTGAATGCCAGGCAGAGACGATGGATGGAGTTCCTATGTGAATATGATTTGGAGGTGAAATTCATTTAGGGAAAGGAGAATGTGGTTGCGGATGCACTTAGTAGGTGGAGACATGAGCTATCAGCATTGACTCTTAGTGTGGACTTTAGGAGCCAGATCCTTTTCGCATTTCATTTAGATAGTTGGTATCAGGAGGTGAGGGCTAAGGTGGAGTCAGGAAGAGCCTTAAAGGGCAGATTTGTAGGATATTTCCTTGAGTCAAATGGCCTTATGAGGCACTTAGGTCATATTTATGTACCTTCCTCAGGAGATCTTCATACTTTTATCATGTTAGAGGCACATCAGGCACCTTATTCAGTTCATCTGGGTGTCAAAAAGATGCACGCAGATCTTTGAAAACTATACTTTTGGGCCGAAATGAGGAGAGATATTGTTGATTTTACGTCGAGATGTCTGGAGTGTTAGAGAGTGAAGGTAGAACACCAGCATCCTGCAAGACTTTTGCATCCCCGTCTAGTTCTTGAGTGGAAATGGGACATTATATCATTGGATTTTATTATTGGTTTGTTTATTTCTTCTCATCGACATGATGTCATTATGGTCACGGTGGACAAGTTGATGAAGGTGGCTCACTTCTCTCATGTCTGATCCTCATACAATGCTTCATCAGTGGCTAGATTTTTCATGGAGGACATTATCAGGTTACATGATATTCCTTGCCAGATTATTTCAGACAGAGATCCAGTGTTTACTTCAGCTCTTTGGACGTCCCTACAACATGCATTGGGGACTCATTTGAACTTTTGTTCAGCTTATAATCTAAAGACTGATGAGCAGATTTAGAGGGTCAATCAGATCCTCAAGGATATGGTTCAAATGTATGTCATGGATCAACAGTCACGTTGGGAGGACTACCTCTATTTGGTGGATTTTGCATACAATAAAAATTATCACAGTTCTATTGGCATGCCTCCTTTTCAGGTGTTATATGGTCATCTGTGTCAGACCCTGTTGAGTTGGGATCATTTGGAGGACAAGGTTCTTCTTGGTCCAAAGATGCTTCAGGAGATGGAGCAGCAGGTGTTTTGCATTAGAGAGCAGTTGGTGGTAGCCTAGGGCAGACAAAAGAAATATGCAGATGCTCATAGGGTTGACCGTCAGTTCTCATTTGGTGATCAAGTGTTCTTGTGGGTGTGTTTGTGAAAGAGTTTGATCCAATATGGAAAAGTCTCTAAGCTTTCACTGCGCTTCGTTGGGCCTTTTGAGGTGTTCGAGAGGATTGGTCCAGTGGCTTATTGTCTTGCTTTTTCGCCCAGTCTCTCGCGCATTCATTATGAGTTTCACATTTCAATTCTTAGACCCTATTATCCTGATATATCTCATGTCCTCGATTGGAATGCATTACAGGTAGATGACGAGCAGCTAACTTTGGAGCCTGTGGGCATCATTTAGCATAGATGACGCACCCTCAGATGACGAGACATTGAGAAGGTTATAGTCTAGTGGGATTTGAATGACAAGCCTTTTGCTACATGGTAGGATGCTTCTAGGATGAGAGAGTTATACCCACATCTGTTTGCAGGCTTCCAGAAGTAAGCCTAATCCTAGGGGGGAGGATGTAGTGCCCCTCAGTTTTCTTTTGTTTTGGACAGTTACTTGGATGCATATGGACTTTATGATACTATTTGATGACACTTGGATATTTGGATACTTTGATGTTTAGTTATGATAATGCTTGATGACACTGTTATATCTGATGCTTTATGCTCATACCATGTTTAGTAGATCAGTTTAATTGTTTATGTGAGTTATCATGGATATGAATATTATGTGTTTATTGGATGTATGTTATATCATGATTTGATATTAGTTTATTGTGAGTTGATGTATTGGTGAAGGGGAACAGGGTCACATCATTTGCTTGCGAGTGCCCTATGATGCTATGATTTTTCCTTCATGGTGTGATTGATTAGTTGTCTTTATATATGTTCGACCATGTGGTTTGTTGCAGGTTGCAGGTACCAGGCATCAACTCCACCTGAATTGACAGGTTCGAGCGTACCTTATGCCCAATGAAGATAGTTGAATTGGAGATAGTATTGGGTCCCCATGTTGAGCCATCATCTTCGTTGAGGATGAGTGTCTGTGTCACACCCCATTTGTAAGGTCAATTTGTGTTGTGTTGCCGATGTTGTTGTCGTTTTGTCTTCCATTTCACAACTTGGTGAGGTATTGCTTGATAGCATGTTCATTGAGTATTGTTCATGATTGTGACTTTGTTTAATTATTTCGTTAAAATTCAAAGGTTTAAAATTAAAGGCCTTGGAATAATTAAATAAAATCTTCTATATGATTGAAGTATCAATTAAATAGATTATTAATAAAGTATTTATTTGGTTTAAATAAATTGGTATTAATGGCTAAAAATGAAATATATATATAAATATATTAAATTACGATAACATGAAAACAAGTTGGAATTACAAAATTAAATTAATGAATTAATATTTAATTATTCAATTTAATTGTGTATAAATCATAAGATATGATTTAAAAATTATAGAATAAAAACAAGTTGAATAAATTGTGAATAGTGGAAAAATATAAAAGAAAAAAATTTAATTATTTTAGAGAGTGGATGCAGTTACAGAAAAGAGAGGTAATTAATAAATCAGTTGGAGTTAACTAAAAGAGGGGCTTTTTGGTTATTTTCTGAAAACTAATCTTGAGCTCTATCATGAATAATCTTTCATGTTCTTGAAAAAAAAAATGGAAGTTTGGAAATTTGGAGATTGGGGATTTTTGCAATGTGTGGAATATTATAACGTGTTGAAAGTTGAGTTGTTGAGTTGCAGTAGGGGACTGGAATTGAGCTCTCCATCAATCTTCAATCAGCTAAACAATTATATGCAGGTTCCTCCGCTTCTTAACTCTGCCTCTATTTGTTCTAATATTGAAATAAAATTTAAAAGAAAGATTCTTGGAGAGGAATTATGGGAACACCTCTGTAAAATATTTGTGTGTATTCTATAAATCAATATTTGATGGTTTCCAAAAGTTTTAGAAAACCCATTTCTTCTTAGTGTGTGTGGCATTCAGTTAAGTCTTAAAATGGGGAAATACCTTGTTGGTTCTATTCTCTCCTTATTAGAGTCAATTTTTATAGAACCTTGTGGGTTTTGCACATTATTTTGTCCCTTTCTTTTATTTGTGCCAGATGAACCATGTAGCATTGGTGCCCTCTTCTTGCTTTCAAATTTTGTATAGCTCTGTGTCAGGTGAGCTATGGGGGTGTTGACGTCCTTCCCATATAATTTTGTGTACATATACTTATATTTCCCTAAACAAACTCGGGGTATTGCTTATGATTTTATTTACCGAGTGATTGGTCATGTCGTTGTTGGCAGCGTTCATCATTTGTGCATCCATCTTTTTTAACTTGAACAATGTATTAGTATTACATGCATTCAGTTTGTAAGTCATCCCATGTAAAGTACGAGTTCCCAACTTGTCTGATTTGTTTCGGACTGGAGATCCGCTTCATTACCCACTATATTGTGATTCAAATTATCTATTCTTGAAGGGTTTGTTTATTATGGAATTCAAGATTCCTTCTTTGACAGTCGAATGCCATATTTAGAAAAGAATTCAATTGATGCATTTTGTTGGGCATTCAATGTTTAGATTTCATGGTTTAGCAACCAATTGTTGAGGTGGGAGATGTGTCCATCCATTAGCACTGAAAGAGTTCTTTTATAACTTGTGTGAGGGGGAAGAAGGACGTTAGATTAATTATCCAAGAGGGACATTAGAGCAATCTGACAAAGAAATCTAATCTACAACCAAAAAGCTTAAATCTAAGATCTAGAAACTCCTACACATACGAAATTGAAACTATTCTCTTGCAAGCATGATAATGAACCTACTAATTACCAAATGAGAACAAAAGATAGCTTTTACCATCCCGTAGCGGAGTGTATTCACTTGATGTTGGATTGTTCTTATCACAACGAAGCCTCCAAAGTTCATGTGCAAAGTGTGGATGAATGCTTGTTGTGTTTGGTTGATCGAAGACAATGGATGAAGCTCTCTCAAGGATGATCTTGATAGCACTTCGTTGCTCAATGTATGTTGATTCTCCAATCTTTTTTTGTGAGAAGAGAGGTTTGTTATATAGAAAATGAGATTTGAAATGGACGATCAAGATCGTTTTGAAGAATATCTAGATCAATGGTCGGAGTGTGTTGAGAGGATTTAGACATGAGAGAATTGTGCAAAGTGGATTGCACAATTTGTGTGATTCGGAAATAGATTGGCCAGTCAGGAATGTGATTGATTAGTTAACAAAATAGATTGATCAGTCAAAATAGTGATGGCTTAGTTAAGAATGTGATGTTTTAGTTAACAAAATAGATTGATTAGTTAACAAATTAGATTGCTTAGTCAACAATCGTTATTTGCTCAATCAGAAAATGGGTGAGGAATATGAATTAATTGATTTAATTAATTAATTCCTTTTTGGAGTTTTAATGTGCAAATCAAGTTTGACTTTTGCAAGCAAAGTTGCATTAGTTTTGATTTGAATAGTTTGATTTAATTATTCAAATTTTAGAGGGAAAGTGTGGTAATTAAATTATTATTTAATAATTTAATCCACTTAGGGGAATAAGGTGATTTAGCGACGTAATTAAATAATTGGTGTTATTTAATTAATCATGACGAAATAAGGTGGGATTAGGAGTTTATTAAATAAATGAGATTTATTTAATTGGTCAAAATGATGAAACGTGAATTAATCAAATAATGTTGTTTTATTTAATTAATAGAGGAATTAGGGTTTTTGGGACTTTATTAATTAAATGAAATTTATTAAATTTGTCTGAAATGATGAAAAAGTGAATTAATTAAATAATGTTGTATTATTCAGTTAATAGAGGAATTAGGGTTTTTGATGTCATTTTGATGTGGTGTGATTCGGGAAAGTTGCGGTATGATTTCAAGATGATTTGAGACATTACGAGATAATTCCAAGATGTTCTGGGATGATTTTGAGATGATGTGAGACGATCTGAGACATTACAGGATGACTCTGAATTGTTTCAGGGTGATTCTGAGATGATGTGAGACGATCTGAGACATTACAGGATGACTCTGAATTGTTTTAGGGTGATTCTGAGATGATCCGAGATGTTATGGGATGATTATGAGTTATTATGAGGTGTTACAGGATGATTCTGAGTTATTATGAGATGTTACAGGATGATTTTAAGCCATTTCGGGATGATTTTGAGTCATTCTGAAGTGTTATGAGATGATTTTGAGTGATTTTGAGGTGTTACAAGATGATTTTGAGTCATTCTAAAGTGTTACGGGATGATTCCAAGTCATTTTGAAGTGTTACGAGATGATTTTGAGTCATTCTGAAGTGTTACGAGATAATTTTGAGTCATTCTAAAGTGTTACGAGATGATTCTGAGTCATTCTGAGATAATCAAAGATGATGTTTCATATCGTTTGACATTGTTTGAGGTTGTTCGATGTTGATCAGTGTTGTTTGATGTTGTTTGAGGTTGTGTGATAGGTGTCAAGTCAATTTTACATGTCTACATAACTGAAATAGATGTGAGCCATATGCATTTCAAAGTAGGCCTTAAGTCACCATTACTGCCAGTATATAGGCACACTTAGTGCATGCTATAAGTTGCATGATGTTAGAAATTCCTATCTTTATTGGCCGCTTTCTTAAGTCTGGTGTTTCCTTATGCACGCCATCGAACTGTGACTTTATTGATATTGCTATGATATGTATATATATATATATTCGTATTACTATGTTATGACCATCGTCTGAATGTCGATTTGAACAATAGTATAAAATTACCTTAGTGTAAGTTTATTCGAGTGTATATATATATATATATATATATATATATATATATATATATATATATATATATATATATATATGCATATGTATATATATATATGTACATACAGTTAAACAGATTTTGGTTATTTGTTGCATCTGTTTGATTACTGTAGAACAGTAATATAAATATTCTAATATATATATATATAATATTCGAATAGGTGTTCTCATAAATGAACATAATGTTAGAAAATAATTGAATTGAATGTGTTATATCTGAAATTAAATTAAATGATTAATGTACTTACATTTAAAATAATAATAATGAGTTTGTTTTATGTGAAAATTAGACTCCTCTAACAATTTTAAGTATTGTATGTTTTTGGCAAAATGGTGTGTTACTCTAGCTAATCTCTTCTTGTGAATTGATATTGGTGAAGTTGTGTTGATTATTTGAATGGGGATACTTGTGTTTACTATTCTTGTGGGACTATTTGTGTAAATAACTAGTTTCCTTCCAGAGGCTAAGGGGAAATTTCTATTTAATGGTTCTATGATTGTTTATTTTGGAGATTGTGGTTATGAATTAAATGAGATTATGTTGACCATTAGCTTGCATTGCATATTTTTTATTGTGGATGTAATTTGAATGCAGTAGGGGATATGCCTCACTTTGTTGCATATGTAATTAGTTTTGTGATTGTGCAAGTGGGATTTGCTTTGATTTTATTTGGTTCTCCTAGTTTTTAGTAGGGGAGTGGCTCCCAATGGGATTTGATGCATAAAGTGGCACCTGGGTAACCCATGTGGGAGTTTCATAATTAAGTGATAACCTAAAATAAATTAGGGGGTTGGGTAGTAATTACACTAATCAAGATAATTGAATGAATCACTCATGACTCAAGTGCTCATATAGGCTTGAGGTGAGTTGAGAAGGCCTAGAATGGAAACATCAACTACCTCGTCCTCATGAGAGGTCTGTTGATTCTACATAGGGTTACATGAGGGGCCGAAGATCGGTAGAGGCTACTAGGGTAACCCAAGATGGGGGTCGGGTACTACAAAGATCTGCCTGGGTAACCCATGACAAATTATGTGATGACACTCCTCCTACGACAATCTAGTAATCCCTTGTCTCTTGTCTCCCTTGATGTTGGTGTGCCTCTGGAAGTGGTGTCATTGTCATGTGATATTATACGATACTTGTTCCTAGATGTCATGTTAGCCCTATGTTGTCTATGTTTCTTGTATGTTTGTGACAGTGGGATCCTTTGTTATCTCCTAGCATAGGGGTGGGCCTTAGGGTTCCACATGGTTAGGTGGAATGTGCATTGTAATCCATTGGGTTCCCTCTCTTGTTCATGTTCATGGTGATTACTCCCAAATTTGAGGATTTCTACACTAGTTCCAATTCATGTGAATTACATTCCATGTAATTGTATTGTATCATTACTCTCTTGTATCATGTATTACACTTTTTATGTACTCTCCTCACATATGATCAAGGAGATATTGCTAGTCATGATGTAATTATGTAACATTGTAACTTATTTTAGAACTTTCTATTGTAATAGATTAAGCTAATGAAATTGAATTGAATGGTATCCATGGAGGATTTTTTATGATTAATGATGTTACTTATGATATTAGCATGTAGAGGTATATGTTTTAATTTGGTTGAGTAATGTTTCTAGTGAACCTTGAGAGCATTGTTGGTATCGAGAAGTACTCAAGATTTGATATCTTGAGGAGTGACTTCTTAGGGTTAATTAATTTGAGAAGTCACTACTTAGGATATCTTATCTTAAGGAACTTCTTAGTGCGTCATGATGACAGAATGTGGTTTGAGATGGCATAATCTAATTTATGTATATATAGAGATGATTATCATTCTTGTTATATTCTCTTGCAAACTCAATGTTAGACTCACTTTGTAATGGATAATAAGATGTTGACTATTATATATGTTAGCTCACTAGATGGTATTTATTATACATTATTAATGTCATGATATGGATAATTCATAATGCTAGTTGGTATGGCTTAATGTTATGAATTTTTAATTCTTGTTAATATGGTTTATGGAATTCTAGTATCGTAGTCACAGACCTTAGAGGACTTAGGTAGAATACGAATTAATGTTCATTTGCAATCCTTATTACGCTTTTACTTTAAAAATAAATTGTACCATTTTTATGTGTTGATGTGTGTTGTCCTCTAGGGTCCTGTGGCGAGGCATTACAATTTTCCATGTAATTAAAAAATTGAATATGGAAAAATTATCTCCAACAAAATTTTACTATAATAAAAAATTATTATCATGCCCATTGAAACTGTGGGTCCAATTGCTATTTTTATTTTATTGGTGCACTTTGTTTGGGAGTTTCTTTTGTTGACCTTTTTGGTCTTGGGCTTCCTTGAATGGGAATAGACTCATGTTACCAATTAATTGGTGAGGGACATGTGATCTAGGTTCAATTCATCTAAACTTATGCTTGGGTTTATGTTGAGGGGTCCTTCCTTTTTACTATTATTCAATTTTGGGAATAAATTTAGGAGAGAAAGTTTTTTGAGTTAATCTTTAATGGTGGATGAAGGGTTTGAGAGCTTGGGAATTTTATTCCTTTTTAGTTTTTTCATGATGATTATGGATACTCTTCCAATGGAATGGAATGCTTCCCACCTATGTGTGATAATAGGCTATTAAAGCTAGTTGAAGCTTCCTTTATAGTCTAACATAGATTTTCCCCCTTGGTTCTTCTTGGAGATTAATGGAGCTTCTTATGATGTCATGTGGAAAATAAAATTGAATTCTCTTCATCTTATGGTTTTTCTTGCAAAAGTGGGCATTCTTCTTTGTTTTATTAATACTATTTGCTTTCCTCTTCATTAAAAATATAAAAAAAGTGGAGACTCCTTAAATGCTAGTTATTTTAGTTTGTTTTATATTACACTTTGTCATCTTGTTGATATTTGTGAACTTATTTGTTTAGAGAAAATATTGAACGTTGGAATTTTTATCTCTTTAGTTTGGTTTTAAACTTGTGATTCCTTAACAAGTCTCTTCTTATATTTCATTAGCTTTTAGATTTGTTTCCTTGTGAATTAATCTATTTAGTTTTTTGTTAAACCAAGTGTATCCTTTGTCTAGTTTTATGTGAAAATGAGTATTCTTGGTTGGAGGAAGAAGACTCTATTGATTGAGCTTTATATTCCTATATGGTTTACAAAACCTTATCCTTATCATTTTAAGAGTAACGAAGAGTGAGGCAGTTGTGAGAAACCTTGTGTGTCTTGTGATACCCTTGTTAGATCCATGTGTTAAATTATTAGTATTGTTAAAAATATTTGTTTACATTTATATGCTAACCTAGGGCTATAAAATAAGATAATAGAAAAATAAAAAGGTCAAAAATGGAGGTTAACGGTCATTTGCAATGGGTTGTGGTGACTAGGGTTTCACCCAGGCGGAGCCCCTCTGGAAGGGATCCTCAGGGAGCGACTAGAGAATTACGAAGCAACGATGGATGCAGCAGGGTGAACATTGGCCGAGGAAGTCTTGCAGAGGACGATCTGAAGAAAAATAGGAAAAACGGTGAGGGGTTCAATACGACTGGCGGAAACTCCCATGTACAACGCAGTCAAGATAAAGGGAAACCTAGTGTCTTTGTCACCAGGGGAGATGGATCAAGTAAAGAGCCCAAGGTGTCAAAGCTTGGAATCACCCATAAATCAAAGAGCTCACCCAAGACATCAACAGGAAGGGGAGGAGGGGTTTTTGAGCTTTCTGCTTCATCAAAATTAGTCTTGGTAGATTTAGATGTTGAGATTGAAGAAGAAGTAACGTATAATGAATTTATTTTTTTGGGGTTGGGACTGATTGGGAGATTCAGGGAATTTTGGCCAAGCTTGAATGAGCTGAATAAGTGGATTTCTGACTAGTGGAAGGATGTATTGGAAGGGTATGTCCAAATATATCCCATGGCTAAAGGTTTTTTCATTGTTGTCTTTGAACAAGGGTAGGATAGAAGCAAGATCCTTTGTGACTATCACTAGGATTGGGAAGGAAATATACATTGATGTTAAAGCCATGGCATCTAGCCTTTAACTGAACCACAAAATTTTTTGAGAAGGTTCCTTTATGGGTGAGACTTCCTAACCTCCCCTTACATTATTGGTTTGATTCTTGCTTGAAGGCTAGGGAATTCTTTAGGAAGCTTTCTAATGGTGGATGAGGGATCCTTAAATCTTTTGCATTCAACCTTTGCAAGGGTTTTAGTGGAGATGGATGTGTCCAAGGAGCTTCTGAAGGAGATCTGAATAAAAACTCTGAAAGGTTGTTGGGTGTAGCCCTTGGATTATGAGGGGGCATCCTTTAGATGCAGGATATATTTTCAAACTAGACACTTGGCTGCTCATTGTACTAAACACATAATACATAAGTCGGCCTCCTAGTGGAAGGATGTTGCCACCAAGCACTATACAATGGAGAAAAAGAAGGAGAAGCTAGTGAGCACTCAGATTTTAGGTGGAGAAAAAGTTGACCAAGTACCTGGGGCCCTGGAACAAGAAGGGAGGTATTTGGTGAATGATGGAAGGAGGGAGGAGCAACAACAAGCTAGTGGTGCCTTGATACAAGAAGGGGGTGTGGACAATGTTAAATTTGTCCTCAATGGCAATGAAAATAATTTGATTTGTGAAAATGGGGTTGCAACTCTTGACTGTCTTGAGAAAAAAGGTACAATGAGGCTGCAAGAGAAAGAGTCTGGGAAACGAAAAGCGGAAGGCCAATAAGCTCAGTGTAGAGAGGACGAAGGAGTAACAAGTCAACAAGACAAATAATTGGATTGGCAGAAGGAGGCTGCAAGGGTGGAGGACAGTTGGAAAGTGGTCAAGGGGAAGAAAGACAAGAAGTTAAAGAAGGAAACTTTTGATATGGTCCTTCGGTCTCAGACCAAGGGAAGACCAAATTGTGCTTCAAATGTGTAGACTTGTTAATAGGTCTTTTCTTAGGGTCTTATGGATTTAAGTTTGTCTTTGGTAGTGCTTCTTTATTTGGGTGGGGATCCATCGTTTGTAACATTTTTTGGTTAGACCCAGGAAAATCCTAATGTACTTTCACTTAAATTTTAATAATAAAAAAAAACTCCTATTACCGACCAAAAAAATAATAGAAAAATAATTAGACCTAAATTGCATACATTTTATATCACTTTCCATGTAATTAAAATTTTGAATGTGGAAATCCTTATGCACTTGATGATTTTAATATGATAGGGTAGTGAGTACTCTTCTATTGACCTCCTTTGAGTGGATTCAAGCTTGTAGCTTGGAAATGGCTTTAAAGGAAATTATTTTTTATTTACATTTAAATGTTGTCAAAACATATCCATGGTTATACTTAACGGATTGGTGAGTGAAATTATTATTATTCCTTTATTATATATATATATTTTTAAATGGATAATTAATCTAATAAGTTTATTTGATTAAAATAAGTGTTTCAGATAATTTTAAAGAAAAGTATAGTTCATGCTCTTTTATTGTTCCATTTGAAGCAATATCCAGACCTCTTATGTGTTACTTACTCTATACCACTACTTTATCTTTTTTTCCACTTTGACAATATTAAAATTGTACTTTAGCGATACAAAAATACACTGCAAAAGAATTAAAACTACACTATAGTAGTAGCTATATGTATTTTGCAACAAAAATGTCATTTTATTAGCAATTAATCATATTTAGTAATAAATTATGTCACTTCAATAGCAACTAGCTACCTTTGGCAACAATTGTGTCATTTTGGCAACAAATTCCCTAAGCCGCAAATTCCTCATATAGACTTCAAATGTGATGCCATTTTTTAAAGAGGAATATGCACATAAAAAATATCTAAATTTTGACTCCATTTGTTTGTTGTTATATGTCCTATAATATAATTACATTAAGGAACCCAATCATTGTCCAACATGATGCCATAAAGTCCAAAACTAGATCCATTTATGGAATAATTAGTTTATTTGTTTAAGATTGGTACTAGATAATCCATAAATAATTGGGTTTATAATCCAAATGAGTCACCAACTATGGCTTATCAAGTTAAATCAGACTCCACTCTCAAAAAATAATATACAACAATGAATGATAAGAAAGGGATGAAAAATAACAAAGAACATGCAATAAAACAACACAAATGACAATAGTTTTTCCTCTAAAGGAAACCCAAGATAAATGAATATATTTAGGAAGGATATAAACTTGACATCGTGCCAATAATTGGTGTTAGTTATGAGGATTACATTTCCAAAATAGTAGCCATTAAGAATGTTACAGTTTTTTAGACATGTAAAAATGACCTAACACATATCACACATCCTAAAATTTGATATTTTCTCATCATCAACATCATTATCACCTAATATCACCGCACTTCACATTAATTACATCAAAACCCCTAATTTCCTCTATTAATTAAATAAATATTACATTATTTAATTAATTCACTTTTTCACCATTTTTGACTAATTAAATAAATTTCATTTATTTAATAAAGTCCTAATCTAACTTTATTCCTCCTGATTAATTAAATAACATCAATTATTTAATTATATCGCTAATTTACCCTATTCCCCTCAATCAATTAAATTATTAATAGTTTAATTAAATCACTTTCTCCTAAACTTGAATAATCAAATAAATTATTCAAACATCATTGAAAAAGGTCAAAACAAACAAATACAACTTTGTTTGCAAAAGTCAAACATGACTTGCATGTTTAACTGAAAAAGATTAATTAATTACCCTCACCCACTTTCATGATTGAGCAAATTATGATCCCCCCGATTGCTAACTTTGATTGGCTAACTGATCCATCTATTCCTAACTGATTCATTTGTTCTTCAATCTCACTGAAGGCTCAACATGATTTCTTCAATCCCACAAATTATTCAATCAATTTCCTTAGTTCCACTGAATACTCAAATTGATTTCTTCAATCACACCGATTATGTAATCAAAATCCATTGGTTCTTCTCATCTAATTCCTCTAAACGGTTTTGAATCGTTGATCGGGATATTCTACTATGCAATCTCGATCGTTCATTTTGAAACACGAAATATATATAACAACCTCATTTCTTCTCAAAAACGATCAGAGAATTGACATCTTTTGTGCAACAAAGTAATGTTGAAATTGTAATTGATTTATTGAAGAAATTTGACACACATCTTTGATCAACACACACACATTTGAAGCTTTTGCAATGCATCAATGGAGGCTTCACATTTGATTCAACGATCCAACATCATTGCAAATACACTTCGACACAGGATGGGTAACTTTATGTTTTATTGAATTCATTGTTCTTGTTTTTCAATTGCTTTCTTGAATTCAGTATTTTGTATTGTTCATTTTGTGAGTAATGGGTATGAATCTTAATCCTTGTTTTGAATAAGATTTTGTTTAATTCGTTTAACATTGATTATCTTAACGCTTATCTTGATTCCCCCCTTGCACAAGTTTTTAAATCACACTCCCTTGCCTCCTCTCTATTTTTACAATCATAAAACTTTGAAACATATTTTATTTTGTCTAAATTTACTACAAGAGTCCCTTCTTGAGCGAATTGAACCTTTAAATGGTCTCAAAGTTCCCCTTTTATCTCCCTTCTAGCCACTCAATTTCTCTTAAAAATAAATGGTTGTTTTAAAGTGAAATATTTGGACATTTGTAATTGTCCAACAACTTAAAAATCCATTAATTTCTTATTCTTCTAACTCCAATTATCATAGCAACATATTTTCTATACTTTTTAGTTTCTAAACAAGGATAATATTATTTTATAGGCCTCATCCAATGGTTTCTTCCAAAAATAAATATATTTTTCTTCACTTGTATTTCATTGCCCAAAATAGTCCACGTGGGCAAGGAAAATTTATAGGGCCTTTTTCAAAGCTACATCAACCTTTAAATTCCAAGTTTCACATGCATATAATTCAACAACATATATAACTACCTCAGCAAAAAAACATGTGCTACTAAAATATATTTTCTCACTTCTTCAATCACCATCAACTTATATAGCCAGTCACATGCCATGTCATCGACCAAATATAACCTATTGAATTCTTTTAGCCAATGGATGTGCTTCAACAACAACTTCTTCAACAAAATGCATTGCACAACACTCCATAAAATCTATGGTAATATTTTTTACCATCACCAATAATTCTTGCAAGTTATATTCCAACCATAAATTTTAAGTATATCCATTTTAGCAGCAAGTACACCATTGAAAACATATTTGTGAGGAACGACACGATTTATGAGCTCTGCTAGGGTTTTGTGCTTTCTGAGGTCATTTGTGGCCCCTCCTGCGTCATACTGCGCTTCTTGCGCAGGAAATTATTTCCTTCATTGAGTACGGCCACATTTATTGTTGTTTTAGGGGTTTATTATGCCTTCAACCGATTCTAACCCAACAATTTTTGCTAGTGTTAGCGGTTCATCGACGTAGTTTAATGGCTCCCCCACCAAACAAACGCCCTCGAAAATTTGTTCTGAAAGTCTTTCACGAGGTAAGCATTATGACGCCCCTGCTGATGTAGTTTTACCTTTACCTGATTTTGATTTTGCATGCCAATGGCTTGAACAACACACCCTTGTGGGTTATTTTGTTGGGAGGACTCCCCCCGAAAGTGTGCTAAAAGACTAGGTCAACAAGGCCTGGGTCCCTCATGGGGTCCGCATTGATATGATCCAAAACTTGACCAAGGGTTTTTTTTTGTTCTGCTTTGCGGAAGTTAATCATGTCCAAGCTATTTTGGGTCATGGACCCTGGTATGTTCGGTCTTCCTTGTTGGTTTTCCAGGCATGGACCTGGGATTTTGTTGTCTTAGAGGACTCCAAAATGTGTGTCCCAGTCTGGATTGAGTTCCCCGGGTTGCCTTTGCCTTGTGTGCCCTTCTTGAACCATATTGCTTCCTCTTTGGGGAGGGTTGTTTGCATCGAACCTAATAAGTTCTTTCAAGCCCATCCTCAAAAGAGGGTTTGTGTGGAAGTTTATTTATCCAAGGATTTGAAAGAGTCTGTAGACATTCAAATCGGGGATATTCGCCACACCCAGAAAATCACATATTTCAATCTGCCCAACACGTTTTACCGGTGCCAATCAGTTGACCACAAGATCAGGCACTGCCCTTTGACAGTTCCCTATACATCCTCTCAACCACGGGGTGGTGAAAAGCCTCATCCAACAGAACCTTCAGCTAAGGTGGACACAAAATGGACTACGGTTACAAGCCGGAAGAATAAGTCATCTGGTTCTGGGTCAGCTCCCAAGGCCCCTGAACCGACCCAGTAGGTTTCAAACCCTTCAGAGAAGGGGACCGCTACTCCCTCAGGAGTTGCTTCTGCTGTTATACAACCCAGGCCGAAGGCCGCGCCCCAGCCTACAACTGTTTTGTGTGCTCAACCGGCTTTTTCCTCCACAGTGGGGACCCAGCGGCGTTCTCGTAGCCTGTCTCCTCCACCAGAAGAAGGTGAATATGTGCTGAAAAAATGGAGATTTTCTCCCTCTATTCAAATAGGTTTTGTTCCGCAAGAGTTTTTGAAGAACAACTTCTCTTCCCTGGGTGAAGAGGACCAAGATTCTGCAAGTATGGAAGATTTTCCATGAATTTTCTCTCATGGAATGTTCAACGTCTCACTGACCTCTCAAGGAAGTATTCTGTTAGGAATACTTTGAAGAATTACCCAGGGATTGAAGTGCTTTGTCTCCAGGAAGTTAAAATTTTAGGTTTTCTGCTTGCTTCGATTTGTCGTTCTATTTGGCCAGCCAGTTCTATGTTTTGCACTCTGCATGAGGCTGGTCGTGGTGGAGTTGCTACTCTTTTGGTCCCACGACTGAATTCTTATGTGGTGGACCATGGGGTTGACCCCTCCCAGCGGGCTGTCTGGGTTCTTCTCAATATTGAGAATCATTCCCTCGGGATTATTAATATTTATGCCTCTAATGATGTCGTGGAGCGTTGCTTGTTTTGGCGCTGGATTGCTGACTCTTTGCTAATTGCCACCTGGTTGCTCTGTGGGGATTTCAACATGGTTGAAATGGCGTATGATAAGAATGGAACTTTTCCTTTTCATTGGGCTATGGGTGAAAGGGAGGCGTGGTTTTACATGCGCAATAAATTGGGGCTTTTTGATCCCAATATGGGTTACCACCATTCTCATTCCCTCTGGCACACTTGGTGTAATTACAGGGCTGGTTCTGACAGAGTCTTTAAATGCCTTGATCGTGCTATGATCTCAGCTCAATCTTTTTTTCCTTTAGGAGCTTTGCCTTGCCTGTGAAGCCGTTAGTGGATGTGACCCTTTCGGATCACTTCCCAATTCATTTTCGCATTGAGTGGGTGTCTTGTCAACCTCGCACGTGTAAGACTCAATTCTTCTTGAACACGTCTTTGCTCTGTCACAAGCCCACCCTGGCCCACATTCGCCAGGTGTGGAATTTAAAGTGCCAACCTCCTGGCCATACGGGCTAGATTATTTAGTGGAATGATTCCATCAGTCGTACTGCGTGTTTCTTGCGCATTTATGGGCGCCAACTTGCTATCTTTCGTCAGCGTTCTTACGAGGCCACCATTGCCGACTTGCGTACTGCTATGGAGGCCTTAGCGGCCAGTCTTTTTTCCCCATCACATCAAGTCCGGGTGGTGGATTTAAGACACCAGCAGCAAGTGGCAGATAATTATTCTGCCAGAGGCACTCAAATCAAGGCTCGGCTCCATTGGCTCAAAATTGGTGATTGTGCTTCCAAAGAGTTTTTTTTGGCTCTTCATGCTAGGCACTCTTCCCTAGGCATTAAAGCCATCAAAGATGGTAACCAAGTGCTCTCTGAGCTACCTGACATTCTCCAGGATTTTGTATGTCACTATGAGCAGGTTTTCATGGCTCAGGACCCCACCCCTGCGCGCCAGCAAGCCCTTTAGGACTGTCTTGTTGTTGTGCCACATAGTCTTTCTTCAGCCCAGATTAATTTTTGTGATCAATTGTTAACAATTGATGATCTCAAGGAAGTCGTTTCCTCCATGGCCGATGATAAGGCTCCTGGGATTGATGGCTTTCCTTGTGAATTTTATAAAGCTCTTTGGGACTGTATTGGGAGTGATTTGCATCATGTTTATCTTAAAGCCTTTCAAACCAATTCTCTAGGCAATTTAATAAATAAAGGCAATATTAAATTCATACCTAAGCCTGGGGATCCGGAGGATATTTGCAACTAGCGGCCCATCACGCTTCTTAATGTTTCTTACAAAATCATTGTCAAAGCCTTGGCTTTGAAAATTCACCACCTATTGCCTCAGGTTGTGTGTCCTGAACAGACTGGTTTCATTAAATCCAGGTTCATTCTTGATAACATTATTGTTGTTTGGGAAGGCATGGAGTGGGCCCGACGGTCGAACCATAAAGCAATGTTCATTAAAATTGATTTTGCCAAAGCCTATGACCGTATTGAATGGACTTTCATTCTTGCGATGTTACAGGCCTTGGGCTTTGGGCCCAATTTTATGCAGTCTGTTTGTATGCTTTTTTTTTATGTCTCAGCTTACATCTCCATTAATGGCCGCCAGTCTTCTGCTTTTGGTCTTTTTCGTTCTATTTGCCAGGGATGTCCTCTTAACCCTGCTTTGTATGTTCTGGCTACTGAGGGCTTTGGATATCTCCTGGCCAATGTTGTCTCCCAGCAACGTGTTAAAGGAATCTCTCTCCCAAACTCTCAAGAGCAACTTGTCAATGGGCACTTCGCAGATGATTCCTTTCTCACTTTTTTAGAGGATGAAGGCTCTATCGCTGTTGCCCTTGAATGCCTTGATACTTTTTGTCTTGCATCCGACTCCACTATTCAATGGCACAAGACCTTGTGCTACAAACAGTCAGTGCTCCCCACTCCTGCGTGGCTTCAAACTTATAACTGAAAATGGATTGGTCAAGGTGAAATCTTTCGATTTCTGGGCATCCCTTTCGCCTTTTAGGCTTCCCCTCGGGAGCTCTGGCAAGCCGTGCTCTCCAGGGTTGAGCAGAAGCTGACCTATTGGGTTACCAAGCCTCTTTATCTAGCTGGAAAATTCTAGGTGTGCTCTAAAATCTTGGTTGCCACCCACGTCTACTATTCTTCCTATTGGACTCCTTCTAAAGCGGCCTACAACAGGCTTGAGAAATTGCTCTGCGATTTTCTATGGGCCTCTTCTGAGACCCATAAGGGCTTTCATCGGGTTGCTTGGGAATTTTGTTGTCTCCCCAAGGACTCGGGAGGGCTTGGCTTGCTCTCCACTCAATGACAAGGGACTGCTCTATGTGTTAAGTGGATTATCCATGCACTTACCAGGGATGAAGCCTAGAAGATTCTCCTCAGGCATTGTATTCAGTCTAGTTTTCCTGTTCACAGACCCGCCTGGAAAGGAATCGATCTCCAAACCCTCCTGGTTATGAGGGAGCCGGTTCAAATTGTGGGCTCCTTTGTAGCCAAAAGTATTTGGTGTTCTATGGGAAACCATTAAGCCTTGGCTCTGTTGGGTTGGGGTTGGCTTTCGTGATGGGCTCTCCATCAACCAGCATAACCTCTGGTGGTCTCCCCTTCTGGCTCAAAATGGTCAACCCCTGGCTAAGTCACTTTGGTTCAAAGCTCTCAGATTTCATAAGAAGGGCATTCATACACTGCATCAGCTCTTTCATCGACCTACCATGCGTATTTTGCAATGGGATGCTTTTAAAACCCAGTACAGTCTTCAAAACCAGGATCGTCTTACTTTTGACGGGCTAGTGAGCGCCATTTCGACAGAAATTATTCACAAAGTTGGCATTCGTGGGCACAAACCTTGGTGGAAAGACTGGAAATGGTTTCCAAATACTCCTCTCCAGAGCTACAAGTCGCGGCTTGGTTACAGGTGGCTTTCACCCCATTTTCCTATGATCAGCTCTTTGAACCAGAGGTGGCTTCTTAACTCCTCGGCCCATACTTGGCGTAGGAGGTTTGATGCCACTTGGTCTACAATTGTTAATCCGAAGTTGGCCCACTTTGCTTGGTGTATTCTTTTCCAAGGCTTGCCCATGGGTTCTCGGCTTGTTCATTTGGGGGTTTCTGACCCTCGCTACCCTTTTTGTGGGCAGCCTGAAAGCTTCAAGCACCTTTTTTGGTTTTGTCCCAGAGCTCAACAGCTTTGGACTTAGACTCATGATTTCTTTCGGCCTTTTAGGCCATAACCCTTTTCATGGCATATGGTTCTGCTGGGGGACCCGCCTAGAACCCCGACTAAGTTCACCCAACTTTGGCACACTTTTAGAGTGGAAATCCTCTCCAATATCTGGAAAGACAGAAATGCTTGTGTATTTTCTCATTCTCATTTATATGTTAATGTGTCTCTTTATGCTAAAGCAGTTACATGTTCTAATGTTCTCTTATAGATTCAAGTGCAAGCCAACAAGGTTGCACTGGAAGTGGCTCACCTACAAGTTCTCCTGGACCACTGGGGCAATGCCCCTTGTACTATGGCTCGGATCCCTGACTCGCCCTCCGCTTCCCGTGGTCGGTCGCCTTCTTGGGGCCGAAAACAGAGTGATTCCAGATGATCTCGCTTCCAGCCTCCTGCTCGACGAGATTCTCGACCTCCCAGGCAAGCTCGTTCTCCTTCGCCGTGTCCTGGTCAGGGCTGGCACTCTAGTGGTGCTCTTAGGAGTGGTGGTGGTGGTTCTGGGTGGCCCTCTAATACTCCACCTACTTCTGGCTCCGGTTGGCCCTCCACTAGCAAAAGTCTTCCGCGATTAGCTCTCGCAATCTCGCCTCGACGCGAGGAAAAAGATGTAGAAAAAGATGAAGATAAAGTTGATGATGGTTGGGGTGCTCCTCCTGACATCACTCCAAACCCCGCTGATGTATGGGGGAAACATCTGGATGACCGGGGCCCCCTAGGATCTACTGGCACTGCCTTGGCTGCCTAATTTTCTTTCTATTATTGGACCTCTGGGCTAGGCCCATGTGATATTTTGGACTTTCTGGGCTAGGCCCATTTGTTAGTTTGGATTTTCTGGGCTGGTCCCAGACATTCGGGGTGTGCCTTCTTACCACCTGCCCCTTTTTTGTGAATTTGTAATTTTATCTTTATTAATATAGATATCTTGAAAATTCATCAAAAAAAAAAAATTATATTTGTGACAAATTTTATTACTAACCCAAACATGTTTCCAACTTAAGAACCAACCTAAATTGATCATCTCAACTTGGTTGTGGATCACGTCTCCCTAGCTAGGAGGATTTTGTGGAAGGACATGATTAAATTTTGGTGCTCCTTAGCCACTTCTTCATAAGACACCCACTTATTCTTATTTGGAAAATGAGTCTCTATTCTACTTGCAAATGCACAATACTCATCATAGAAATCAAAATGCTCATAAGAGTAAACAAAAATATTTCCAAGTATATTTTTATTAACCAATGTTCAAATATCTTTTTTACCATTGTGGCCCAACCTCTGGTGTCACAACATACATGCACTTTTAAAAAAAATAGTTCATTGGAAAAATTACAAAATATGGAGGCATCAATCCTAAACAAAGTCCCCATATTATGATCCCCTTGCTACCACCAAATTCACTTTGAGGAATCTACAACTAGACTTGTCAAATACCACATGCACTTTAGAATCATTTAACTTGAATACAAAAATAATATTTCTCACATGTCTTAGAATGTTTAAAATATTATTGATATTTTTCATTCTTTGAGTAGTAAAACATGAATGTACCTTTCACTTATTAACAACCTAATGCGAACTATTATCACCAAGGAAAAATGATCTTCCATCATAAACTTGGTAAGATGAGAACCACTCCTCATAATGAGTCATATGGTAGGAGAAACTTGATTCAGTGAACCAATTGCCATCACTAGAAACATTAGCAAAAATGAATAAAGCTTCATTATCACCATCATAAGAGGATTTCTTAGTGGAGGAATCACCATATGTTTTATTCCTATTTCTATATTCTTCATTTACATGTCCTTGCTTCTCACTATTCCAACACTTCACTCTACTATTCCTAGAGGTTTTGGACCATCCTTTGTATTTGAATTTATCTTTCAATTTTGTTTGTTCCCCTTTATACCCACCTTTGTTATTGGGCCTTCCCCAAACATGTAATACATCTTTTAATCTCTCATCCATGGATTTTCTCCGCATTCCCTCAAAAAACAATTTTGTAATAAGGGCATCCATATTAGGGTATAAAATAGAATAACTTAAAGCAATACTTATATTTTCCTCAAATTCAAGATAAGAACAAAGAAATTTTATGTATTCATCCTCCTCATCTAGCTTAACGTCAATAGAAAATCATTCAAATGCTTATCAATAAAGTCTCCCTCTTTTATTTTTAGTGAATTGATATTTCTTTTGAAATAAACCTTATTAAAAAGACTCTTCATTTGATAAATATCATATATCCTCTTCCACAAGCTATGTGTGGTAGTCTCCTTTGATACATTCAAGAGAATGTACCTACCTACAAGACACAATTGAATGGTTCCCCATGCCTTCTTGTCCAAATTTCTTGTCCAACTTTACAAAAATTTCAATAGACATTCCTTCGAGTTTTCCTTCCTTTAAAACAACTTTTCACTGATCCCTTTCTTCCAATAAATCCTCCATCTTTAGTTTCTAGAACTTGTACCTAAAGCCATTGAAATTTTTATCCTCTAAATGAGAGGTAAAGGCTATGGTTTCGATCAGTCACAATCTATAAAAACACTCATTCAAAATATCCCATTACAACTAAAAAACCCATAAAACTTCAAGAAAGGTGTCCCCTTCTAAACTAAACCAAACCTTTGACACCAAGTGTTGATAAATAAGGTAAACTACTACAGTAAACACTTGCTCAATCAGTATGCAAATCTAAATTAATAATTATATTATATTATGATTAACCAATATTGAAATGTGTGGAAGTTTAAATCAATAGATTAGAAATTAGAAAACACATAAGAATAAACTCATAACACTAGATGGAAGTGGAGAAACCCTTTTATGAGAAAAAACTCACTATCAAAGAGGGGACATATTTGTGTTAATCCAATGAGAGTGTTAAATCAATACATACAATTATCTCCCTTTAATTTGACAACATTCCAATAGCTTAACAATTCTCAACTTGCAAAAGCTCTATGAAATAACTATCCAAGGCATCCAATTTATAGAGAATCAAAGGAGAAAACTACAAATAGATTTCCAAAACCAAAACCACCAAAACCATGGTATGGAAAAAAACTAATGCCCCCATTTGACAAATATTTAATGCTTCCATGAATAGCAACCATAATTTTCAACATATTTGACCCATGTGAAGCATGGATGCACATTCCCAATTATGGTTATATGGACCCCACCTGACATGCAAATATACTCCTCTCTCTTTGTCCTAGCATGAGTATTAGAAAAGTGGTGTAAATAATTTTATCAATTTGTAACCACCATTGTCATATGGAAACTCTCATCTTAATGTCATTACAACTAATACTCAAGTCAATAGGGATAAAATAATTCACCCAATCATCCTCTAGCCATTCATGTACCCATTTTGAATGTGTTGGACTTAGATGAAGTACATACGATTTGCAAGGTTAATGTCACTTTAGTCTTAATAATATTTACAATGATATAATCCTAACTTGGATTAAAACATTATTCAAATAGTACTTGCAAGGGAAGTAGTACACATAATCCTAAAAATAAGAACACATGAGGTGAATGGATGAATACACAAGGATCACAACATACATGGAAAAGTGAAAGGCACAAGTAGAAATGATATAAAGAGAAATAAATAAATAACATGAACACATCACTTGTTTTAGCATGCACCTCTAAAGGTATCTTTCTATCATCCACATGCTAACTGGGAGCATGAAAGCATAAAGTGAAATGAAAAAGAAAAAATGTGATAAGTAATGATAATGATATCTAAGCAATGGATTTGCGCCTCATATTAGGTGGTTTTTTTTATGTCATGTGTAATATTAATATAGGGTGTGGTATAATGAAAAAAAAATCTGGATGCACATGCTTGGATTCATATGGTTCACCTCTTCAAATGAAGGAGTTGTGGACTCATCAATATGGTATATGTTCATCTTTCCTTTGTCTATACATTCTTAAAATTTATGTTTGGATGCATGCCTCTACCTTTAGAATATCCATATATATCATTATAGGGATGAAAATGTGGAGTATATTTAGGAGAGGATGGTATAGCATCAAAGGTAGGTTTAGTATATGTTTAAGCCATACAAATAATAAGAGAGTAAGTATCAAAGGATAAATAATGATAATGTATCATTATCACTATATCAATATTATCTTCATGGGCATTGGGTTTAGAAAAATAAGCAATGAAACCATGTGTCAAGTTCATGAAAGAAGTAAGAAAAGAAGATCAGTCAAACCATTACAAAGCTTTACCACTCAAATAGAGTCTAAAATTACTAATCAATAAGATACCATCCTCCATGCACTCATAATATAAAATAATAATGATCTAACATGTAATGAATCATTTATTGTACCATAATAATTTTTATGTAATAAATCATCATTAAGACTCATAATATCATCATGTTATGTTGGAAGAGGTAATGAAGAGTCAATAGTGCCTACTTGATATCCTAATAAAATATCATCAGTTAGAAAATCATCATCATGGGAGGTATCATTGTGCAAAAACATATCATGAATATCCACAAGGTTCACATGAGGTGTAGGAAAATATCATCATTTAACATGTAATATACAAATAAGTTAGAATATTGAAATAATATGGTTCTATAGACCAGGAACTATCATCATAAGGTGCAAAAGTGTCATGAGTAGATAGGGAAGGTGTAACCTCATCACATAAAGAATTGTATATAGGTGTATAATTAGAATATGGTGCAACCATGGATGAAATGTTTAATTAAGGACACACCCATAATGCAACCTTATCAAAAAATACCCACAATAGTGTGTCCCACTTTTGGGACATTCTGACTTTTTCTTTAAATCATATATTTTTTAAAAAAATTAATGATTTAAGCCTTGAGGGGTTCCATCTAAAGGTTTTTAATGAAGGGGGATAGATCATACCCCTTTATATCAAACCCCCTTGGATATAACCACCCCACTCTTAAATCAAACCCTCAATGGAGTCTCCTTTGAACCTATCAAAATGTTAACAAAAACCCACTTTTGCTTCACCTTTTGGGGCATCAAATGAAGTCATTTAGAAATTATATTTTGTAAGTATGTATCCCTTATTATAAGCTTTCTAAAAAGTATAATCTATAATATATTTTTAATTTTATTATTATATTTATTTTCTATTTCTTCTAAATGTATGTTTTCACTGAATACCAACGTCTTTGTTTCACACACAGGGAAAAATATGAAAACTACATAATTTTTTTTCTTAAAAATATATGTGCACCATGTATTGATGTCCTTAATTCAACAAACAAACAAAAATCTATTTTGGATATATACAAAAATTATGTGATATGAAATAAACCTATGAATAGATTATAATCAATCTTACTTCAAAAACTAATAAAAAATAAAATATGCAACAAACAATTATGAAAAAATATCTATGAGCTAGATATTAGTATTACCAATATATGTTTAATAATTTATATTTTTCTATTTTTTGGAAAAAAGGTTATGTGACATGGAATAAATATTACTTTTAAAAAATGTTGTTAACCATAAAAAATAAGATTAAAATTTATGTAATTTTCTACAAATAATCTTTTAATTTATTTTTAAATACATTTACAATACGCATAAAAAATCTCAAAAATTACTAGTTCACGTTGACTTCAAATTCTCAATATTTTAGTTGTTACATGGGTGATAGAAAGTGAAAATCTAGTTAAAAATGTTGATTTCAATATCCCACTTTGCCCAAAAAGTGGGGAACGATGTTATGGATCGACTCATATTGAAATGCAAAACACACAAGATATGAATCATTCAATTTGGCAATCATTTAATCCCAGGGAGTGATCTTTTCCTTGTTCTTCTTTCGTCTTTCAGACTATGTAATCCCACCACATTGAAGTATAGCCTTTGAGCCTTATACAGGCAAACTTAACTTCCCTTTCTTTTGCAACTTCTTTGTACTCAAAATGTTTGTCCAAATCATTGATTCAGTTAATGAGTTCTTCCCCATTTAGGCTCCCAAAATAAGTAGTGACCTCTTTTTTGGTTTGTCTCCCACACTCATAACGACCTTTATCAATCTTTCTTCCACTCCTTTTGGTTCTTCTCAAACTTCCTCATCAGTTTGGGATTTCTCTTCTTCCCCACCTTCACTAACATCATTAATGACTATTCCCCTTCATTGTGACTGCTCCATGTCATCCATCCTTGCTGACAAGTTCTACAACAAATCTAGAACTCCTTCTTCATGGCCTCTTTGACCACCACCTTGAACTCCTCCTCTTCTCATGCTTCTTAGTGGCATTGTGCCCACTTCCCAATCTCCCAATCTCTTATGGCTCTGATACAAAGATAATGACAACCTATTCAATTGCAGACAAACTAAAAACCCACGGGCTAAAGGAACTACAAACAAAACCAAAACAAATAGAGTGACCTACAAAATGTTGGCCCAATCAGTTAGGCCAATTCATTGCCAAGAGCGATAGGGACATAAACAAAACTCATTCCACATTCAAAGTGACATGAATCAAAACTTACAAGGCAACAATGAAAAGAAACATGGCCATTGAACAAAACCTCATCACAACTCTTAATTATGAAGGAACAATTCTTAGATAAAAAACTAGAGTTAAAATGTGTATTGGTCTATGCAAAAATTGATTACAATGTAAGTTGATTCGTAAAGGCATCGACTTCCTTCATGGATAGCTCGATTATGCCCCTCTATTTGATCTGCTTCTAAACTTTATTCAAACTAGAATCTTTCCCAACCAGTCGACTCCCCTAGTGTTGCCCTCTTCTACTGTTCTTTTATGCCCAACACCAAAACACACTGCCTCTTCCAAAGTAGATCGAGATTCTTCCCAAACTGTCGACCCTTCTCCTTTCTAGCATAATCCCCTAACCTGCTCAAGAGGTGATAGGTAAGAAGCTCATGCATCAACTACCACAACCATCTCTACCCTCTAAGAGATTAGGGAAATACAAGATTCAAGGATCTTGTTGCAACCAAAACTGGCCACGTGTCTCAGAGAAGGAAAACCAAATCAGCCAAAAACAAACTAAAACCATAAATTGAAAGGAAACGCTTGATGCCCCTACATCAAGCTCCTCGGGGGACAAAAAGATAATGAACTCTTGTTCATGAGATCATCGATGGAATGACCATAGGTGTAAATTTCAAGTGTAGTCAACCAAGAAGCATCCTCCAAAGGATGATTATGCCATTTCACCAAGTACCTCAAATACTCCTGGTCGCGAGTCTTCTTCAACAACTGTTTATCTAGAATGCATTCAATTTCTAGCAGAATGGATTTAGCCACCTGTTGATCTTCATCCACTTTCAACTCCTACTCTAATGTGTCTTCATCTGCAACACCTTTGTATGGATACAAATCTACTACACTGAAGATAGGTGAAATACTCATGCCTAGAGGAAGACTAATCTCATAGGCATTGGCTGAAAACTTGTGAAGAATATTGCAAGGGCCGAATTTCTTCATCTTTAGTTTATTATATTCACTTGTAGCAAATCTTTCCCTCCTAAGATGAACCAAAACAACATCATTCACTTGAAAATGAACCCCTCTTTGCTTCTTATTAGCATATTGTTTGTATTGTTGATTATTTCCTTTAATGTTCATCTTAACCTCCTCATGAAGGTCATGAATGAATTGATCAAAATCTTCACCATCTGTAATTCTTTTCTCTATGTCACCAAGATTTTTGAGTTCTAAGACACCCCTAGGATGCATGCCATAAATAATATAAAAAGGATTGAAACTTGTACTCCTCTTTGGAGAATCTTTGAAAGAAAACTCAGCTTGTGCTAAAGCCATATCCTAGTTACTAGGTGTGTTCCCAAAAAGGCACCTCAACATGTCATCAAGACTCCTATTCAGTACTTCAATTTGGCCATTTGTTTGGGGATGATAGGCTGAACTAAAACTAAGATGTGTTCCCAGCTTCTTCCAAAGGGTTCTCCAAAAATTCCCTACAAACTTTGTATCTCTATCTGACACAATACTCCATAGAATACCATGTAACCGAACCACTTCTTTGAAAACCAAATTAGCAATATTGGTATCATCACTAGTCTTCTAGCATTGAATAAAATGGACCATTTTAGAGAACCTATCCACAACTGCAAATATAGAATCATTGCCTCTTTGAGTCCTAGGAAAACCCATAACAAAATACATACTTACAAAATCCCATGGTCGAGATGGAACTGGTAATGGTTGTTACAAACCAGTATTTTGACTTCTCCCCTTTGCATGTTGACATACTCTGCATCTCTCCACATACTTCTTGACATCAGCTCACATCCTTGGCCAATAATAGTGTATACTTATTTGTAGATACGTCTCATCTTGTCCATAATTTCCTCCTAGGCTGCCACAATGTTTCTCTTTTAGGAGATTATCCCTCATTGATCCGCTAGGTATACACAATTGACTGCCTTTGAACAACAAACCTTCCTGTAGCATAAAGTCAATCCAAGGGCCCCTATCTTTGCCAATTGGATTGTTTCAAGCTTCATATGCATCTTTTAAATCTGGATCATCCACATACAACTCCTTCAAACTATCAAAACCAACACTGTTAGCCTGAATTTCATGCAACAATAAACTTCTTCTACTTAATGCATCAACAACCTTATTTATTTTTCCGCTCTTATGTTTCAACACAAAGCTATATATTTGAAGATACTCTACCCACTTTGCATGCCTCTAATTTAGTTTGTGTTGACTGTTAATAACTTGTAATGCATGGTTATCAGTGTAAACAAAAAACTCCTTAGGAAGCAGGTAATGCCTCCACTTCTTCAAAGATTGAACCAATGTATAGAATTCAAGATCATAGGTAGAATATTTATTCTTAGCATCATTTAGTTTTTCACTAAAATAAGCCACTGGTTTTCCTTCCTGACTAAGAAAAACTCCTATTTCCAAACCACTAGAATCACATTCAACTTGAAATACTATTTAAATCAGGTAGTGCAAGTATAGGTTGCGAAATTTGAAACTCCTTTCAGCTTCTTGAGTCTATATAAACTAATTTTTAGACCCCTTAATTGTTTCAAGTATAGGAGAAACTACATGACTAATTTTTTTAATAAACTTCCTGTAGAAACTAGCAAGTCCATGAAAACTTCTCACCTCCAATGCACTCCTTGGTGTCGGCTAATCAATAATGGCTTGAAATTTTTGTTGGCAAATGGTCAGCACTCCCCTCAAGATTCATGACATGGACTAATCGTCTCTCATGGATCCATTAACTTTGGCGGTTGTATCGAGCATTAACAGGTCAAACTTTTGGTGCAATGGCAATCATGGGGCTAACAATTGGTATCAAAGCCAAAGGTGTCAGGTTCGAATTCTCTCAGCTTGTGTTGAGGGGGAGATTGTTGGAAAATGGCCAGCACTCCCCTTGGGATTCGTGGCATGGACTAACCGCCTCCCGTGGATCCGTTAACTCTGGCGATTGTATCGAGCTTTAATAGTTTGACCTTTTGGTGCAATGACAACCGTGGGGCCAACACTTTTTCCTTGTCCATCTTCAATGCTTCACTAGATACTACAAAACCTAAATAAATCAAGTTCATTTGCATAAACACCCACTTCTTCAAATTAATCTACAACTTCTCTTCATGTAACCTTGTCATAACCATCTTCAAATGTTGTAGATGCTCTTCTTTAGCCCTACTAAAAACCAATATGTCATCAAGATGTATAATAACAAACTTTCCTAGAAATGGTTTTAAGACTTCATTCATAAGCCTCATAAAAGTACCGGGTTTGTTTGTGAGCCTAAAGGGCATAACCAACCATTTGTAAAGTCCACCATTATTTTTAAATTTTGTCTTCCACTCATCTCCGGGTCTAATCCTAATACGATGATAACTAATTTTCATATCTATCTTCAAAAAATACTTAGCACCACCCAAACAATCCATCAAATCATTTATTCTGGAAATTGGAAACCTATATTTGATAGTTATCTTATTAATGGCTCTAGATTCCATGCACATTATCCATTCATTTCCTCTCTTAGGCACTAAGACTATAGGAACAACACAAGGACTTTGACTCTCTCTTACCAACCCTTTCTGGAGTAATTTTTCAACTTGCCTTCTAATCTCATCATTCTCTTTGGGAGTCAATTTGTATGCAGCCTTGTTTGGAAGGCTAGCCCCTCAAATCAAGTCCATGTGATGGCTAATATTTCACATAGGAGGAAATCATCAGGTAAATCAACTGCAACAATATCCTTATGTTCCTCCAAGTTATCTTGTATCTCCTTAGGCATATCATCCAACTTTGTAGAGGTAAATAACTCCTTGGGTTTGAGCACCAAAGAAACTCCCATTTCTTCATTCTTCATGATATGTAAGAACTCTTTTCCACTCACCAATATTATCTTGCTGCTACCGCCACTACTATTTTCCTCTTCTTGTTCTCGTATAGGCAACAAAGTATGTTTGATTCTATCCTTTTTAAAAGTATGTGTTACTTCTCCCATCATGTACAATTTTTTTATCAAACTGCCAAGGTCTACCAAGAAATACGTGACACACATCCATGGGCATGATATCACACATCACATGATCCTTACAACTACCAATTTTAAATTCTATTAAGGCTTGTACATCTACTAGATGCCCCTTCTGTAGCCAAGAAAATCTATAAGGTGTAGGATGTTTGGCTCTCTTAAGACACGACTTATCCACCATTTCAACAACCACTATATTATCATTACTACAACTGTCAATAATTAATTTGCAACACTTATCTCTAGCCTTGCACTTCATGTTGAATAAAGCTCTTCTTTGCATCTGTTCTTGACTCTCCTTTGGTGGCTTCAACAACACTCTCTTGAGTAGTAAAGACTCTCCAGACTCAAGTTTCTCATTGTGATGAGCAGGTGATCTCACACTTTCTTGATCTTCTTGCACAATCTGATTACTCCTTTCAAGCCTTATGTGACCTTCCCTTGAGAATTTCAGACACTCCCAACTCTTATGATCAACATATTGATTGAATTTGAAACACTTACCAACAAAACCTCTTCCTCTACCTTGATAACCACCTCTACCAAACAATTGTCCTCCCTTGTTTTGATAGCCTCCTCTTTATTGATTGATTGGGCCACTAGAACTACTAGCCCCTTCAACTTGATGGGATTGTTGTCCCCTACCAGTCTGCTATACCCTTCCTCTAAAGCCTCTTTCTCTATTTCTTCCTTATTGTTTTTGCTTCCTTACAAGCTTCTATTGTGCCTTAATGAAAAATTGATAGGCTTCCTCAAGAGTTCTAGGAGACACTAAATGTAACTCATATTGCAGACTGTATTTCAATCCATTAAGGTATCTTGCTACCTTTTCCATGTCCTCTTCACTATGACCTAACCAAATCAACAACTTGTAAAACTCTTTCATATACACTTTTACTGACATATCCTTTTGCTTGAAATTCTGCAATCTTTAAACAAATTTGGTTTGATAGTCTCACAGAAGGAATTTTGCCTTCAATTTGGCAACCATTCAATCCCAAGAAGGGATATTTTCCTTGTTTTTCTTTCGTCTTTTAGACTGTGCATAATCCCACCACATTGTAGCATGGCCTTTGAGCCTTATATAGTAAAACTTAACTTTCCTTTCTTCCACAACTCCTTCATACTCACAATATTTGTCTAGATCATTGATCTAGTCAATGAGTTATCTATTTAGGCTCCCAGAATAAGTAGGGACCTCTATTTTTGGTTTGGCTCCCACACTCATAATGTTCTTTATCAATATTTCTTCCACTCCTTTTGGTTCTTCTCAAACTTCCTCATCAGTTTGGGATTGCTCTTCTTCCCCGCCTTCACTAATATCATCAATGGTTATTCCTCTTCATTGTGCCTACTCCATGGCATCCATCCTTGCTGATAGGTTCTGCAATAGATCTAGAACTCCTTCATGGACTCTTCAACCACCACCTCAAGCACCTCCTCTTCTCATCCTTCTTGGTGGAATTCTGCCCACTTCCCAATCTCCCAATCTCTTATAGCTCTAATACCAAGATAATGACAGCCTATTTAGTTGTAGATAAACTAAAAACCTATGAGCGATAGGAACTGCAAACAACACCTAAAAAAATAGAGTGACCTAAAGAATGTTGGCCCAATCAATTAGGTTGATTCATTGCCAAGAGCGAAAAGGACATAAACAAAACTCATTCCACGCTCAAAGTGACAAGAATCAAAGCTTACAAGGTAACAATGAAAAGAAACATGGCCATCTAACAAAACCTCATCACAAATCTTAGTTATGAAGGAACAATTCTTAGATCAAAAAGCCAAAGTTTAAATGTGTATTGGTCTATGCAAAAATTGATTACAATGTAAGCTAATTCTTAAAGGCGTCAACTTCCTTGATGGCTAGCTCAATTATGCCCCTCTATTTTACCTACTTCTGAACTTTATTCAAACTGGAATCTTTCCCAACTAGTCAACTCCCTTGACGTTGCCCTCTTCTACTATTCTTTTATGCCCAACATGAAAACACTTTGCCTCTGCCAAAGTAGATCAAGATTCTTCCCAAACCATCAATCCTTCTCCTTTTTGGTAGAATCCTCAAACCTGTTCAAGAAGTGATAGGTAAGAAACCCATGCATCAGCTATGACAACCATCTTTGTCCTCCGAGAGATTGGGGAAAGACAAGATTCAAGGATCTTGTAGACAACCAAAATCGGCCAAAAATAAACTAAAACCAAAAATTGGAAGGAAACGCTTGATGCCCCTGCATCAGCCTCACACAAGTGTCCCCAAGAATTCCTAACCCATGTGTTATCCACATCTCTAGATACACCAAAATTAAATGTATATAAATTCACATTATCAACATTATTAGTATGCAAGGTGCATAAGACACCTTTCCTAATAATACTAATTGTGAACCTACATGCAACTGATAAGATTATGAATGTCTTCCAATCTTGGAATGAGTTTCAAATGTATGACATACAACTTGGGTAGGTATTATTTAAGAAATTTAGCAAGTCACATCCCATAAGCCCATAGGAAAATATTTATTGATGATGTGACTATCTATAACATGATGAGATGAAGTACACATATCAATTTGGAATCTCTATGCTTAATGTGTGATATCACATAGTAGAAATATTATTAGAACACTTAAAAATTGATGTGCTAAAGTTGATAACTATATCAAGAATGTGTCATTTTGGTATGGCTTGATCTCTTTAGTAAGAATATGATGACTATGCCACTTCAAGGTACTTGCAAAATAAAATAAACTTGAAACAAAATAAATTTTTGTGATGTAAGATTACTCTTGCACCCTAGATGCTATCGAATCAAAAGATAAGGGTACAATATTAGAATCCATGATAATAGATGTGTCACCCATTGTATCATGTGATGGAAAGATGCTTAAAGTAAAAATACAATCACTATACATAGAGGATATAGGAAGCATATGAGTATCATGGATAAGTGTAGCAAGAGTATCCAAAATAAAAGGAAAAGTAATAACTAAATCCCTAAATGAAGAGAAAGTACAAATGTGATGATGCAATGCTTTCATAGGAAATGGGATGACATTTGTGTGATAGAATGTCATGAGTGACTTAAGAACAAATGGATCACTTATCACAAATTGTATAAACATGATAAAATTAGTAGTAGAAGCATGGATAAAAGACAAAGATTGAGAACCATGAGAGCCCTATAATAGAGCTCTATCCATGCGTAGATAAGGTAGGGTTTAAAAGACTATGTAGTTAAAAGTGTAAAACCCTAATGAGAGCAAACACATGATATAGAGATGAGGTATACTTTATTAAGAATTATAATATTAGTCCAAAATCAAATATGAAATAAGGTCCTAAAGGGTAGCCAAGGGTGGGTTAGGTGGGAAAAGTGATCACAATAAAACACAAAACCTACTAGAAAGTATATAACAATGAATATGAATGAAACCCCTACAAGATCTTTAAAATGAAGATATAAAAAAAGTATAGATCTAAAAACCTAAAATAGTGTAACCAAAAATTAAAAACCCTCAAGTGGTGTAAGATCATATAGATTCATCAAATTATAAAGGAAAATCAACTTCCCCTAATCTTATCTAGGCTAGTCTAATATACCTCATACACACAAGAAACAATTAGCCTAGATTAATAAATGAAGAGTCATGGGTGGGATAACTAAAAAAATAAATGATATTCTAGAAAATTAGATACAAAGTGATAGGGGCAATTAGATCTAAGAATGATGTCACTAAATAAAATTAACAATGCAGTGAAATTTATATGTCCCAAGATTGGAAATGATAGATCTTTGTTTGTACTTTGTCTCAATAATAAAATAATGGGTTTCCTTTGTGGTGGAATGATTTGTGAATCTAGGTTATTTTTACAAATGTAGATTTGTCTTGCAAGGCATGGATATAATCTTACCAAATGTGTGCACTTGCTTTCTAGTTTTCTCAATTCACCTCACTTCTTTAGGTGTTAAGGAATGATAATTTTACAAAGGTCAAAGGAGATCACTAGATCACGCTGGTCGTATTCTCTTAAGTTTACCCCTTTACAAGATTGAATTTATGGTAATCCAAAAGATTAAGGAAACTAATCTTTAGACATTCAGATGCTCTAAGATTATTTGATCCAAAGATTATATTTATTTTAGGCACTCCAATTGAAGTGTTCCTATCACGATTCCTTTCTTAAATGCAAATATTTTCTCCTTAATGTTCAAAAATAAAAATGAATGCAATAAATGCCCTTAAATATAAGTACATAATAATAATCATGTGAAAAATACATATAAGTCGACTAAAGGTAAGAAAGGAATTGACAAAAGTCAACCAAATTTGAATTTAAATTTTTAAAATTTACCTAGGTTAGATCCATGAGATCAAAATTGATCTTGTGCTTGCAAGATTGACCTAGGACAAGAAGGTGCTAGAATCAAGTTGTAATGAAATATCCGAGAATATATACATGGATAAGCATAATCAATGAATAATTAGGGTCAATGTATCATAATATACACATATATAGATAAAGTGGGGATAAATATATGGGAATTTGTGTAAATGAGGATAGTGATAGTATGGGGGAATGAGCCCAATAAGATTACAACATTAATTGATATATAATTATATTAAACAATTATGTTAAAATTGACACAATTAAATGGAAATTGACATCGGTATGCCAATTTTACCATTAAAAATATAAAAACTTTCAAAAAATAGTTTATTCTAAGTATATCCTTTGCATAAGATTTCGATTTTTTTTAGATATTCATAAAACCAAATTTATAACAAACATATAGTTGAGGGGAGTTTCTCAATAAGATTAAATGAAACAAATTAGTTATTAAGAGAAAATAAACAACCCTACATTAAATTTATTTGGTCTAATATAGTATTAAACTTTAAATTAATAAAACCAATTTAGGTTGATTATTATAAATTAAGAGATTGAGATCTATCAAGACAAAAATATGTTGAAACGATTGAGATAAATTAAAATCTACTTGAGAATATGTGCCAATATTGACTTCAAAGACTAAAATTTGGAGATATAGAGTTGAATGCTAGAAACAAATATTGAAATTGAATTAGTTTTTAGAGGCCTATGAAGATTGAATCTTGAGCTTTCTAGATGTTGAGATGTGATCACATGCATAATTTGGTCTAGTAGGCACAAATGTGTATTGTGCACAAAATTTTGTCCTTAACACCTGTGGATCTTCAAAATTGGTTCACCACTACATGTACTTGTATTTGAGAAAGTGAGGTGTTAAAAAAGCATTATTTGGGGGCTACTATATATAAAGGGAAGTGTGAATGTTTTGATGACAATTAGGCCTTAAGGTTGATTCAACAAGATGGAAACAAATGAAGATGGATGTTGAGTAAACCATGATTGAATAAGTTGACACTTAATTGCCACTAAGAGCGAGATTGATCATAATAGTGAATGCAAAATTCTATCGCTCCCCTTATGAAAGTGACCTAAGATGATATCCTTAAAGACATAACCCTAGACACACAATTCAAAACAGTCCTCAATTATGCTTGAAAATGAGAAAATTATATTTAAAATTGAAATATTAAGATTAGACTTACATTTATGTCCAAGGGACAAAATTGTTAATGCAACCTAATTCAGAAAAATAAAAACCTTATGAATTAATCTAATAATACTTTGAAAAATAGATTGAATAATAATATAACAATACATTAATAATATCTACACAAAATAACATTAAAAAAATATATGAAATTCTCTAAAATGATTCCCTGGGTATTTTAATATTTATTTGACATCCTATTCATCAAGGGGGTTATGTGTTCCCCTTCTCATAAAAACCAGAAAGGACAACTAGTTTTATAGCCCACAACAAATATAAAAACGGATTCTTGTAATTCGCTGTCTAAACAGTCAAGTGGGCAAAGCTTTACTTCTAGAATCCAGTTATAGATTCTTTTGGAAATAAAATAAAATTCAAAATTCATTGAAGCGAAAAAACTAAACTTTGACAGCCCTCAAGAGTATACATTCAATTCCCATAGTTTGACGAAAAGATAGGAGCAACAGAAGTTAATGAAAATATTCAAATCTGAAGCTGGTCAAGGCGTAAGAAGTAGAAAAATTGGGTTTTAAAATAGGGTGAACACAGTAATTTTGACCGAGCCCAAAACGTAACAGTGTAAAGTTTACTAATCCTGAATGCCAAATGATAGATTTGCTCCATACGTGTTACTGACGGCAATTTTCTATCTATGGGGGTGACATGTGACGTCAGCAAGTCACATGGATTTCTCTTCGCTTCACGCGGAATGGGGGAGAAAAATATTCTTCTTAGAAGCTGAAGACTTTCAAACTCTCTGACTATGCAAGAGATCAAAAGCCCCGGGAGACCCAGTCTTAGGTTGGACTTCTCCAACGCTCTATCCGTATTCAAATCTCTGACCAGCTCTATTCCTCCCAGTAGACAGTCAAACCTTCCACTCCCCTTCACTCTTGTATTGTTCGTTTTGTCAAAGGTCCCATGTATAAATCATTCTGTTTACCCCTCATTCCTCACTCACCAGTTCGTAACTCAGACCCCAAGCCCAAGCCTTTGCAAGGATTCCCAGTGCCCTGCAATAGACACCCACTGCCTTTAAAGGAATACCCACTAAGAATTTTGTCTGGAAATGAGTGATGCCCGGGACAGACAGCTAAGTTTCTTGTCTGTATTGAGCTCAGTTGCTTGCTGGAGTGCCTGAGAATTCAGTTTTAGTGGGAGTGAACAGAAGAACCAATGGAGATAGGAGAGGGAAGACAGTGGGACAAAATTCGAAGTCAGGAGTTGGACAATTGTGTCCGGAATGAAGTAAATCATGGGTGTCAATTGGCAAGGGAGCTAGAAACTAAGCTCAATTCTACTCAAGGCCCTGATTTGTACCAGTTGCTGGTGAGCTCTTCTGCTCAAATAGTGGCCACCTTCTCTAAAGCCTTGGAGATACTTGATTTCAATTCCAATTCAGGTTCTTCTGATTGGCAAGGGGGGCTCAGGGTTGTTTTAGAGAAAAATGGTGAGAGATTCCAAGGAAGCAGCAGGGCCTTGCAAATTGAAGTAAACAAAGATAACAGGAACTCCTCTCCTCGCTCTGTAGGTAGGTCCTCTGCAAGCGCTAGCCCGCCAAGTGAAATGTCCGAAGGTTCTCCGGTTCATCGTTTGGCTTTTTCAGCAGGGCGCAAAGGAACTGAACCTGCGGGGAGCCCAGAAAATGGACCAGTAAGCAACAGCGAGCGACGAGAAATCTCCAGGAAGAGGTATATTACCAGTCAGGATTTCCAATTCCTGATTAGCTTGACTCTTATTATCGTGTATTCTTATTTCAGTTCTGTCCAGGACTTATAACAATTCTCTGATTTCAAGTATTTGTAAATGTAAATTTGAATAGCAGTTTTGTTTCTTTTTTTATTAAAGAAATGCACCGTACACAATTTCTGCTCAGAATTAGCTGTCCAATGTCAAGAGTATTTTTATTTGCAGCTATTTTTTGGTTGATGTCTGTTTGCGTTTATATTACATCTTACTCCACCGTGGTGGGTGTCTAGCAACAGATTAGATATTAGCTTCTTAGCATCATTTTCATTCTCTCTGCATTTGGCACAACCGAGTTCTTGTTTCCCACTGATATTGTCTACATATTGCAGGAAATCACTACCCAGAAGGACTATAAGGATCGCTGCAAACAATTCTGAACCAGGGAATGATATGCCTCCAGATGATGGCCACACATGGCGAAAGTATGGCCAAAAAGACATTCTCGGAGCTCAATATCCTCGGTATTGACACTTCCAACTTTTGACCGGCAAAATTCTGTAGTTTTTTTAAGGCTTTCAGGTCCAAGGCTAACATTAGTCTTAATTTTTTGATGGATTTGCAGAAGCTATTACAGATGCACTCACAAGAACGATCTGGGTTGCCAGGCTACAAAGCAAGTGCAGAGAGCAGACGATGACCCTTCAGTCTTTGAAATAACGTACAGAGGCTCTCATACCTGCCATACTGATCAGCGCATCATTCAGATTCAACTTCCTTTCACAATTGGCTCAAACATTAATTCAAATTTGGGTACTTCAAACACCCTTGTTTTTGGGACGGAATGTAATCCTCAATCTAACAATTCTACACTCCATGGATTGCCTCCTAATCAGTTGCATCCGAGTTCAAACCATGCCTCGACAACTTGGTTTGGCGGCAGTGTTTGCAAAGTAGAAAGTGAGAGCTCAGATAGTTTCGGGAAGAGTCCAGCTGCATCCACAGTGTTTCCATGTCCACACAATTTACTTCATATTGAGGAGAACCCAGCACATAATGCAATGCAACCTGGCAGTAGGACTGCAAAGATATCTGTTTCTCCATTCAGAGATCAAGGAAGCAATGACCAGGGAGAGAGTTCTACTGAAATTGTCACTCAACAGCATAATGGATTGCCTGCACTCACTGAGGGAGAGCTTGTATGGCCAAATTTTGCTCAGATTTTTAGTTCTCCAGCCACTCCTGAATCAAATTATATTCCTGCACCTGCTGCAACAATGCCATTGATACATGGTAGTACCTATGGACAACAACTGCTACCATCAGAATCTGATCTTACAGATGTTGTATCAGGTCACACTTCTGCAGCTGATTCTCCTATGCTAGATATGGATACATTTTCAATGTTCAATACGGTAAATTTTGATTCATTTTTCCAATTTGAAAGAAGTGATCCTTTTTAGGACCATTCAGTGCAATAAGAATCTCTAAACCTACGGGCTGTAACTATTAATATTCTGTTTCTCCCGCATCCTGGTTGACTTTTCTCTCTGTCTACCTGCCTGAACCATGCTGAGTCTCAGCTGTGAGAGAAGTAACCACGGAGTATTAAGAAACTATAGCTAACTTGTTCTACCATATACCAACAGTCCACGTTGGCCTCTTCTGCAAATTTTTGCTCTCACTTTGTAGAGCCTGTAAAACAAATCGGTAGAGGAAAAGTAATTTATTACCAATAATTGAAGCACTTGTATCGACACCACTTGTTTGCTCCTGTCTAGAGGAAATTATGGATCTGTCTTGGCTTCTCATAGCAAAAAATGCACCAATTTGTAATTCAAGTGGATCACTAAGCAAGATTAGATGAACAATTTAATGAAAAAAAAATTCTCTATCAAGTAACCAAAGTCAATACTATGTACTTTGTAATTGGTTTTCTAAAGCGAATTTTTCCTACAAGGGTTTCATGTTAATGGATCTCTTAGAAATGAATTGAACACCAACAGTTAACCCTCGTAAAATGAATCAAACAGATAACCAGACATTATCTTGATACATGTTCAATAGCATTCCAATCGAGGACTAATTACAAATGGTATATCCAGTGTTTAACACCATCTGCAACGCCTAATAGTAAAAGATAATACATTGATATCAATTTTATGTATCTAGGTTATGTACTTTCTAAACCTGCCTTGACCTCCGCTCCGCCTTTGAATGCAGCCATGCATACTATCTTCTTTGTATTACTGAAATACAAGAAGTTCCCTATTTCTTTTTCATTATAAGCCTTATTTGATAGTCTTTACTTGTTTCATTTTCTGCTTCTCAATAGTTCTTTGTAATATTTTTATCACAGCCTTTGGTTTTGATCAACAAATTTGTACATTTCAGTATCTCCACCTTCCTTCCTCCACCCAAACACAGAAAAGTAGAAGCATGTTAGGCAGACAATATTTCTAAATAAGAGAGAACCCAAAGCAATTTTTGTGCAGTTGATCTGTTTGCAGGGGCTGAGCTAATATGGGTATCTTCCCATGCATCCACATAGATTTGCAAATCTGGACAAATCTGGAGCCTTATGTGCAATAATCAACACACAGTTGCTTTCTGAGATCCAACAATGCTAGACAAATCCAACACAAAACCTGGCGAGTGGACCAAAAAGAAATTTGTGAATATTACTGCACAATCCACCAAGCAATACAAACTTCTCCTTAACAAATGTTTCTTGTAGTATGGCTTTGTCTCTACATGGATTTTTCTTCAATCACCATTGAATCAGTAAAGTGAAGTCTTCGTTTCTCTCCAATTGTATTTTTCTATATAGAGTTGCTTGTTGTCAACACGTCTAAAACTTAGTATGAATAGAGATAGCTCATACTGAATCTCAACTAGTCAAAACTGCTCTGAGTTTCTAGCATGTTCACATTATATATCAAAACGTTTATACACAATCTCATCAGTTTCGGTTGTAGAAGCCATGTAACCTGTGATGGAATTGTTACAAAGAATCTTCAAACAACCATGTTAAAGAATAGCCATCTGTCATGGCAATTGTAGCTGCAATTTTTCATCTTCCTTTGTTTTGGTGTGATGTCCTAGGTTTTTTTTTAAAAACAACCCCACAAAACAGATGCAAATTACTAATTCAGTTTAAACGATGCAAATTTTTTCTTGAAAGGGCTCTAACTCAACTCAGATCAGATTACAACATTTAACACAGAAAAATGTGTATTGGTGTTAAGAAAAATTCTGATTTTATTCAGATTTGAACAGTCTGGAGTTATACAAACTGGTAACCGAAAATCAGCATGAACACAAAGAAACAAGTGTGTAATCTCCCCTTCTGTGGAGTAGCCGAAAATGATCCATTTAGCCTATTTTATTCCTGTACGCTAATTTTGGGCAATATCAGGGAATAAATTAATTAATTAAATAAAGTTGTCCAAGCAAATTTTACATATGACTGTACTTTAATTAATTTTCTATTTAATGAAATATTTTTAAGTATGAAATTAAAAAGTTCTTTCAGGAAAGTTCCATGGAAAAATATAAAAAGATGAATTGAGAGCTCATTTGCTCACGCTTGTTTATTTTTCTCTATTGTGGAGTTTGAGCTTCTTGCTTGAGCAAACCCCAGGATGGAAACCCTAAGGGAAGAATTGGTTTTGGTGGTGAGAGATCTACCCTAGCCAATTTGTAGGTTGAATCACATAGGTTTCACGAAGGAGTTGAACAATTGAGTTTAAATAATTTATCGGAAGTTTGCAGGCAAACGACAAACAATAAATTATTCTTTTCCAGTATACATGTGAGATTTCTTCAATTCATTGAATGCAAGTTTGGACACCATGGCATGAAGGATGACACCTATTGCTAAGCGATGGATTATTTGGTGATTTGGAGCAATTAATGTTTTCTTCTCTGGCTGCCATTACCAAACTAGGTTAGGCATAAGTGAAAAGGGTAGGTCGAGGACTTTCTGGCTCAATCAGTCGCCATACTCTAGAAAGTGGCGTTGAGAGTTTGGGAACCATTTATATCGTTGGCACAAACCTATGAACATCTCCTTGCTGATTGGATGCACTCTTCAGATTGTTGGCATGAGGATTGGAGCTGTTTGGAAGTGACGTGGAACATGTGATAGCTGTTTGGCATGCTAGGCGATGCTAGTGGAATTTCAGAATTCCCATTTGAGGTGGACGTTGAGGTTTTAGAGTGAAAGATGATGCCATCGACCCTTGATTGAGCTGGTTGAATGAGGTCAGATTTGTAACTGCTATTTCTTGTATGCTATTGCTCAAAATATCAAGTGTAATCTTCATTTTGAGAATAAATATTAAATGTTGATATGTTGCTTCAAGTTAATAAATATTGTGCAATGGAAAATTGATTCAAAACCATAAGAGACATTTTCCAAAACACTGCAAATAGAAAAACCCTTCATATTCATATGCATACAACTATTTGACAAAATGCCTATCCAGTAAACATTGGGAAAAGTGCAAAAATTTGGTATAGAAATTGGCTCAAGTCTTTTCAAAGTGAATCTCAATATGAACATCTCACTAATTGGTTGTAGATCAATCACTATGTAGGCAAGATTGTTTGTGAACACTGAGAAGGCCCTCTGTGGCTGATTTGATCTATGATGTCCCTGGAATGAAGTGACCTGGTCTGAAATGGTTTGATCCAAAAGCTACCTTTGTTGATCGATGACCATCCCACTCTGACCACTACCCCTGATATGATGGCGTTGTGTTGAATTTCAATTGCTTGCTATAGAAGTCACCAACTAGGGAAGATTAGGGTTTAGTGGTTGTCGCTTGGGTGTGAGGGTTCCTGCTTGTTCCCTTTCAATTTTTCAATTGACAACAGTTCTTGGCATAATTTTGAGTAGAGCCTGCTAATTTTTCTTGCATGATTAGCAGCAAAAAATCAACCCTAGTCACAAGGTTTGACTATCTAGTAAGTCACCCTCAACTTTCTCCCACGTGCCGATGAGCAAGGACTGGAGTAGATCTCTGACTATCTCAGGCTATGTGCTATCCTGAAAATAAGGCCATGTCCATGTTTGGGTCAACAATCTCCTAGTGAATGGGGAAGGATAATAAGAGGGCCGAGGATAGGAGTTTGGTCCTAACTCAAGAGTGTTGCTCTCTAGGGTTTTCATCCCAAATAGTTGATAAGACATTACGACATACACAAATTCCTTAGATAGCTCCATAATGGCGCCTGGAACAACAATATATATCATCCTACAAAGGTTGGTTCATTGGGCCCAAAATAGGCACTAGAATTCAAATTCAAAATTTATTTTATTTTATATATATATTTAAATATTTATTAATTAATATAATTATTATTTGGTGTTAAAAAACACCTTTAATAAATTTGGGCGTTGGTTGATCCAGTTAGGGAGGGGACACAACATTTTTTTAAGGGGATGATGAAAATTTGATATGATTTAGCACTTATTTGATGTGGCCTATGACTTTTGCTTGGGAGAGAGTCCTCTTTTATTGATCAACAATTTGGTGACAACACGACCCTTGATGACACAACACCAAATGTGGGGTTGAGCAATGCATGTCTTACCAACATTCATGAGGTCTATTTTAGTGACAAGGGTTTGACATTCAACCTTTGCTAGTTTTAGACTTCAGCTTTAAGCATATGGAAAATTGTTGATGACATTAACTTTGGTCCAAGTTTTGCAGATGTGGTTTCGTTCAAATGACACAACACCATTTTGGTGTTGCCTCTTAAGTAATGTCGATTTGCAGCTAGTGTCACATTTCCATATGAGCTTCACCAATTTGGTGTCATAAATTCCTTTTCTAAACCTTATCCCTCCTAACTATTCGAATATTTACACTTAGATTTGTTCCAAGCATCCTTTACATACCAACTCTATTAAAGAAAACTATGAATACATGTCCACATTTACAATATCCTTTTACCTTAAAATGGTTAGACATATGAATGGTGGAAGATTTTCAACAATAAGTGTATGAACACAAAGAGCTTGAATTTCTTTTTGAAGTAAATGGAAAATAGAAAATGCAAAAGACTACAATAAACATACAGGATAAAGGATGACATAATGCATGGAGTAAGAGATAGTATAAAGAGATAAATGAAAAGTAGATGATGAATCTAGTAGATAGAAGCCAAAGCATGTTTAAATTCCAAGCCAACTTGAAAAGGAACAAAAATAATAGCTATAGTAAGGATACAAGAGCATGATGAATTGGGCAAAATTGAAAATGAAATTGATGAAAAAAGAATGAAATTGATGAAAAAAGAAGAAATTTGGAGAGTAACATATCAAATTGCTAGATGGAAACAAGGAATCTTATGTGCCAATAGGTGGAAGATAAAGGAGTAATTGATCAAACTCACCCTAGAAATTGAACTATATTGAAACCTCCATCATGAAATTTGAGTAGCTAGATAATATCAACACTAATTTGAAAATGCAAACTCAGCAGCCCAAAAATTTGACTAGGACTTGGGACTTGACATGGACTTGGCAAAATGTGGCAAAAAAAACAAGCATAATTACATATAGAAAAAAGAAATTAATGCATTTAGAGAACATGAAGGTCTAATTTGATTATTAATTTGTCATAATTCAAACATCACACGTCATATGACCCTTGAATGCTCAAAATTTGAAATTTCAAAGTCAAACAATACATTGCATTGTAATACGGCAAAATTATACTTAATAATTGTATAACACCACTATAACTATTTACATATGATTATATATCAAAAAACAACCAAACACAATCTATGTCTTCCTCTATCCTCTCCTAGTATAACTTACTTTTTTGGGCCTCAAATTAGAAGGTAAGTCGATATCAAAATGATAATTGGTTGTTTCCTCAAAAGTGTCTTCATTTTCCTCAAATACATCCAACTCTACTGCTCCTCTCTCCAATTCAACAAGATATTCATTAGTAAGTAGGACATCCCTATGTTCTTCAACAATCCAATTAGTAAAAGGATCGATGCCATCCAAGTTGATGGCATCATGAGAAGGACCCTCCACCTTTTTGGTTCAAAGGTGAAGGTTGTATTGAATGAAGACAAGGTCATTGAGATGCTCTTAGGTCAACTTGTTTCTCTTCTTTATACTACAAATGCTTTCAAATAGACTCCAATTGTGTTCACACCCAAAAGCACAAGGTTGGGACAAAACATAGATAGCTAGCCTCTAAAGATTTAGTTTTCCAACACCTTAATTCTCCCACGACGAATCTAAAAAAAACTAAAAATATAAGAACTAAGTAAAACACTTAGAGCTTGTTGAAACTTTCAGGTTTCTAGCTTTTACTTCTAGTATTAAGCTGAAAATTAAAGGATCATTTTTTCACTTGGATGTTGTGAACTAAAGAAAGGAGTTTTCACTTTGCACATTTGTAGACCTCCAACTCATCAAGAACTTTGTCCCTAATCTCATTATTTGGCACCATCTTATCACTGCATGAAAAAACACCTTCCATGACCTCCTCACTAGCCTTAAATATGTCAAAGAAGTAGAACTTTGGGTTCAAGTAGTAGGCCAAGGCATGTATTTGTTGGTGGAGTTGGTTCGTCCATCTGTGAGTAATGATGCACCAAATGATCTCATATTTTCTTTTGTTTCCACTACAAAAATGTAAAATGGCCACTTTGGCCCTATACATGGCCTCATAGACATAGCCATTGACATGCAAGCCCCATCCATCAAATGAAGAACCTTGACCAAAGGTTTTGTCGACTAAAAAAATGATTCAAATTTTTTTTTTTAATAAAAATAACCAAAAAACAAAACAAAATAGAAAACAAATAATTTTGTATAAAATATATATTTGTACTTGTTACTTACCTTGAGTAACTCTTCTTCATTTTTGGTATGTGGGGGCTCCATCCAAGGATTGGACACAAACATTTGCTTGAGAGAAGGAATTGCAGCGACATTGCTTTGCAAAGCAAGGAAGTGGGTGCCAGATCATGTCACTTTTGGTTGCATAAACTCCTTGTTATTCGTGTGAATCTATCATCAAACAAAAGACCCAAGTATGGTCGTAGACAAATTTGGTAACTTGTTTAGCATCTTCAACCACACTTTTGACCTATCCAATCTTCTCAATACTATCAAACATTAAATTCAAGCAATGTGTGGCACAAAGAATCCAAGAAATAGTAGGATGCCTCTCCATAATAGGTCTCTCCATGAATACATATGTTGTTGCATTGTTTGTGATAATTTGGACAACATTCTCAACCCCAACCTCCTAGATCACCTTGATTTAATAGATTACACAAACTCTCAATATTTTTTATTAATGTGGCATCTATGGACTTCAAGAACACCAATGTGCTATTAGAAACCACTAGAAAGTTAAGGAGAGTCCTATTTTTCCCATCTGTCCATCCATCTAATAAGATGTTGCAGCCATTTCTTTTGATCATCAATCACAAACCTCATATTTTTGTGGCTTCCTCTAGCAATGGTCCACTCAAATTCATAGCTATTGGACTCTTAAACCCTTTACCAATGACTATCAAAGCATTTACCAACCCTTCTCTATATGGGTTGTTTGCCACATTAAAGGGTAAATTATTGTAGTACCAAAAGGTTGCTGCTTCCGTTTTAGCCTCATGGAGTTTTTCCTTATTCCAAGTGATATCTTAAAGTAAAGGTTGTGCTCCTAGAACATTACGAGGAATAAAGAAATTGGGTGCTAGTGAAGAAGGAAGACAACTAGAAGTAGAATCCTCAAGAGTCTCACCAATAGAGGAAAGTGGATGACAAATGTTTGGGGAAATAAAGGAATTTGTAGATGAATTAGGACTAGCATTCATCATTGCTGCCATTGCTTCCTTTGCCCTCTTCTTTTCCATTTTTTTCATATCATAACTGGCTAGTAGGGAATCCATTTCTCTTGTAACCTCTTCGGTCATTTTAATGCATGCATTCACATCTTGTCCAGGTATTTTAGTCTATTGATTCCTCCTGCCATAAGGAGCAAGTATGCATTACAGTGGACCTCGTCCTTAACAACACTTGATGTCCCATACTTCCATGTAGGGTATTTCCCATTGCTCATTTGTGTTGAATTTGATATAGAAAAAAAACATCAATGTTCCGAAAAAAAGTTATGGCAAAGTGAAAAATATTTATAAGAGAAAATAGAATGCAAATACAATAGAAATGCATTAGGAAATGAGGCAGTAGAGGGTGCGGGGGGGTGAGGCGAGTAGGTAGCATTTCCCATAGGTTTTCAACTTTTTTGTAGTTTCAAAAAAAAAAAGAAAAAAGATATATACACACTAGTTTGAATTTTTTAACATGCCTTAATATCTCCTTTCAATCCCATCTCTTGGCATATTTTGTCACGTGGATGCTAAAGATGTCTTTTGCCAAGCAAAGTAAGAGAATAAAATGTCAAAAATGAAAATTGTTGGGGTTTTTTGTATTTTGTTGATAGGTGAGTTTGCACCAAGAACTCATAGGTCACCTTGAAAAACTTGGCTGTCTTTGTCGAAAACTTGCTGAGTACTTGACTGACTTAGGTTTGACTCAGCACACGAGTTGTGTTGACTTGACACAACAAGTAGAAAAACTTGTGAGTGGTGTTGATTCAGCCAAGTATTCGACAAGTTTTCAAACAATGATATCACTTGTGTCAATTCTCTCACTATGATGAAAGTCAATGAGAAAGACAATAGGATGCATATTGATGCAAATGAGAAGATTTCCTAAACACTAGGAAGCAGATGAAAATAATAAGCCAAGATACAATAGAAAGTCAGATTTGTGATGAAATGACTATAGTCAGATCAAGATACAATAAGTTATGGGCAATAACATTATCAAATATTGATATGAAAATTGATGGAAATAGATGGATAGATGATTAAGAAACATCACCCATTTATATAGGATCAAGGAGTTTAAACTTTATATCTATTAAATTTTCATTTGTGACATTAGCAAGGAAGAAGTCAAAAGTTATATTGATGCTTTGGGTCAAAGCTTATAAGAGGGGAGGGCATCGTATATACTTAATGGTATTTGATTCTGCCAGCCAAATAAAAGGAAGTATTAGATTAAGAATATTATTATATTTATAATGTTGTGATTTAAAAAATTGTCATAACTTCTCTTATTGTAGTCTATTGATTTATCATCCATTTCTATTATGTACCCTTTAGGAACATCCCATCAACTGCAAGGAGAATGCCATTTCACCCAACTTGGTTGTTGAAGGAACTACTTGCTAAGAGATAATCCTAGTGAGAAAACTTCAAGTTCAAAAAGTGAATTGATCACAAATAGAAGAGCTCTTAAAATACTAATTGCCACAAGCTCTTAAGATTATCACCCAAGGAAGACTTCGTTCTGTTGTTTGTAATAATCTTAATTTGACATGTGTATAAATATTAAATATTGTCTTCTAATTTTCTATTTGTATAAGACATCCCGAATAGAAGTGGGAGAGCAAGTGCAAGGGTCTACTCAATTGAGGTGTTGAATCTACTTGTGTGGTAAGTAGTTCACGTTATTAGCACTTAATTTGTTATGGATTTTGAAAATGTTAAGAATCAAGAGCCTCTTTAACAATAGTACTTTTTCATAGGGACAAAACATTAATTGGTAAAAAAATCCAAGCGGGTAAAAGAGTATACCAACTGCTTTTGGTTTCAATACTTTGATGGGTCGCACAAAGCTTGATTTGATAAACTTTTTGGTGAGGGATGTCATTTTTCACTTCAATGTGGGAAATTATGTGTGAAAAGTAAATGCGTATAAACTGTTCTATACATGACCATCATCTTACTTGTTGTATATGTTGACCATCTTAAGATAAAATGCTGTTTCTGCCCTTTTTGCATTTGAAGTTTAAAGCTTTATTCTGTGGTAGCTTTACAGTCTTTATGTCACTTCTTACTTCAATGTGGAAAATTATGTTTGAAAAGTAAAGGTGTATGAACTCTTCCATGCACCACCACCATCTTACTCATCATATATATTGGCCATATTGAGATGAAATGCTGTTTCTACCCTTTCTTGTTATGAAGCTTTATGCTTTTTTCCTTGGTAGCTTTATAGTCTTTATTCTAACATATTCTCATGAGTGTTGTTAAGCTAGAATCTGCAGCCTTATAGAGCACAAGGCTTGACAAGAAGGCTATAAGCCTTCTGATTTAGTGTTTCCTTGAGAATGATTCCTCTTTATGATCTAGTTTAAGATCTTGTTCTGGTTAGGTCTAACAATGTATGTCTAGCTGTAGGAGTGTTTTTCTTATGGATCCTTAAGATAGTTAGCTCTCAATGACCTTGATCAGGTTGGGGATAGTGAGGCGTTTTTTATTCTAATCATACCATTGTTATCGTAGATATTAAAATTCTTTAATTAGTCGAGGTCAACAAGATAAGGGTGTTCAAAATGGGATTTTGAGTTATAATGTTTCTAATGTTGGCATTTGACCTCTTGTTTTGGTTGATTTATCTGATATGGGAATTTAGAAGCTAACTTCTTATAACTTCCATGTTCTCTTAGGTTTTAAGTGCATTTCACTGATTATATTTCTCTTTTTTTATTTGATTGACTTCTCTATTTGAGGTTATTCCTCATGATTGAAAAATATTTATTTAATGAGCAACTCAACCAAGTTTTCTTTTCCCACTGAGATAGTCTACATCTTGCAGGTAACTAATACCTAGAAGGACTACTAGGATATCTGCAAACAATATTAAACATGAGAGTGATAACCTCAAGATGGTGGCCATGCTCTGGAAAATATGCACAGAAAGACATTCTTGGAGTCCAACATCCTTGGTATTGATGTTTCCCATCTCTCCACCAATGACGTCCTATATTACTTCAACAAACATTTTCAACCAAAGCTTACATTTTGTGAAAATATTGATGGATTTGCAGAAGCTACCACATATGCACATGTAAGAATAATTTGGATTTCACCAGGATAAAAATGAAGTGCAGAGAGCAGGTGATGGTTGGTCATTCTCCAAACTAGCAGGTGATGCTTTTCAAATCAATCACCAATTTTGTCAGGTTCAGATTCTTTCCCCAGTTGTTTCAAATCCTACTTCAAATTGAATTTACTTTTGCTTGTATTTGGGACAGATTGTAATATTTAACTTAATACCTTTACAGTCTGTGCATTAGATCCTAATCAGTGTGTGGAAGTTTGATTCATGCCTCAAAACCTTGGTTTGGTTTGAAACGAGTTTGTCATGCTTTGAGAGTGGAAAATGGGAGTTTGGATAGTCTTGGAAAGAGTCTTAGCATCTGCAGCATTCCATGTTCACATAATTTACTCCTTACTGAAGAGAACATAGCCGAAAGGACTGCAAATATATCAAAAAATAAGGATGCAGTAATCAGGAATGGAATTCGACTGGTTTTATTTTCAACAATAGGACAGATGCTTGTCCTTCCCTACAAGAGTTTGTAGAAACAAATTTTGCCTAGGTTTTTAGTTCTTTGGTCACTTTTGAGTCACATGATGTGCCCCTGTCTACTGCATTGATGCCATTGATCATTGATCGCTGTAGATTGGATTATACATATGTTGTATTAGGTACACAATTAGGTAGCTGATTCTCCTTTCTAGATATAACTCCTTTTCGCATGCTCAATATGGTAAAATAGAATTCCTTTTTCCATTTTGAATGAAGTGATCTCTTTTAGAAATATTTGATGCTACATGAAGCTCTAAACTCACGGGACAGCAGAATTTGTACTAATTCTGAATACATTTGTTGTTTTACCCAGTAGATTTTTCTCACTGAGTACCTTCCCAAACTCTATTACATCTCCACTGTGGTAAGGCCCACTAATGTTTATTGAGAAAATACAGCTAGGTTTGATGTTGACAAGGTTTAAAGTTGAGATGAACCTCCATAGATAAATGTTTGATTGTTCTGCCATGAATTTGAAAATTTTCTCTATTCTCTCAAGCCATATGTCTAACTATTTAAATTTAATGTACAAGGAATTTGAGTCCACAAAAGCATTCTAGAGTCTGAACAGTTTTCAGTGCAGTTGACCATTTTTCGAGAATTGTGATGTAGACATTGATTGTAAAAGCATTAGCTTCAAATTGTAGGTTTAGGGGTTTGAGCAGTTGCTTTATTTGCAAGGAATATGGACATGCCAACAAAATGTATCCTTGAAATTTTAGAAGGAAAGTTGACATTACTTGATCTTAGGCCCAGGGTTAGAATCCTTTTGAACAACTCCCCAGATGAGAATCTAGATGAGTTATGGTGTATGCAAAAGCTTGTTAATAAATTTAGAGAAAATAGAGATAGAGAGATATAGACCTAAACAGAGAATGTGTTTGGCTATTTGTTTTGTTCTTGGCATACCCTTGAGAAAGGTGTATGGCTATTTATCTTTTGCCTATTTCTAATTGTTTAACAATGTTACATAGAGATATGTATATATTGTTTACAATGATTCATGCCGTGGAGATCAAAAGCTACTAGGTAGTTGAACTATCTACTTGAGAAGTGTAATAGTTTCCTTGATTGGTTTCTCATCCACCAAATTTGTAACCAATTGCTAAGGTGTCCTTGATGAGCTGTTGTGTGACTTGGTGTACTATGAACCTTGTGGGTGTCAACTTGGTTGCCATGTTGATTGTTTTGTTTGAAGACCAAAGATTCATGCTTTGGATGATGTGGTGAGGAAAACTTTGAATTGAACATTGTGGTCTAACTAGAAGGTGTATTGAACCTTGTTGGAAGTTGGAACTACCATCTTAGGCTACATCTCTTCACTCTTTGTATTTGGTACCTCATCAAGGTACCTCTCTTCACGTTGTTCCACATTGACCAACATATGCATGTCCTTTAAACAACAAATTTCCACATTGCAACTCATGATCATATGATGAATTTCAAAGAATCCATTTTCCCCTTCTTCGCCATTCTTTGCTACAACAAAATCTTCATGTGAAGAATCACACAAACTAAATAAATTCCCAATCTTCTTCATCTCTTTTTCATGTAGGAAACTCGTTTTGCCATCAATATGATCAATCACAGGGCCTTCACAAGCCACCATTTCAGCCTCCAAGTTAGCTACTGCCTCCAAAGTAACTTTTGCAGAAACACTTTTGTGTTCAGGTTCAACAACTCGCATGACTTCATCATTTTCCATGCCACCAATGTGATATTGTTCATTATTCTTGATCACATCTACTACAACTTCTCCATGTTGCATAGCCTCCACCATTTCAAATCTCAAATGAATGGCCATTATATTCTCATGGATTTTTCCTCTTGGTATTGCTCTATTAATGCTCACTTAACTGGCCTCTTCAAGGCCATCCTTGTCCACTTTTTCAAAGACATCTTGACACACAGATACACACATCTCTCTGTAGTTATAGGACTTACACTTGCAACAAACTCACTAGAGCATTCAATGGACATTCAGTAAACAAACCCTTTTTTGGCAACTTGTGCCTCCTTCATATGACCCTCTATAGTTACAGGCTTCCACATACTTGCAAAAGAATCTACTAGTCTTTTGGGGCACCTACGCTCATGCCTCCTCCTCATGGCCCTTTGTAGTCACAAGCTTCCACATGGCTACAACAAAAACCCACTAGAGTCTTTTGAGACACCACCTAGCTAGAAATCTTTTGCACAAACCATTTCATACAATTAATTCAAAATCCCCAATGTACATCCCAGAGAGCATACCTACTCTAATACAACTTGATGCAGTCCAGATTTAGGAACCTAGTGAAGGGCATCTAATCCTAGCAGCCATGAATATGATCAGTCACAACCACTAGACTGTTCGCATTATGAAAGCAATTGCAGCAAACACTATCTTTTTAAATCAAATTCATATACATCCTTGTCTCAAAGGCACATTGCCCAGCAACAGGGACTCTACAATCCTCTCACTCTTACACAACAATAGGCTTATACATCAGCCAACCAAGGAAATACTATAACCTTCTTTTACATCTTGTCATCTCACAATCCTCAGCTAAGGAGGAAGATATGTCATTGTTCTTCTAGTACACTCCTAGACTCTTTTTTCTGACAGCCTTCCTTACATATTCTATTCATCTTAGACTTAATACAAAGATGATGAAGTCAATTACCAAAGAAGTAATGCTTTGCCAAGGAATGATTTTTTTATCACCTCCTTGAATGATTACACTAAATGTCTTAAAATGCTGTCAAGCTAGGAAATAATGCGTAACAGACCTCTGCAGACATGAAATTCAGGAATTAGGGGAGGATGGCCTATGGTCCTGCAAGGAGAAATGTTCATTTCCTCTCCCAGTAATGTCTTGGTCAAAATAAAAAATGCAACACAACATAAGGGAGGATCACTAGGTAGGATTAAAATGCTAGCAGTAAAAGAAACACCAGACAAAATAAAAGGATACTGCATTGAATAGGAATATGGATGCCTATCAAAAATCAAAAACTGCCGCTTAGCAAATAAACTCTCACAACCCTTGCTACAATGCCCAACATTGAATATTCTTTATGCATCACTAGATGCTGGAGGGTATATGGGTCCCATGACAACTGCTTAAGGGACATGAATCTTATCTATCCAAAAAGGGAAATATAGTGTGTGGGCCCCAACAATATATCCAATCAGCAAGTAAGCTAATATAGCACCCAACATAGGAATAAATTATCATTTTCTTTGTCCTCATGTCTAGCACAAGGTAAGTCTTGCTAGGTAAACTGCAAGATTTTAATACCCACAATCTATATTGGTATCGCCTAGCCTGAGGTAAAGACTACATCAATAGGAGCGGACCCCATGCAAATCCCACACAAAGGAATACTTTATCATTTAATGGACTGAGCCTAGAGGTTGTGGCCCCAAGAAATCATAGTCTTCAGAATTTGGAACTGCCAAGGAAATTATTCAAACAAGGGAATTGCCATCTCAGCCACATAATAATGCGGGCCCTACCAAATAAACCATTTTGTAACAAAAAATGAACAACTAGATGCTACGTAGAATGATAACCAAAGTGACTAAATGCCAAAGGAATGGAATAATTTTTTAAATTGCATAAGCAATAATAATTGCACTATTATTTTGACATCATGAGATTGAGACATGATTTGAAGCAATAGTCAAAAAGACACACCAACAAGGAATAACCTGAAACCACCCCAAAAGTTAGAGCAAATCAAAATTGAACTGCCACTGTTCTTGGGTGATGCAAGATCGCTTGTGGACCTAGATGCTTCTGCATCATTGCCCTCCATTGTCCAAGAAACCCCAATAGAACCAGTGGATCTAAAATCAATCTGGAAGTGGCATTAAAGTGAGCAAACTAAGGAAAAATTTCAAGGATACCGATTTAATGAAACTTCAGTAATTCTAGAGGACAAATTTCTAACTAAGCAAGACATTGTGCTTTCACCATGCTTAAACAATTTGAAGTAGGTAAAGGGCTTTAGCAACACATGGTTCTCCAATCATGCTTAAACAAATTTGAAGCAAGTCACTGGCTTTACTTGTCTCACTAACTTGAGAAGAAAGCAGTGATCTTCTTAAGTAAGCTCCATGATTCAGCTCCTTCAATCCTTCGTTTACTCCCTTTGCCAACTCTTCAATATCTTCTATTTGTTTACTGGATATAGACCATAAGTCTTCCTAATGTTTAAATCTCTTCAATATCTTCCCAATGCCTTATATTTTTTATGCCCTCACAACTCTTTTTATTCCTTCCTTTAATCCACCTCTTATCATCTTTTAGAGCTGTTTTGCTTAAGATAAAGGCAAACACAGATAAGAGAAAAAATGTAAAAATGGACTAAGAAAAGTTTGCTTTACTATTCTTCATGCAAATCAGAAATGTATTTGATGAATAGATAAAGTAAGAGAGATGGCCAACAAAATGTCAACTACCCTTTTACTAAGAGATTAATAGTTGCACCTTTCCTTATTGCTTAATAGCTAAGTTACCAGTTCGGGTTCGGGGACGGGTTCAGGTACGAGAACCCGGTATGTGGGTACGTGAAATTTTTTTTTAGGGGTTTGGGTACGTATGGGTACGTGTATATATATATATATATATATGTATTATATATACAAAAAAAAAAGAGAAATATATAGAGTTGTAAAACTAAATCATTTCATAGTATGATACTTGATCATTGATCAATGCCAAATGCCAAAGATAAATATCAAATGTCAATTGATAGTTGTATTTGACTGATTTGAAAGCAAATTGGGTACAAAATGGCATCCTCATGTGGAATGCGTTGATGTTGATATTCTTAAACAAAATGAAAATAGAAAATTGTTTTTGTAAAACTGAAAGTAAATACTATATTAATATATTTTACAAATTTACATCTTCCTCTTTCCCATAAAAACGAGGTGCGGCATGGAGTTTTGTATGGTTTCAAAAGCCTTAAATGCGATATTATAGATGAAGACTTGTAGGAAAACTATGGAAACTTGGACTTGGAGAGTACCAATTAAATTCAATGGGAGTTTGAGGGCAATGTCGCCAATGGGGTCGAGGGGCAGTGCCCCTTGTGTAATGTCCCCTTCTCAATCCTGATCTTCTCAGTGACCGTTGGCCTTTTTCTGGAAACCCGGAGGCTAGTCGGAAGGTAAAATTAGGGTTTCCTTTTTTTTTGAGGATGTCCTTGCTCGGAGTTGGTGGATTCAATTGCGGATTCTTTCTGGGTTTTCAGAGAGCTTCGTAGTGGTATTTTCATTTCGGCATTCAGAGCATTTTCTGGAATTTACTATTTTTAGTAAATTCTATTTTTGGCAGTAAACAGGTTGGTCTCAGGCGGTTGACTTTCCCCTTCAGTTGTCTCAAGTGGCTTATTCAGTTTCGGGTTTCAGAATGCAATTTTGGAGAGATGAGCTCATTTCATTTAAAATTAACATTATGTTTTAAATGTTATTTTATCACCTTGGCCTAGTCAAATAACTTAATGTTATTTTAAAAGGTGGACTTGAAGGGTGGCGCCATCATGAGGGATATATTTAATCTTTGATGAATTTTCCTAAGTCAAAGCAAGCTTAATATGGGCGCATTTATCAAGGTGTTGATTTTAATTAAAATATGAATATTGAGCTAAAAGGAAAAAGGACGCCATCTTGGAGAAAGAGCTAGGGTTTGTCTTTGAGTTGGATTTTAGGGTTTCGTGAAGTCAACAGGAAGTTATAAAAGGAAGGCCTTGTGCATCATTTCACAACTTTGGTATACTATACTGTTATGCTGCCAGATTGGCTCTGGATTTGCTTCGAGGAATGAAGGCCTCCTAGCTCGGGCATCGCTTCTTGTTTGTGAGACAACAACTAGTGATGATTTTAGTCTTGTTTGTGAGTTCATTGGAAATCGTGCATTGTAATCTGCATTTGTCTATTTAGTTTCAGATTTGGCATATTATAGGTTTCTGGTTTTAGCATTTCTAGCTTCAGCAAATTCGTTGTTTTATTCATAAATCCAAAAATACAAAAATATAGGTTGTGGGTAGGGTCTCATTCCATCCTCCTTGGCTAGGCGCCCATGTATGCAAGTTTATAGATTTTTTTAAGATGATTTGAATTTTTAATAGAGAAATCACCCTTTTTAGTTGGGGCCGTACTTTTTAGATGCCTTGGGATTCGTGCATTAATCATTAGTTGCATTTTGAGTCTGTTTCTGGGTGTTAGTTTGGGCGCCCTCATAAGAAGAGTAGTGTGCATCAGAAATTACGCCATTCGAGCAAGTAATTAGTGATATATGAGCATATGAGCATTTCCATAGACTGCTGTTTATTCCTTTTAAATGCAGATTTGTAATAGAAATCAGAATTAGTGAATTGTTCCTTGAAGGTGTTATTGTTTGGCATTCCTATTCAAGATAAGGGTAGTTCTCTATGATGCAATGCTAATCATTCAATTCTTAAGATACTGGCAGGCGAATGATCCTTAATTTGTAAACTGACAGTAGTACTGGCAGTCATGTTCATTATTGCTCAATTCTAATATGTAACGCTCTCTTTTATTGCAGTTGTTTTGTAATCGATTTATCTCCGCCTTATGGTAGCTACTTCCCCTTCTGGGTTAGCAAGCACATTCTGGGTGTTGAGTAGTTTCAGCTTTCAGCATTTCTCTTCAAGCATTGTCATTTGTAATCACTCTGCCATATGGTCGCCCCTCACTCCACTCTGGATTGGGTAGCACATACTTGGTGTCGAGTTCCCTTCCAGCAACTAGAGTAGAAGATCCTTTGACCATATGCTCGCCATCATCGGCGCCATTCTTGGTTAGAGTTGCTTCCTGCATAAGCAATTTGTTTTAGATCCTCTGACCAATGCTCACACCTTGCCCACATCGGGATCCTGGTGTACATTCTGGTTAGAGTTGCTTCAGCACGTTTTGGTTTATCCTCTAACATTAACGGGTGCATTTGTTGTAATCTGAAAATTGAAAAAAGAAAAAAATTTGGCTCGAAATATTTCACCTTGTGGGGGTCTAGGGGCAATGCCCCAAGTGGGGGTCTGGGGGCAACGCCCCCAGTGGGGTCGAGGGGCAGCGCCCCTCGCGGAGGTCTGGGGGCAGCGCCCCCAGCGGGGTCAAGGGGCAACACCCCTCGCAGGGTTCAGGGGCAGCGCCCCTGGCGTGCTCCCTGTCGCGGTACAGGGCGGGGTCGAGGGGCAGCGCCCCCGCCGCTAGCACCAATTTAAGGCTTTTGAAACCATACAAAACTCCATGGCGCACATCATATTAATAATAATAATTAAAAAAAATTTGTTTTTATAAGTTCTGGGCCGTGGGTTCTTCGAGGTACGCCCAGGTACATGCCTGGTACCTTCGGGTCCGCGCACCAAACAGTTGGATGCGCCCTGGGTACGCACAGGGTGCGTGCCCAGGGCGTACCCGCAGGCAAACCCGTACCGGGTTCGAACCCGAACCGGGTTCGAGGCCTCCAGGTACGCATCCAGTAACTTAGCTTAATAGTCTACAATTAATATTTTCGTACTGTGCATTTATTTTGTATGTCAATTTACTGTTACCTTTTAAGTACTTGACCTTTATTTATGACCATTATATTCAATATTCTAATATACATCATTAATAGCTATATTTGAAACTTGAAAAGTTTATCCATCGACTTATAATCTTTTTTGTACCTGTTGCAAATGTATCTGCCACTTGTTTCTGAGTTGTACAATTTTTTCACTCAATAAATCTTTTTGGATCAGCAACTGAGTAAAATGGAATTTGATATGTGCTTGGAAAAGCTATTTTTTATTAGTTTGAGAACACCTTGATTATGACAAAAAAAAATGATACACAAGCTGCTATCATGGGGACAGCTCCCTTTATATCAATATCGAAAAACTTATGTTGTCCATTATGAACAATGCTGCAATAGTTGAGGTTATATAAAAACAAAAGCCTAGTTTGAAAATTGATAGATATGGCATGCAGGCTTGTTCATCATTTTTATCTCCTCTATCATCATGCTTTGTCATTCTGCCAGGTCTTTTCTTATATCTGCATTGTCACCTGCTATTATTTTTATCTCCTCTAGATTGTCTATGGCTGCATTCGCTAGCTTGTCTGCTATATTGTTACCTTCCCTCTAGCAATGTTCAATAGTATAGGAGTTAATATTGTTAAGTGGCGATAGGCATAAATCAAGCATATTCTGCAACTTCCAGTTAGGGGTTTATTTTCTGTGGATTGCATTGATAGTAAGCATTGAATCCCCTTCAATGTCGATATCTTTTATTTCCCAAATTTTGCAAAGCTTGAGGTCCAAATATAGTGCTTGCATTTCTACTTCGTTGTTGGTGCCCAATGGAAGCTTTTTAAAAGCAGCTATAATCATTTTTCTGCACCAGTCTTTGATTATGCATCTGGCACCAGAGGTTCTCAGATTTCTTCTTGCTGCACAATCAAAGTTGAGTTTTAGTATTTCCACTTGGAGGTGGATTCCATTTCATCTTTGCATTGGCTACCTTGTTAAAGTGCCAACAACTACCCCATGCACAGGGGGAGTTTTATGTACTTCCATCTTCTTAAAATTTCTTCAGCCCAATTAGAGATTCCTAACAATTTCACTAATGGCACATACCATTTTAAAAGAATTCTAATTATTTCTGAGGCAGGCAGTATTTGAAATGAGAAAATCCTCCTATTTCTTTCCTTCCATAATTGCCATATTACTATGGATGGGAAATTGTTCATAAGCATTTGAAAGTTGATTTTGTTTTGATTCTCAGCTACACTTGGAATAGATCCCTTATGTCATTCAGAAGTGCACTGAGCCATCCTAGTTGGTTGCACACCCAGTCCCAGTGTTGAGCAGTATAAGAACAATTTAGGATGAGATGGTTTGTAGTTTCCATCAATCAAACACGATAGGCAACGTGATGGATCTGCTATATTGATAGACTTGAGAGGGTTGCCTGTCAAAAAATGTGTTATGCTGACCATGCAAAGGCGCTCGCCTTGGGCAAGTAATGTTTGTTCCAGCAAGGATCTCAAGGCTATAATTATAAATAATCAATATCCTTCGCCAACCTGTCTCACATGCAGCCAAAACAACAGCATTCTACTTTGCTTCTGTCTAAGATAAAGCAATAGTCTTTTGTTTCGTGCTTACCCAAGATGTTGCATGTGTTTCAAGACTAAGGATTTATTCTGTCGTTGATTTCTTGCCATCAATTGATCCAACACATTGTAGGTTTGCATAACCAACTAGATGAAAATCATCAAAAACACTATATCATATTGCAAAATCTAATGTGCTTGGCAATGTTAGTAAATCTCTTAATAAAGAACAAACCCAATGTTGATTATTGGAGATAGCAAAGAGCAAGAAAATGTTTCCTCAGTTTATGCACTCCTATTGGGAAAATTCCTTTGCTACAAGTGTCTATTTTTGTCCAGCAAACCTTCCACCTTTTGGTTAATCCAACTACCTTTTTTCCTGGTATCATGTTAGTAAGAACCCAAGTTTTGTTTTGTATCAGAGCATCACACATAGTCTTTTCAGCTGCCTTTGCCTCTGACTTTCCACAAGCAGGCTCACTCACACTATAAGCAACAAAATTGGAATCATCACCAACATCAAATGTATGATGCCATATACCTTAATGACATTTCTCTCTGTTTTTGAAGCAATATTTGACATGTCCAACTTATGCAGCTTAAATCCCTAATAATATGGTACTACTTTGATCTCCTTATTGGCAGAGCCTACTTAATTAATTACATTCCCTATTGATAGCTACCTTTCTAGTAGACATGTACATGATTGTATGCTTTTGTTTACTCTCTATAGCTCACAAAGACAAATTTCTTGGACAGTTCAACCAAATTACTATGAACTTGATCTTGAACATGGATGTAGTCACGAGTGAGTTCATTGATTTTGTACACTCCAATGGTTAGAAGCATTGAGGCTCTTTATGATAAGTTCAAGAAGCATGTTGACAATTGGTAGTATTTTCATGGCCAACAATTCCAACATCCACAACCCCTTGCAGTCAAACTTTATCACAAGTAACTCGAATAAATTTTTATTTTTAATCTTTGAAGTTTCATTTATAATTTTTCTAATTTTTAATTTTTATGATATATAACTATATCTCTCTACTTTGTCTTCAAAGGTTAATAGTTCATATGCATTGAAGAGGAATTGGAGCACATATTCTTTCATCCACTCAGTAAAGTCCAATAGATTGCACTAAAAAATGGCAGAAAACTTGGTGTATGTGCATTCCAACTTGCATCTCCTTTCTCACAAACAACATAGCTACAAGGAAGGTGGCGTAGAGTTGTGGGATATGAAGCTAGAGCATATTAGCTTGGATGCTTCCACTTCCCAACATGTTGCACTTGAGAAGTCCGAAAGCAAGCATACTTTTATGTGAGTGGTAGTGGCATTGCTGCTTGTTCATCAAATGTTCCTACACCATCTAATGTCAATGATGCTGATGATGTTGATGATTTAGAAAATCAATATGATGCTAAAAACTGATTGTTGAATTGATATTATTATTTTAATATTGAACTTGAAGTTTGAACAATGAATATTTTATAATATTTATTATTATGTTTTAAATGACATTTGAGTTTTTGGTGGTTTTGTTGATTCTATGACGCTATGTGGTATGCTATAAAGAAATTTCAAATATTCATATGATAACATTGATATGGCATTCAGTATAGACATTATAAAACCTTTATATAGTAGTTTTGAATTGACAAAATTTAATAACTTTTATTGTCAATGTGCATATATATTATATAAAAGTTACAACAAAATGCTCAAAGGTTGCAAGTTTCAACTACAAAATGACAAAAACATAGAAAATATGTATATGTCCGTAATCAACATCTAGTAACACTGCAATTTTGACTCCATACAATTGGGATGAACCATCAACCTTTAGCGTGAAAAAGTTATGATTTTCTTGCTCTAGTTGTTCTTTACATGGATGTAATATTAGCTACATATTGTGAAGATATCAATAACATGAAAAATGCCATCTAGTGCTTAATTCTTTCTTACATGAACACTTTGTTAGGAAAAAACCCTCATCTAGCTGCAACAGTCCTGACACCAAACTTGATCAAAGTAAGGTTTTCCCTCTTCAAGCTATATTGGACAAATCTGTAGTAGTAGGTGTACAAACTAATGACATGAGCATTTTGAAGTTATCTTTTGATCTGTATTTTTCAATGTTCCACAAGGTTTCCTGACAGGGGGACGCAGGGACGGGTTTCACGTTTCGAGGGGACCAAGGGTCTAAGTTTGGGATGGCGGAGGGGACGGCGATAGGGGGGTGACAAAGGGTGGCACTGATATACATATAATACTTGAAAAAAAAGTTATAAAAAGATGTATATGAATTACAATGTTTGATTTACAAATGAAACTTTGGCAAATTACTAATCAAAATTTAAAATACTTAAATACTATAATACTATTAATACTTCTTAACAATTAAGTTATTAACATTGAAGTTTGAACAATGAAAATGTCAAATTGGAATTTTATATTCAAAATTTCATAATGATGATTACAATGAGTACAATGATATCAAAATAACAAAATGGAGTGAAGTGAGGCCTCTAATCATCCCCAAACTCCTCATCACTAGAACTTCTAGAAGTGGACACATGGTCAAGCTCCGCCAAACTAATACCAACCAGCCCTATCTGTGTAACTGTAGCATCCTTATCAATCTATGCTGGCTCCTCTAGCTCTACATCCCATCGTGCTGCTAGACTCTCTTTGTACACAAGTATCTTGTGGTCAATGAGACACAAAGTACTATGTACAACCACAAGCTTCTCTGCTTTCCTAGAGGTAAGTTTGTTCCTCTTAAGAGAGTGGATGAAGCTATAAGTAGATCAGTTCCTCTCAGTAGCTAAAGAAATAGAAACTTGAGATAGCAATTGAATGGCTAGAGTGGTAGTCAAAGAAATTAGTCCATGGCAATTCCAACACAAAATTGGGTCCTCTTGTGCCATAGTTTCCATATCCATCTTGGCCGCCTCAGAATAACCCCTAAGAGTGGAAAATTTTGTCCACTTAGTATGAATGATGCCGATCTCTATAGGATCATACATCTTTTCAATGGCCCCAAAGAACCCTACCTTCACCTCTGCATCATGTAAGGGTGTAACCCTACTAGGCCTTTGCTTGTACCACTTGGGGTTCAATGCATAGGCAGCCATGTGCAAGGGAGTGTTGATCTTCTCCCATCTCCAATGAATGATTGTCTGAATGTTCTCATTGTAGAATGCTAATGTGGGGTCCTCTCGCAGGACAAGCCTCATTTGATCAAGCATACTATCAATGCACTCATACACCTCTCCAAGGTTAGGTGCATTGGCATCCCCATATCTAATCACTTGGAAGACTAGAGTAATTAAGGAGACTATATATTTTGCATCACCCAAAAAAATCGCTCTTCACTACATCCTTCACTCTCTTCCCTTGCTTTGTCTTGGACTCGGGCCACCGATTCCATTTTGTTGTCATAACCATTAGTTGCAATGCCTCTTGCAACTCAAGCATTTTATCCAAGAGAATGAAAGAGGATGCATATCTAGTCTCAACAGGTTTCAAGAACTCCTCCTTAGAGAAGCTCCCGAAGAGTGCATGTGAAGTGTGGTGGTTGTAGATAAACATTTGCACATCTCTAGCATCATTGACCATTGCTTGTATCCAATCAATCTTTCCCATGTTCTTGAGTGCATTATTCATGACATGCACACAACAAGGAGTCCACCAAATGTGTGTATAAGTTGTCTTAGTCAATTTTCCTGCAACTTTGCACACATGGGTTGCATCTATCACTACTTGGACCACATTTTGTGGCCCAACTCCTTGAATAGCATCCTTGAGGATCTGAAACTGAAATTTGGCATCTTTGCGATGTCTTGAACATTCAACTGGCTTAAGAAAATATGGGCCCTCTGTACATGTTACCATGATATTGGTGAGTGGACAATGCCTTATGTTCATCCACCCATCCAGGACTATACTGCATCCACTTTGCACCCAACATTCCTTCATTTTCTCTATTAACACATTTATCTTGGAATAGTTCTTATCGAAGATTGTGGTCCTCAATTTTGTCTACCCTAGTGGCACATATGATGGTCAAGCCCTTGCTACCATCGACATCATCTCCTTATAATGAGGTCGAGCCACATGAAATGGAATGCGATTGGCAAAGAAGAATTTTCCAATGGCATCATCTATATCATCCTTCAATTGCACATTGAATAATTCAGCTATTGGGTTACCACTACCAGCATCACTTGCCAACTTGTGTTTCCCCCTAGCATCTACTGCATGGGCCCTTGAAGAACTTGCCATATGGGCAACTTGCCTCTACAAAGTAGAAGTAGAATCATGTGGTTGGCCCTAATGACCTTGCAACCTATGAGACAAAGAAGTAGATACAAGTGCAGTTGCATTGTCTTCACTGACACCCCATAGCTTATATATCTCAACTTTGTATTTCAAGTTTGTTGGTCTCCCCAAAAACTTACATGCTTCCACACGTTTTCCTTGGATATGAAGGAGGTGGGCATTAACTCTGGTAATGCTGCCAAAAAATTCAAAGCCACAAAAGTGGCACTTCACAAACCTTGTGCCCCTAGATGTCCTAGTCTTTCTCGGTAATTGTAATGTCCTCATTTTCCAACTCGCCCTATGGACATTAATTAATTTAATTATTTAATGTTTCCTGGCAAAAAGTGCATTAAATAAGGTAATATTAAATAATTACATTAATGAGGTGATATAAAGTGACGTCAAGGAAATATTTAAAAGTCATTTTAATAAAGTGCTAATATGTTTTGGCAGAAAATTTAAAAAGGAATTCTTGGATAGATAAAAAAAGGGGTGAGAGCTCATTTCTTCATTATGGTGAATTATTATTTTATTTGGTCTTTGGTGGAGCTCTTCGAAGTCTGAAACCCTAGGTGGGAGTTCCTACGGGTATCTAGTTTCGGTGGTGAAAGATTCCACCCTAGCTAGATTTAGGTAGATTCACTCAAGATTCGCACTTGCACTTCAACGACTAGATAATTTGTGAGTCTTGCCAGGCAAGACAAATTATTAGAGGTATATGCAAGCAGAGATCCCAAGTGATCAATATTCCCAAGTTTGAGGGTTAACGTTAATATCTTTACTTAGTTTGGAGGTTTGTGAATAACATTATGCTAGTTGACTTGTATTGAATATATTCTACCTGCTAGTCGAACTATTCAAAGGTGATTTATTGTTCAAGATTGTATTGAACTCGTGTTGGTCTAGGCGTGAGGATTGAAGGGATATATATTGCTGCACATGTTTTTAGACGCCTGGTATTCTTTCCTAAGGGTGGTGTGCCAACACTAATCTGAGTCATGGGTGTTGGCTTGAAGTTGTGGCAACTATAGAAGGGTACAACTGCACTATAGTTACCACGCCATCCTCTATTCTTGTCGTATACTGTTGCAAGGGAATGTTTGGGCTGTTGGGTGTCTGAGAGGAGCTTGGACGTGAGTTTTAGAGTTGTATGACTGCAGACATCAATCGCCCTCCATTCTTCCAACCGTGACTATTATCTGCCAACCGTAGTATATCACCAAGCATGCCATTTCTGTACTGAGTATGCAGCCGCTATAAGTCTGACAGTTATTTGTGTCTTCAACAATGAAATGTTGGTAGGAATGGCGTCCAAGGTATTGCTGGCATCCAGGTTAGAAATTATAATCTGAGATTTGAATATATGTTTGTATACATGTACTGTGCATCATTTATGGTTTGGAGCTGCTATGTATGGACATTATACCAGGTTAGAAGTATTAATGAATGTAAACCTGCTCTTTTCAATTGCACAGTCTATGTATAACATTTGGCTATAGCTTGTGTTATTCCTATGTTTTGTATCTCAGACATGTACCTCTAAGTAAGAATGAAAATCTTGGTTTGTTGCATGTAATTTCATGATAATGCCTTCATATGAATATTGTGATAAACTCCATGCAATGTTATGCCATTTGTTTGACAAAATGATACATGTGTCAAACTAAAAATTCACAAAAATATTGCTCCATTCTAAGTGGGGATTTTACAGTGGTATCAAAGTTGTGCATCCTACCAACTTGAGGGGTTAACAGTGGAAAGTTATTTCAGATTGCTGGTTGAGTGACCAACACTCATCTATATCAGTCTCAACGGGTTGATTTGGGAAAATGAAGACAAATCAGGAACTCATGGAAGAGTTTTTGCAGGTCTTTTAGGGATATCAGAAGAATCTAACAACATTGTTAGAGCATCCTGAGTTGTTGGAGGCTCACTTAACAGTTGGGAAGAAAGAAGAGGGGTTCAAATCTGAAGCGGTTGTTGACGTGAATGTCTCACCTCATGATGGATGTTTGATAGAACCCCGAGATGACTTCTTGGAAGTGCATGCATCTACTCATGTTGAAGATGTGTGCAATGAGGTGGACAAAACAACAGCCTTTAATACTCCATCAAAGCTATCCTATGAGGCTGACCACACTAGTGCATATGACAGGCATATTGTTAGCATACATCATGATGTTTTCCAATCACCTAATGATGATGATTCAACATCTTATTTTAGTACTAATGCTCATGATGATCCGGGTGTGTTAGCACCTATTCGTGATGAAGATTGGGTGTTGGATAAATTTTTTGTTGATGTTGATCTAAATCTTCGGGAGTTATGTATGAAGGATGATAAAGAGGAAGCTGATTTTGGGAAGCAGGGTGCTGAATACAAATAAAAAAACTTGTATGAAGGTAATAGGTCTCTTGGGTCCCATCATTTGGAAAGGCAATCGAAAGTAAGTGAAGATATGATTATCGCAGCCATTAAACATTTTGATGATACTCATAAGTTGATGGCAAATTATTGTTGGAGGGCTCCAGGGACACATAAGAACTTTGATGGAGGACTTTCCCTTGCGGATTTTCAGGCACTTAGAGAAGCAGTGGTGGTATTGAAATCTAATTACCTACATCTACTCTCCGATAGGGATTATCTTCTCATGCTTGATGAGACATACTTTGATGCACTAAAAGGGAAAAATGAGGAAGTTGATAAGCTCACTCATGAGCTTAAGGTTACCATGGACTCCTTGAAGAGCACTCAAATGGCCCTTCAAGAATTAAAGATTCAGATTGACGAGCTTGGTGTGGAGTTGAGATTTGCACATTCTTCATCATCAACAACTGAAACTCAGTCATCTATGGTAGCCATCAGTGAAGAGCATACATCCACTGATTGTGGGAATGGGTATATTGAAGATGTGAAAACATCAGCCTTGATTATAGGTGCAAATGACATCAATGGAATGAATGCACTAGATGAGTTTTAAAAGGAACAAAATATTACAGTGGGTGTCCTTGAAAAAGAATCGTCCACAAGTGAAATATGCACAAGCCTCTACATTGGTGATGTAGAGATTGCTATGGATAAGTCTTGTGAGGAGGAGGTGGATTCTTCTAAGATTTGTATGTTAGATCATAACACTATTCCATCTTCTTTACAGGAGGATGTATCATCTAGTGGGGAAAATGGTATTCATGATGATATGTTTCCTTCTCCTGAAAGCAAACTCTAAAATTCATTTTATGCAATTGATTGTGATCATTGGCTTAATGAGTCACATGAATGGAAGGATTAGCTGAAGGTTATTGAAGATACAGTTGTTCAAACCTTAACTCTCTTTGATAGCACACACAAGTTCGTTGAATACCTCCTTTGGTCAGCTCACTTTGAAGAAAGGCATAAAGGGGTAACAGTTGGATAACGATTGGAGCTTCTATCCCAAGCCTATGGACTATCAAGCATGCTTTAGAGGTAATAAAATCAAATTACCTCCATTTGCTTTCAGATAGAGACCTTGCCATCTGGGTTGCAAAGAAGGCTTATAGAGCTGTTGCAAGGCCTGCTCATCATGATCTAAGTTGTGGGACACCTTCTGGTGGTGGTGGTGAAGTATGGAATCCACGTGACTATTCTGGTATTCCATTGGTGCAAGTAGGTGAATTCCACCTTGATTGCATGGTGAGGTGTGTTCATTAGTTTTCTTTCAGTCCACATAAGCATGATTTGACCATGTTTCTAATGACATATAAAAGTGGGTTGGATATAGGGTTGCCTAGTTCACTTTGGTACGATGTGCTACCATCTTTAGAAGATGAATCCAAATTTTGCAAGTCTCCTACTTTGCTTCCACCAGATGGTTGCTCACAAAAATAAGAATCAAAGACTTGGCTCATTTGGATTCCAATGGTTATTAAAGTGGCACAACGGAAGTAAATAGGTGTTGGGGATTATGGACTTCTAATTTGGTTACGGGATACATGAATTTTTATGTCTGGTAGACTGCTTCATTTTACAACAGCGATTGATAGAATTGTTGAGTATTCTGGCATCAGTGGTATCAGGTTGACGCAACAGAGTTTTGGTGGTGCATTCTGCAGGTTCATTTGGGATCCTGGTATCTAGCCATGGTGTACAAGTGTGGATTGCTTGTGGACAAGCAATCTCTGGGAAGGGTGTAATGTCCCCTAGTGGGATAACGCTAAATCTTGTCTTAGAATCACAGCTTAATGTAGTTAGGGTTGTAGCTTATCACTTAAATGCTTTATACTACTAGCAATCTCTGGGAAGGGTGTAATGTCCCCTTGTGGGATAACCCTAAATCTTGTCTTAGAATCACAGCTTAATGTAGTTAGGGTTGTAGCTTATCACTTAAATGCTTTAAATAGTATAAATCTTGGCTTTAGGTCCTCTGATTTCTGATTGTGATTTCTTCTTCGGAATGTATCTATAGACTATTCCTTGTTTTAATTTGTAAACTTCTCAATCTCTGTTGGTTATATCTTTATCTTATTCTATGTTTTAGCAGAATCATAATTTCTTACACATTACCAGGTTATGTAGCCTGTAATCAATCTCTCCTTTTTCTCTTATTTCATATTTCTGAACCGATGGTGAATAAGGTGTGGCAGAATGTAATTATAGATTGATTCCTTCTCTCCGTATGAAGGCAATGCTAACAAATAGTCCTGACTCACTTTTGGCTCCTTTCAAGATTGATAATATCTACTTGACCGGCACACACATATGAGAATTTCGATCATCAATCGAATATCTGTGAAGGTCATGGCCACAACAGGTACTACGATCTCCCTTCAATGATGATCGTTGAAACTATAGCTCACAGCCTCCATATCTATTGATCAATCATACAGAATTTCGAATTGTCTTACCTGGTTGAGTATATGCGAACTTTCGGAATGGTGCGATATAAGATAGACGTCTTCCTTGTTATTTCCACGGCTCTAATAGATGGCTCCTTCTTTATACAAGGTAATGCAATTAAATAGCCTTTCAGGCGCTCAGACTTCCCTTGTCTTATTTACAGGTGGCGATCAATGTTTCTAACAGAGTACAAAGATCCTTAGCCAATGTGTGGTGGCGATCTACCTTTAGTCTTATTTCGGTCCCAATAGATGTGAATGAATGAAAGATTTTAATGTCGTCTATGAAAGAATCGGGCCCACGATTCAACAAAATAACTCTGAAGATGTCTTCGGATCTCCAATGATTATTGGCCCTATTCAAATAAACTGCCTCCAAACTAATAACGGAATTGAAATTGTCCCCAGTTATAATCGACCATACTCTGTAATCCCCCCTAAATCTCTGTTCTATATTCCCTTTATATTTTTACCTTGGCATAGAAGGATTGTGTCTCTTGAAAAAAACGTCCATTTAAAGGGACGTGGCTTTTATTAATTAAGTCATCTTATCATTACTTGTTTGAATTTGCTTAGAGTATTTATATTTTGATATTTTATATTTGTTTATTTGAATATTATTTCTTTTATGATTTTATGATTTACAATATTTATCTTATAATATTCACTATTCTTATAATCATAATTATGATAATTACAATGATATAAATATTGTAATTATAATATTGTTCTACATATATATATTATTATAATTATAATAATATTATATTGTATTTTATATCTGACTATTATAATTATAATATTATTAGTGATAATTATAATTATAATGATATTTTAAATTGTATTTCTTTATACTTGACTATTATAATAATGATATTTTAAATTACCTTCTTCTATATGAGTATTCTATCTGAATGTGTATATTATTAACATATTATTGTATATCTAAAAATATAAATATATTAAGCCTGTACTTATTTCAAATGCCCCTTTGTGATGGGGACATCACAAAGGGAGGACTATAATGTCCCCATTTTCCAACTCACCCTATGAACATTAATTAATTTAATTATTTAATGTTGTTTGGAAAAAGTGCATTAAATAAGGTAACATTAAATAGTTAGATTAATGAGATGATATAAAGTGAAGTCAAAAGAAATGTTTACAAGTCATTTTAATAAAGTGCTAATATGTTTTGGCGGGAAATTTAAAAAGGAATTAGATGGATATAAAAAGGGGTTAGAGCTCATTTCTTCATTATGTTGAATTATTATTTTATTTGGTCTTTGGTGGAGCTCTTCAAAGTCTGAAACCCTAGGTGGGAATTCCTACTAGATTGGTGAAAGATTCCACCCCAGCTGGATTCAGGTGGATTCACTCAGGATTCGCACTTGCACTTCAACGATTGGATTGAATGATAGGATAATTTGTGAGTCTTTCCAGGTAAGACAAATTACCAGAGATCCTAGGTGATCAATATTGCCAAGTTTGTAATGTCCGGAGCAGAATCTGATGTAATTTTTCAATTCTCCGCCTTGGACATTTCGTCAAACAGTTGTCATGTAACTTCTATACTTGCTGTTTTGGATTTCAGTTTGCTGTGTTTTTGTTTTGATAATTGCCAAAGATAATATAATGCTTGAAGATGAATGCTAAGAGGCTTAACAAATGACCAAGATGCAATGCAATTCTTTTTGTGCTCTTCAAATACATATATATGACTTAAACTAATGCAAATTAACACCTACAGCTGAGAGACATTTTTACAAACACTTGGAGACTTGTCATGCATCTACAGCCAAGTACAAATAGACAAATGAATGATATGCCACTCCTTATTAATATGATGCATAAGCTGATTACAATGAACTGCCAAGACTAATTATAATGATTGTTTTTCAATGCCACTATGACTCCCTAAATGCTGAAACTAATTTTCAGACTTTGCTTCAGAATTAGAAAATGTAAGTACATGCACAAATGACGATGAAACCTGGAATTGAAGACTGAAATAGGTTGCTGATATGATGGCAGCCTTATGTGAATATTTCGAGCATTTAGGATGGCCTCCACAAGTGAAATCGTCCCTCCATGATGAAGCCACCCCTACTCTTGCCTGGCAACTTTTTGTATAAATAAATGCAGAAATAATAGGTCTCCAAATTGGTGTAGAAATGATTTCCAACTCGATAGAAATCAATCTCTCCAATGCCCACAAAATTTTGATGACTCGATGAAGAGTAATGAATGAAAACATGAGTCTCACCATGGCTGGTCAATCTACTACAGCAGTCTGATATTAAATTGCAGACTTCAAAATAGCTCTCCAAACTCTCCAAAAATGAACACCAAACCTCTCTAAAGAGAGTGCCCAAGAACCCAAGTCAAATCAATGAAAGTATGAGGCTAAGCAAGTGAAAATCTGAAGATAACCTCCAATGAAACCCTCCAATTAGCACAATGAAGAAGACTGAAATATCTCCTCCAAATCGACCAGCTAGGTTTGGTATTTTCAAAAACAAAACTGGAAACTCTCCAATGTAAGCACAAATAGAAACCTTGGATGGATTTCTCACAATTCCAGCTAGGGTTGGTGTTGCACAACCAAAACGGTACCTTAGAGTCTTCAAACCCTCAGGAAAATTGCTAAGCATTCAAGCTCACCAATGAAATAGAAAAGATGTCAACAACCAAGATGCCCAAATGCAAAGACAAAAGCCCCTTATAAAGAATTCCTCCAAGACTCTAAGAAACTTCTAGAATAAAATATTATTTTATTTCATTAAGTGACTTTATGATTTATTATTTTATTTAGTCACTTTATTAAATTAATTAAATATAAGGCCACCTTGTAATGTTTATTTGTTGGAAAACCAAACGTCGGAAAACCAAACCTTATGTTGGAGAACCTTACAAATAATTAATTTAATGATTTCTCCTTATTGCTCCAAATTGGGGACATGACAAAGTTTGAGGGTTAACGATTAATATCTTTACTCAATTTGGAGGTTTGTGAATAACATTATGCTAGTTTACTTGTATTGAATATGTTCTACCTGTTGGTCGAACTATTCTGAGGTGATCTATTGCTAAAGATTGTATTGAACCCATGCTGGTCTTGGCGTGAGGATTGAAGGGATATATATTGTTGCACATGTTTTCAAATGCTTGGTATTCTTTCCTAAGGGTGGTGCACCAACACTAATATGAGTCGTGGGTGTTGGCTTGAAGTTGTGGCTGCTAGAGAAGGGTACGATTGCACTATAGTTACCATGCCATCCTCTATTCTTGCCATATATTGTCGCAAGGGAATGTCTGGGCTGTTGGGTGCATGAGAGGAGCTTGGACGTGGGTTTTAGAGTTGTATGACTGCAGACACCAATTGCCCTCCATTCTTCCATCCATGACTATTATCTGCCAACCGTAGCATATCACCAAGCATCCCATTTCTGTACTGAGTATGTAGCCACTATAAGTCTGACGGTTATTTGTGTCTTCAACAATGAAATGTTGGTAGGAATTGCGTCCAAGGTATTGATGGCATCTAGGTCAGAAATTATAATTTGAGATTTGAATATATGTTTGTATACATGTACTGTGAGTCATTTATGGTTTGGAGCTGCTGTGTATGAACATTATACTAGGTCAGAAGTATTAATGAATGTAAACTTGCTCTTTTCAATTGCATAGTCTAAGTATAACATTTGGCTGTAGCTTGTGTTATTCCTATGTTTTGTATCTCAGACATGTATCTTTAAGTAAGAATGAAAATCTTGGTTTGTTGCATGTAATTTCATGATAATGCCTTCATATGAATATTGTGATAAATTCCATGCAATGTTATTCCATTTGTTTGACAAAATGATACATGTGTCAAACTGAAAATTCGCAAAAATATCGCTCCATTCCAAGTGGGGATTTTACAGTAATTTTGTTGCAAATTCTTTCAAAGGAGACTTACAATCAAAAGGACCCTTAGCATACTCTGCCAGTAATGTGGAGGGGCAATTAATACTTTCAGTTGCACTTGCCACAAAACTAGTGGTTTGGATTTGAACGTCATGGCCACCCCTCTCAGTCTCAGCAGTCAGCCTCAGGTGCATAATCGAATTCACTACTTTCACTGTGAACCTCAACCTCATCCTCACTCATGCCATGAGAACTCATTGTGACACTACAATAAACAATATAAAATTTATAAGTTTATAATTCTAAAATTAAAATTCAAACTATGCATGCAAAGGATTAAGACACATATTTTCTTTTGTTTTTCTTACTTTAGATCACACGAAGCGTAGAAGCAAAGGATACATAAATAAAAATCGTTGCTCTTAATCTTTGTCAACCAATGATTTCACTTTTGTTTTTCTTACTTCAGGTTGCATGAAGCGTAGAAGCAAAGGATATACAAAAGTTTCAGCCTAGTTTGACAAACTTGAAAAAAATTCAATTCAATTTCAATGTTGAATTTTGATAACAATATGAACAATGAACAATGAAAATAGCAATGAATTGCACTTGCAGCCATGTCTATGAGATCATGAATAAAATTAAAATTTGAAAATAAAACTAATAAAAAACACAAAAAAAAAATCAAAAAACTTTAAAGCGATTATAGAATCCTACCTTGTGCTTGAAAAATCCTTCCAATTTGGTATAGAATCCTTCTTCTTCCTCTTCTTCTTGCTCCTCACCCTACGTGCACTTGTAGCACTTCAATCACACTCTTTCACTCCTTCACTCATTCTATTGCTCCTCTTCAACCTAGCTATTGAAATCATACTATGAGTAAAAATGAGGAATTTGGAGTGTTTTATAGAGTTTAGGGGGCATTGGTGGGGCCCATTGGTCATTAGGGTTTGGCCTTGGGCTCTTATTTAAAAAAAAGAGAGATTTTTTTTTTTTTTGCCATTTTAAGGACTAGTGGCCGTGGGAGTCTTTTGGGCATCCCCGAGACAATCGAGGGACACCTAGCCGGCCTTGGGATGTCTCGGCATCCCTACTATCTTGGTGGTGGTGGCAGTGCAGTGGAGGGATGTCTCCCTGGCATCCCCACATCCCAGGGACGTCCCCATCCCTGAAACGCTTGGTTTTCGGGGGGGATGCGTCCCTGTGGTTCACTGGTATTTTTCCCTCTTAATTGGCTCTAAAATCTATTAATGTAAAAATGATAGCAGGTGTGCAGATTGATGACATGGATATTTTTAAGTTATCTTCTGAAGAATATTTTTGAATTTTCCCTCAAACTAGCCCTAAAATCTGCAATATTAAATAAAAAGGTATGTATTTACATCTAATGTTGAGATTATTCATTTATTCTTGCATTTATGATCATTTATTGATCATATACTGGCTGCTCTAAAAAAATAATGTATTTGGGTTGAACCTACAATTAACCCTCTAACACATGAAGTGATGCTTTCCATTACTTAGAGGTACCTTATAGGAATGCAATATCACTTATATGGATTGAGATGTCAATAACATGAAAAGCGTCTTCTAGGGCTTAACTCCCTCTTACACCAAGACTATGTTAGGAAAATGCTTTCATACAACTATAACAGTCCTGCTACTAAATTTGATTAAAGGGATTACACTAAGTTACTGGTTCGGTTTTGGGTTCGGGTTCGGGTTTGAGAACCCGGTTCGCCGGTTCGGGATTTTTTTTTTTTTTATTTGGGTTTGTTTTGGGTTCGGTAATACAATAACATATAAAAATCAGAAATATATACATATTTGCAGCAGTAATTAACTTCAGAGTACACCACCATATTAATAGTCAAATAACATAGCAAAAATGAAAAATACACCACCACTTTATACTCAAATCATCAAAGTTCAAACATAAAAATGTAAAGTGTCTACAATCAGCCATTAATAATTATTGATCATTGATCAATCTGAATCATATGGGTCATCAAAAAAAGCAACATCATTAGATGCTACATTATGTATGGAACCACAAATAGCATTAGTGGCACTCGCAGAAGTACTGACACTACCACTCTCATGCTCAGCGGTTGCTTTAGGCTCATAGTCATCATCAATATCAAGTGCAGCTAAGTGACTTGTCGAAGCATCCAAGTCAAGCTGCTCTGGCTCAATATCCCACCTCCTTGTGTCTCCTTCTTTGTAGGAACTTTGCTTGTATGTAAGGAGGTGCAAGTTTGAATGCACATACACCAAGTCCTCTGCCTTTCTTGAATGTAGCCTACTGTGTTTTATTGAGTGGATGAAGGAGTATGTGCTCCAATTCCTCGAAGAAGAAGATGAAATAGCAACCTATTAAGACCAAATTAAATAGTTAGGAGTTACAAAATTTAATTAAACAAAATTATTAATTAAAATTTAATATAAATTAAAATTAAAATTACAAAATATAAAACTTATTTGGGATAAAATTTTTATTGCAATAGGTTGGAGGTGCCTGTATTCTTGCCCATGGAAGTACCACCAACTATGAGCATCCACCCTAACCTTGTCTCGAAGAGCATCGGGATTCTGATCAACAGTACCAGAGCATGCAAAAGCCATGAACTCAGCCCTCATTCGATCACGTTGGTCACGATCAGTGAAGAGTCTACGAATTGCTGCCTTGTACCCTTGAGCCACTTCAACATCCCTATATGGAGCAACTCTTGGTGAAGCAGAAAGTATCTCTAGACTATAATATTTGGGACTCAATGCAAAAGCGAGAAGATGCAATGGAGTGGTCATTTTGTTCCATCTATCAACAATGATTTCCTGTAGCTCTTTGAAGAACTTTTCTTTGGGATCTTCCTCTTTTGCATTGATATGGTTTTCATCTTTTCAATCATTGAGTCGATACCATCATATACTTCACCCAAACAAGGTCTATCCATGTCAATGTAACGGATCATGCTCAATATGGGCTCAATGAAACTAACGAGATACTCAACAAGGTCCCACCAACTATCATCTAGGATCCTTTGCTTGATCCTATTTGCCCTTTCACTGCCAGATTGCCTCCATATGGCCCAATTACGGCTGATTACCATGGAAGAGAGTGCCTCACGAACCTTTATTAGTCGTCTCAACACAATTGTGTTGGAGGCAAAACGAGTCTCGGCACCCTGTTTGAAAATCAAAATTAAAACTAAAATATAATTTAAATTTACAAAATCAAAATTTAAAATTAACAAAAAGTTCAAAAATTAAAAAATATTGAGAATTAACTTACCTTCAACAACTCCAATTTTGAGAATTGTCTAAATATTCCTTGTGTCATATGGTGGTTGGTGACAAACATTTGGATGTCTTCGCCCTCAGTATACACTTGTTTGATCCATTCAATTTTGGATCCAATTTTTTGTAGCATTAAATTAAGGGAGTGGACAGCACAAGGTGTCCAAAAAATGTGTGGATACTTCTCCTCAACCAATAACCCAACAGCCCTACAATTTTTGGCATTGTCAGTTACAACTTGCACAACATTTTGATGGCCCACTTCTTCAATAGCTTGGCAAATGATGTTAGCAATAAATGGACCATCCTTCACCTGTCCTTCACAATCCATTGCTCTCAAAAACATTGCCCCTTTAGGGGACACAGCAATAACATTGATCAATGGGCGATTTTTTGCATCTTCCCATCCATCAAAAACGATGGTCACCCATGTTTCGATCCACGAATCCCTTATGGGCTTCAAAGAGTTTGCTACATGTTTCACCTCTTTCTCCAATAAGGTGCAACTCACCTTCTCAAAACCTGGGCCCTTAAACCCCTTTGGAGCCTCATTAATAGATTTCACCATTTTTTGCCAATATGATGAACGAACAACATTGAATGCCAATCCATTGGCATAGATACATCTTGCTATGTCTTGCTCAACAATCTCTCTTGCATCATTCTGAAATGAAGCTTCCAACGGTCCCTTACATCTTTTATTTGAAGAGGGCGTGGTTTGCTCTTGAGGGATGTCCATAAATGGATGGCTTTTTGTAGGTGGAAAATAAGAAGGCGGTGTAGGGGGTTTCATGGATCGAGATCCTTTCTTCAAAGGATGGCTCGTTTTACCACTGGCTGTTTTTTGGTCTGCCTTTTCTTGCTCAGCAATATATTTCAACACTATATGTTTTGGAATGCCTTCCTCGTTTTCACCTGGACAATTTTTTATGCCTGTTTCAGGGATCCCACACAAGTGCCCTTTCACTTGACTGTATGAGCTCGAATATTGAACATGGCAATGACTACAAATCCAAACATATCCTCCACCACCTAGAAGTTGCTGAACCATTTCTACATATTTCCAAAGGGGAGAGTTTGGGTTTGTTTTGAAACGAGATTGGCTTGAGCCTGAGGAGGTATCGGTTGCCATTGTAATATGGAATACCTAAGGCACAACATATTGAAATTTTGGTATTGATTGATTGAATTTGAAACTAATAGACTTAATTAATTTCAAAAAATGAAAAAAATGAAAAAATTGAACATGTGTTATAGACATTTAGAGGAATGAAAAGTAAAACAAAACTAAAACTAAAAAACAAAACAAAAGAGTTGAAGTCCATTTCTTAAAAAAAATTGGTAAAAAAAAATCAAAAAACCTACCTCTTTTGAAGAAATCTTGCTCTATGATCTTCTTGGCAACGAATAGGCACTTGCAAGTGCTTAGGAATAGCACAACAACCAACTTCGAACAATCTACAATCAACCTTCAAGTCTATTCAAGCTTGTGCAAGCAAAAGAGAAAGTTCAGCAATGGAGGCAAAAAATCCTTTTTTTTCATTCACAAATTGGTAAATGACTATCACTTTACCTATTTCATGTTTTAGAGGCACATATTAGGGTTAGAAGGAATAAAAAAATATTAAAAAGTCAACAAAGACTAACAAAATTCTTTAAAAAATGCAAAAACGTGCTTTTACGTCCGTCTGGGCACGAAATTCTACCCGGGTTCGAAAATTTCGAACCCTAGTTGGATCCACAATCCGGGTTCCGAACCCGGCTCAAACCCACAGTCAAATTTTCGGACCCTGGGTGAATCGGACCCGAATTCCGAACCCAGTAACTTAGGGATTACATATCCTAGCAATACCATACAGACTTGTGACAACTTCAATCAGGCAAGGACTATGAAATCAGCATCCTAAAGTTATCTTTTGATGTGTGTTCCTCTTACAATTGCCCTCAAACTTGTCATGTGAAAAATAAGGTACGTGTACATTTAATGCTAAAGGTTGATGGTTCATCCCAGCTGTATGGAGACAAAAAAGGTCATTGAAAACATGCCTAGGCCGTAGGGGAAAGTTAGCTATCCCCTAACGTGTCTAAGCATTTCCTTAAAAACAATACAAGTACCTAGAATGTTTCCTATTTTTTTGCAAATTTGAGGACAGGGTGCAGACATTTGCTACACGACCCCAAGTCTCCAAAATGTCCCCCTATTTGGCAAGTGGCGCGTCCCCATATTTTCCTTATATATATATATATATATATATATATATTTCCAAGGGGGTAGCTCCCATTATATTATATCTAGTCAAAATAGACACATTGTTCTTGATATTGCCATTTAGGCTAGATAGTAGAATAGAGTACGCAGGCCCTCAACGACTTCTTGAAGTCGCTCAATTTGTGCGGGGGTAAAGAGTCTCATAGTGAGCCATGTAGAAGGTTTCCATATTATTCCTGCTTAGCCCTTCCTTAGAGTAATAGCCTGCTTCATCTCCTCGTTCTTCCTTACCTTGGCTTTACAAATGGTATCACCCACCAATCCCATCTTTGGGTCTCTACTCAGGTTGGAATGAGTGTTCAGTGCCTCAGCCCGATATATATATTTAATTTTTAAATGTTTTTTCGTATGGACAAAACAAAAACGAATCCAACCCCCAAAAAATATTTGCTGGATCAACAAACTCCGTGAACCCAAACCAGAACCAACAACTTAGATTAATTTATTTTTCTTTGTAATTTCATAGGCATTTATTATTCAATTTGTTGTACCCAAACCGAAATTTTTGCTTCATTAAGGCATTTTGCTTAAAATGGTCTAAACCTTGTAAAAGTGGGGTCAAAACTCAGTTTTTGGGCAAATAAAGTATGGGCTTTTAGTCAGTGTGATGCCAGGAAGATACTGGCAAAATTTGAAAATTTTGAAAATTAGGGTTTCTGAAATCTATTTTTAGCCGAAACCCTAAAAAATAGGAACTTGTCAGAATTGGATGAAATTAATTTTGATTGGCTTATTTCACATCACAATCATAGTGGTGAAGTCAGTTTCAGTTAAAAGTCAGTTTAAGGCTGGTGGGTAGTTTTCACTTTTTCAGGAGAAAAGTTAGGATCTTCGGGGTCATCAATGGCAGTTGGCCAGTACCAGGTATCAATATCTAAGCCTGAAACTCAAAGAGGAACGCTCTACGATAAAAGATGTTGGAAATAATGCTTTTTGATGGAGGGGATTTTCAGATTGGCAAAAAGTGCTAAAATATTCTAAGTCTGGGAACTTTTCACTATGTAACGTAGTAGACACTTGTGCAATCAACGTGCAAATCAACTTTATAGTGTCCGTACATGTGAAAATGATGAAGTATAGTCATCCACACACCTCAGCAGTCACAACGCTTCGACATGGTCAACCGCAGGGATGGATACAACGTTTGCAAAGCATAAAATGGTGAAAATCAATGAATTCAAAACAAATCCGCTCCCCTGTAGCCTAGGGGCGCCCTTCCATTTGAAGGTCAAGATTTGAGTGTTTTGGATTAAGAACACATTCATTGTTTTATGTTTTCAGTCAGCTTTCCGATTAGCCATGAAGCAAGATTATCCGAGTTACAGAACTCCGGCAAACGAAGACAGAAGCAGAGGTTGCGAAGAGTGTTTTCTCCAAGGAGGCAGTCTAGAGATGCAAATCCACTCCCTTCTAGCCCAAGGGCGATTTTCTTTTTGAAGGCCCAGATCTAGATGCATGTGTGTTTTGATGGTTTCAATCTTTGCAGAATTAGTTTGGCTTTTCAACGAGCTATCAAGCGGAAGCGTATCCAATACAGAAATCCGGTTATCAACGGTAGAAGTGGAAATTGCAAGCAAGATACATGTCAGATGAGGTTTCTAGAAATGCAAATCCGCTCCCCTGTAGCCCAGGGGCGATCCTGAATATGATTGGTTTGATGGATGAATTTGCAATTGAGGTCTTCCTGAGATCTCTTCCAGCTCAGTCCAGCTTTGCAGTGCACCTGTTCACAAGACGATCCGGCATTCTGAGTAATTGTGACAGAGGTCCTACCGAGCACGTAAAACAGAGGATGGTGAAGCGTAGCTACACAAAGCTGCACAGCTGTAGGCTAGGGGCGGTTCTCCTTTAGGCCTGCCAGACGGGGTTATTTGCAATTACGGTCTTCACAAGACTTGTGTGCAATTACTCAAGCTATCCAACGAGTCTAGCCGACAGCCTCCGGGATTTGGCGAGTGCTCGTACGTGTGAGGTCAAGATGATAATGCTGTAAAGAAGAGCTGATTGAAGGGAGTTCAAAAAATGACTAAGTGTAAGAATATTATTTTCTTTGAAAAAGGTGATTTTCTTTTAGAGGCCTCAAAAGCAATTTTCTGGCTTCGTCGTCTCCAAGAACATCTCTTGCAAGTCGACCAAACTGTACAGCAAGACAGGCGGCACGCATATCGGAACATTCCAATTCCCGGTATCGAGGGTCAAAGTATGATGTTCAGATGAAAATCACACTTTTGTCAAAATGGTGTTTGAGCTATCACAGAATAGGGGCGCTCATTCTTTTGGGGTTCTTAATACAATTTTCGGATCCCTCACATACAGTCATTGGATGCAGAGTACTTCTAGTCACCCAATGAATCCATTATTCAGTCAGTGGAGTTCATTATTCACCGTCAGCGGCAGTTTGAAGCATCAAAAGGCGATATGAAGAAATGGCTAAGTCTGGAGTCAAAACATCAATTTAATCAGAGGCGCCTAATTTTCTAAGGTATCAGATGATGATTTTAGCAGTTGTTGCTCCTAGCAAACATTTCATCCTTGTCATACAAGCTTCGCGGTGGATATCTCAGCACGGTCGCAGGATCATTCAATCATCCGGAAATCAGAGTTGAACAGGGTCAATTGTAACTTTGCAATCAACTACAAAATAGGAGATTCTCAAAAATCTCATAACTCTTGCAAATGGAAGCCTAAAAGATCAAAATTTGACTTTTTGGAATCAGGGAAGTATGTTGAACACAGCAAGATGCTATTTTTGGCAAAAATGAAAAAAAAATATTTTGCATGCAGAGCATTGAAAAGTGACAAATTTCTTCAAAGACAGATATTGGTGCCATTTTTAGTTTTTTGCATGTTTTAAAAATTAAGATATTATTTTTAGTCTGAAGACTCAGAGACAGTGGCAGTTCAACTGGAGAGAAGCCAATCGAATTCTTTTTCTAAATTAGGGTTGCATTATGCATGCATGATGGTACGAATTGTTTATTTAAACAAGCATGGCGCCTTTCATCATTCACACAGCTTTGAAAGTTCGAATTTCTTCAAAGAGATTGGCGAATTTTCATCAAAGGATCAAGTTCGAAGGTGATAAAATATTCTTTTGCAGGTACAAGTTCAGATTCAGCATCAGATTCAAGGCAGAGTGGCGATTTTGACAGAAGAAGATAATAAATAAATAAAAAATTAAAAAATATCTTTCTTCTTCTCTATATTTCTTCCATCTTCTCGTCTTAAATTCTCTTGCATGTTCGAAGTGTTGGCAGATTTTGGCAAAACAAAATATCTGGGTTGATTCAGAAGAGCTTTCTCAGCAAAACCCATGTGCCAGAATTTTTCAGGAAAATTTGTTCCAGAACATCTGTTCTTGAAGCTTTAATTTTCTCAACCGAAATTCTTTTGCATGGCTGAGTAAAGGGTAAATTTTTGCATTTCTGACGTTCTGGGTTGTCTTAGAATCATTTTTGGACAAAACCCATATCTCAGATTTTTTCGTAAAAATTCTCATCCGACAAGCTATTTTTAGCCTCAGCAGGCTATTTTTGGCTTTCCAGAAAAGTTGTCAGAATATAGCCGTGTGCACAGTCAACAGGCAAGTTTTTCAGAATGCAGTTCACTCAGCTCGAATTCAAGACCAAATCGGTCTTAACCCATGACTTCATCGGAACAGTTGATACAGATCTACATAAGGTGTTGCCGGAGGTAGTTTTGGATCCACTCAAAATCAGGGATTCAGTTATCAAGAATATTCAGCAATCCGGGTTACTTGAGGCCGCTTCCATACCTATTTCGGTGCATTGCGTGGAGTTTGTTATATCTTGCATCAAGCATTACAATTCCGCTACACGAGAGATACGGTCAATAGATGGACGTGTCATATGCAGTCTCAAACCCCTTGATATCGAGCGAAGTCTGGATATTCCTCAACATTCGGATGGAATGGTCATTTCCATGAGTCAGAGCGAGCAGGCATTCAATGCTGGACTGGATAAGTGTCAGAACAAGATGATAGAGAGATGGCTGAAACAAAAGAAGAGCAAGTTGCCAAACAACTTGGGTCGTGGCGAGTGTAAGGATGAATACAATATTTTGATTACACTGCTTAATCGTGTCTCAGGTCATGTAGATGCAAACAAATTTCACCCGTGGATGTATTATATCATTGGTAGAATCATCTCGAGGCAAGAGCATTATGATTGGGCATCCTTCATCAGCGATGTTATTCACGAGCAAATCACCGGTTTCCTAGCTGCGCATCAATTTCATATGTGTTCTTACCTGGTGTACTTGATTGCTTATCAGAATCAGTTTAATGGTTTGAATATGGTGGGCATACTCAGTGTACAGAAAGTCTATCGTTACTATGACCAGCTTGAGTTCACAAAGGCTGAAAGTCATTTTAAACGTGTACAAGAGGCTTTCTTGACTTATACAGTGAGAAACTTGGACTGGGAGTTCCATATTCGCATCTCGATAGTTGCCAGAGCAGCAATGAAGAATTGGGCAGATTGGTACATTCAGTTCCCTACATACACCTATATCCGTGTCTATGGATACACAGGAAAACCAGCTATGTTACCACGTTATCCTTCGGATAAAACAATATTCATGGAGTTCCTGAGGCAGCTATATGAAGTTCACAAACGTTTGCGCATCAAGCGTAAACCAGCTGCCGAGTTTCCTTTGCAATTCGGGATGTATTGGTGTAGGACGGCAGTTGATGCTAAGACCGCAGGTCAAGAGTTAGAAAATTGCAAACTCAAGTACCTGGTGGATACACGCACATATGATCCTTGGGGTCATTACGCAGCTCGCCTGGGTAATCTCTCTTATCACAAACCTACGATGGAAGATTATTGGGTGAATTGTGAGGATGATTTCGAGGTTCGCAGACGTAGCTATAGCAGGTTCTCTCTTCCACAAGTTTCTGTTTTCTTGGCAGAAGATGTGGAAGGATTGACAGAAGATGAGGGAGATACACTTCCTCAATTTTACAGAGAGCAGGTTGATGGACAACCACTGCCGTTAGTGAACTGGTATGCCAAAGAGTTCACATCAGTAAAGGAAAGATCGAGCAGGGTCATCCAAAATAGTACGCTTTATTTAGAAAGCAGAAGGTTGAGAAAGGCATCCATGCCTAGAGCAGAGCCGCCACCAGAAGGACTTGTATTGCCTTCTTCTTCAAAACCTAAGCAGAAGAAGAGGAGTAATCCTCCTAAAAAGAATCCAGCGCCTAGTAAATTGAAGGGAAAAGCATCTGTTGCGATTCCACATGTAGAGCCAATCCGAGAAGTTATTCAGACTTCTCCACAGCTTGAGGTTCAGCCCCGTATGCTGTCACCGACACCATTAGAGCAGCCTCCCATTCCAATTCACATTGATTTGGACATGGATTCACCTCCTCGCAGCGATTCGTTTACACATTCACATTCATCAGATCCTCCTGCGACTAGTACAGATCATTCCAGTGGGATTAGTCGGGATTCATCTTGGCTTGAGAGTCAACTAGGAAGAAAAAGGAGACAACCATCTTACATACTTGATCATTCAGATTTCGATCATGACCATCAAGATGTGCCTGAAAAGAGGATCAAGAAACAGATACATATTGGGAGAAGTGCAGATAAGGAATTCATTGTTGAGACTGCTGCACCTCCAGAAGATAAGAGTCTAGACGAGATGGAAGCTCAAGACTTCGAAGTTATCACAGTTCATTTCGGTAAGAGTACTCGTCAGACAGATATTGATCTCCTACAGGTTGCTACAGATAGCGTCAAGGATAGGATGGTGAAAGATGGTGAAGATAAATCAGCTCTCAAGGCTGAAATACAGCAGCTTCGCCAGTACATTTCTAGCCTTGTACACAGGACAGGGGATGTTGTCACCGCGCTTCCACATATGTTAGAACCACCAGCAGAGCAGGGTCAGATTGATCTCTTGGTTGCATATGGTAGGCGATTGGAGGAATGGGAAGAGGAGTTTGTTGCTAGAGGCCGCCTTGTACTTACAGAATTGTATCAATTGCGGTATAATGCACGTGAGCTTCGTCTGTGACTTCAAGATGAGGAACGTGATTTGGCCATTAGTAGACCCAGGGATGAGATTCTGATTGCCAACCTGGGAATGTCATTTGATTCAGTCACAGAGGTAGAAGATAAAGAAGAGGTCTATGTTTGGAGAACACAGTTGATCTTCAAGGCAGAGATAGAAGGAAAGATAGCATCTGAGGTGGCTGAGAGCAGAGAGCATGTTACTAGTGCACTCCGCTATATAAGAGACTTTGTGTCTCAATTACCATGTGTATATCAGCGTGTGGGTGGTGACTATGTTGAGCTTGCTGACATCCAGTTAGAGCTCCAAGCACTTATTCACGGTATTTTCAGTGGTGAGACCGTTGGCTGTAAGATGAATCAGCTTACAGCCATGTCAACATTGTTTGATGAGGCAATCAGGAGAAAGGGTGAGTTCCAGTGTCAGATGACTAATGGAGAAGACATGCTGCACAGACATAGGATTCTTCGCCAGAGCTTCAGTTCCCCAGATGGAGATGCAGTCAACGACCTCGTAGATGGGTTAATTTCTCAAGATCAGGGCCAGTAGACTTCAGTTAAAGGCGTCCCACCTTTTTCCAAGATAGACATTAGACACAGGAGTTAAACTCGAGGTCTCTTTCCGAGTTAACTTGTTGTTACACATTGCATGCCATGTCTGTCTTGGAAATATCTACAAACACTTGGAGTTTAGATTAGATCTTTCAGTCAACTGATGATAGCATTCCAGTTGACTTGCTTTCAATAAGGACGTGCATGTTGCACCTTGTCCATTTAGATTAGATGTTTCAGTTAACTGATGATAGTTTCCCAGTTAACTGTATAGTTTCATTCAATTAGGGTTTAGGAATAAGATCTTGCATGCATTGCAAGACTTTAGTTGACTCAAGGTGATTTTAGGGTTGCCTACACCTTGAAGTCTATAAATAAGAGCTTTAAGCTCATTTGTAATTTAACTTTTGCTTGATAGCATACATGCTGCGCCTACCTTGCCTGTAGTATTGCTATTATTGTATCTGTTCAAAGAGTAATTGCTGTTATAATAAATTGTTGCGCCTACCTTGCCTTCATGTTATTGTCATGGTGTTTATTCGATCTTAGTTAAATGGGGTTGCTGGTTTGATCGTTATTGCATGCGTGTTGCGTCTATACAATCTACTGTCCCAGTTGCTTACCTTTTTGTTTTGTTTATTATAAGCCTATTCAGAAGAGCAAATAGTTGCGCCTACCTTGCCTTCATGTTGCGAAACTGTACTTAAAGCTTATCGTTTGATGTGTGTGATAGTAGACTCATTCAGCCAAGCAGATAGTTGCGCCTACCTTGCCTTCATGTTGTGAAGCTGTACCAGGTTTACCGTTCATTTGTTTGTTTTAATAAACTTCTTCCCGGATTAGCAAATAGTTGCGCCTACCTTGCCTTCATGTTGTGAGCCCGCACCTGAAGTTTATCGTACAATACATTCCTGCTCCATTTCCTCATGCTCTGTTTCTTGAGGAATTGGATAGATATTAAAGAAGTTAGCTTAGTTGTAGTTACATGATCTGCGAAACCAGAAAATACTTAGCTGCAACGTTCTAGGTTTTCTTAACCTTGTGCCTCTACCAGTTGAGAACAAAAAGATAGGACATTAGTTTAGTTTTCTATTTCATGCATTCCAGCACAACAAGGGAGCTTCCCCTCCTAATTTGAAGAGCACTCATTACGTAGTGTGCATAGCTGTCCGTACAAACTCACACTCCAGAGGTGTTAGTTCTTACGCCAACACAATTCTTTCCATTCTTTTGAATTGAATCGTAAATGTTAGACTGGAATTCCAAGTCAGTGTTATTCAAGAGGTATATCGTTTATAATTGCTTGGATGTTGCTACTAACATTGTTTAACCAAATAAAGAAAAATATTTTGCTTATTTAGGGACTTGGATGGGATTAGCTATTGTGATATGTCTGGTATACCAAAATCACTTCTTATTACCTTCTAGTTTTGCTTTTTGCTTTACCAATGGGTAGAAGTTTAGTTTGTGTCTGGGAGAGAACACACCTTACTACAAAATCAAGCTTCTTAGTTCTTATCAACTGCCATGATAGTCACACAGGAAGAATCTTTAGTGGGCTTACTGAACTGGTATGATGTGCTTCAAAAGTTTTAATTAGGTCATATCAATAGTTTTTTGGCTTCATTTGACCTTGAATACTTCTCCTTATTAGCAGCAATATGCCTAAGACTGAATGAGTTTCTCAAGATGCAAAAAGTCCAAACCCTTTTCCAGATTGCATCCTTAAATAACTTTTCAGGAAATTAAAGTGATTCTTGAGAGAAGATGATCCTTTTGGCATATGACAATTGTAATAAAACTCAGGTCATCTCTGACGTTTGCAGAACCTCTTTCTTCTTGGCTTTTGCCATTATACTTTCTTATTCTCATTCAGCTTGGGGAGGCCTAAGGTCCTCTTCCAAATATTGCTTACTATGTCTTTAAATGTTTCATCATCAATTCTTTGTTCAGCTGATGATCTGTGCATTCTGAAAGGTTACTTTTATCTTTGTGGCAGACCAATTGTATTCTGGGTCCATCCATTGCTAATTTATTGTGATATGATTAGAAAATGCTGTATTAAGATGGAAGAATTTAAGAATTAGCTGTGGTTTGAAGCAGATGCTAACTTTCTTCAAACAACATTGTAGGTTGCCAGATCAAGTGATTGTATATACATTGAAGGGCCACTTGAACTGAGATGACTCAGATGTTTCACAATTTATACTCATCCATAAAGTAACAAGGATTTTTGAATGGAAATCCTTTGTTACTTTATAGATCAGTAATAAATTCTCAAATGGTGTTTGAAGCTACTTGACTCAGATGATTCAAAATTTGCACTGACCCAAGACTACCAGACTTTACATTCTCAAACGGTATTTGAAGCTATTTGAGTCACCTTGTACTTGAGGTTTATATGTTAGTTTAACTACTAATTGGTGTCAATTCTTTGGTGATGTTTGTCTTACTACGAAAGATTTATGGATTGAGAAAAAAATTCCACAATTAATACAAATATAATTAAATATTTGATTGGTCAATGAGGATTATTTGACTCAGTCCATGAGACGCACAGTGGCTGAGTTATTAAGCATGCATAGAATTCATTTTTCACTTGTTATATGAATGTAACAGGTGCTCGCCTAGTGTTTATTGGGGCAACTTTTACTTGGGTATTCTAGTAACACCATCATTACCACTCAGCCATGCTCACTGAGCATGGCGTTGGGTAGGATTATTTTTAATTTTTTTCTATTGGCTAGGTTGTGGCAAACAAGACATAAGATCAAATTTTGTGGGCTATCGTATTTTGTTTTCTTTATGTTTGAATTTTGCTATTGTTGGTTGTTTCCTAAATTGGAGTGGACGACTTGCAAATCTAATAATAGCTTATTCATTTTAGCTAGGTAGACAACATTACACATCTTGTAAACATATTGAATAGTGGAGGAGTATGTGTGTTCTATGGTGCTTACCTCAACCTGCTATGTTATTTGTCATTATACAATTTCCTTTTAAATTTTTATCTGATTCTTTCTAATTTCAAATAGAAATTTTGAATGGAATTTCATTCAACCCATATCATTTAACTCAAAAATTGTCTTAATAAGGCCCATACTGATCCATTAGTCTCAATAAGGCCCATGTTGATCCATTAGTCTTAATAAGGCTCATCTTGATCTAACATGGATAAGGCTAGTTAGTAAATAACCTAAAGCTTTCTAATTTAGAATGGAGTTTCATTTAACTCAAATATACTAGCTTTCTAGATAGCCTTATTCAGCAAGGCTCGTCTTGATCTGAAATGGATAAGACGAGTTAGTAAATTGCCTATCATCATCACTGAAAACGATTTCTAGAAGAGCAAAAGTAAGACAAATCCATTTCTACATGGGGGACATCATTGACCTTGGGTGCTACGAATGATTCCTCCTAGGTCACCTTAGCTAGTTGTGGAAACATTCTGTTGCCAGTGAGGATCTTTTCTAAAGAAACATTAATACAAGTCATTCAACAGAGGACATTCTTCGACAATTCCTTGTTAACTGTACTATACTTGGCTTAGAAGATGAGAGTAGCTGTCTTCTTTCTTTATTTGTAGTTTTTCGGAATTTCTTATTTATGGAGTTTGATTGAGATTTCTTTGGGCTTAATGGGCTGCACCCTTTTGGATGCACTCTTGCAGGCTGTCACCTCTGTCTAATGCCTACAAACTCGAACCTTAAATAAGGTTATTGGATCTAATGCCTACAAATTCGAACCTTAAATAGGGTAATTGGAAAGAAATCTCCTTGTAGATTTCTACAGAGGGTGTCATACACCAAATTGGTGTTTTGCTTGTCCTGTGACCTAATAAGCAACACTCATATTTTACCATTTATTTGAGTCTCGTTAACCTCTTTTGGTCATTAATTGGGATGGGTTATAAATTGATAATTTGGATTTTGGAAAGGAGGTAGAAATAAATTGTTTTTGGTATTAGAAAACAAATCCTGTATGGCGTTCACATCTCAGCTTCTATATCTTCATCTTATAGCTCTGAGTTGATAGCTTAATTCTTATTGAATCAAAATAAATTTGCACGGAAGGTAATATTGTTTTAATCAAAGTAGATTTTAAATGTGAACTTAACTGGACATGACATTTTCAAAACCTCATACATTTACCCTTAACAGTTTTATCAGCAATTTGGAAAATGGTTGATGTTATCCCACTATTTCTGCCTCTCTTTCTTTTATGATTTTACTATGGCTATTTATGATTTTACTACGGGTAGCTTGTTTGGGTTAGCATGCATTTGATGAGAAAAGCATTGCATTCTTAAGTAACTAACTTGGAAATGATTTGTGTGTCTTACAAATATTTATAATACTACTTGTTTGGTTGAAAATTTGTTGCAACAGATTTTATCCATTTTTCTGATCTTGTTGATGTTTTTGCTTACAGGGAACTAGCGAAGGATTTCGTTGTTGCTGGTACTGCTGCATAGTCACTTTATGGTGCATGCGAGTCCATGTAAAAGCCCGACATGGTTTGTGTTTTTATAAAAGTTCTTGGTTGAATGATATATGCCAAAAGATGGAACTTATTTATTTAAATTATTTTTCAGATTACAGTTGGCTATGTATTGATGCCAAGATTATTGAGACTGTTATCTTTAATATTAGGGACCGGAGGAGTTATTTGAGACAGTTTGACAGGCTTTATTGTCATCTGTGGACCGTGATTGTTTAAGCAGTTGAGGAGGTCAGGTTTATATTGTGTAAGTATCATGTTTGTTTACCATGATGTAAATTTTGCAAGTTAGTTTCTAGCTTCCTTTTTAACAAGTTTTTCGCTTTGTATCTCACCCAAAAGGACAGTATTAAATACAAGATATTATATTCTATATGAATGATGATGCAAAACAATGGGATTCATATGAGCTTAGACTTGGCGGTTGATCATGAGTGTTAAGAGTGTCTGACATAATAATTTTGTACATGATTTGTCTTCTTTTTGCTCAAATTTTGGTAAACTATTGTTTTCTCTGTGATTATAAAATATTCTACACTACTGGTTGGTCCCTTGCAAGCTTTGGATTCGGGTCTGGTTTGAACCCAGTTCAAATTCCGAATCGATCTGGTTGAGGGTTCTAGCAGTGGGCATTTTTCTTATAGTGGGTTCCTTCTAGACGAACCTGTGCAGATTTGTCAAGAACCTGCATTTTTTTTGAGATAATCCGTGCAAATCCAGTAAAGATCTCTGACATCTTTTCATTTTTTTATACTTTGATTGTAACTGAATGACTAACAAATCCCTAACCGCAAAGGGAAGACTCTTGGCACAATTTCTTGCTTGCTGCTTCATTTTTGTCACCCTTTGCCCTCCTGATCAGGCAAATTTATTCATTTTGCCAACACCAATGGAAATGGACTCGTTGCACGCAATTACGATGGCAAAATATGCCTAGCAATAGTTTGGGTATCACATGAGATCATGGCAAAATATAAACTTTATTTACTTATTTATTTATTGATATAAAATTTATTTATATTTAATTATTAATTTTATTAATAATGTATAAGGTTAATAAATATTTTTTATATCAAAAATATTAGGAAGTAGATTTTTTTTTTTTTATTAGGTTCCAAATATGTATATATTTATAATATATATGTTTTTGGATGGGTGGATGAATTCAAAACGAATCTAAACATTTTTTTTGATCAAATCCATGAACCGAATCAATATGGAAATTAGTAACTTTGAGAATACTCTAAGTTATCAAGTACTTCGATTTTGGGAAGTCAACTTGTGTTGAGCCATCTTGAGAGTAGTAGTGTTGATGAGAGCATCTTGGTCACCATGGGTTTCTTGTGGATACGCCGTCTGCATACCCATAGGGGGCTCGAGGTGACCGAGATGCTCCCTGACCGCTCCTAGGTACTCCTATAGTCTAAAGGGTGTGATTTAAAAAAAAACACTTTTTTTTATAAATAAAACAATAAAAAGTAGCCCAAACCTAAAACTTGCCCCTCACATTCTAAACAAATCATTTCTCATAAACACACCCTTGCTAAGTGACATTTGCATTTTAAAAGGAAGTTGATTATTTTCAAAGGAGATTGATCACAAAGTGTCAAAGAGGTGAATATAACTTGCACAAAAGAGATCTAGTCATCTAGGATAAATATTTTAACCAATTCTTTTAGATTTTTAATACAAATTTTCAAGTTTTTGATGAATTTTTTCCAGTTTTAAAAAAATCATTTTTTTTTGGAAAAAAACAAGTTTCAAGATTTTATAATGTTTTTTGGTGTTTGTTTTGAAATTTAATTAGTTTATGCATATTGTAGGGTTGCACTTTTCTTTAATTAATTTTTTATCATTTATTATAATAGAAAATTGTAATCTATTTGGAATGGCATCTAGTTCAAGTTCAGTGGGTATTGAAACAAACAAACAATTTAAATATAATCAAGCACCTCCTCTATGGAAATATGTTATGATGCTTGATCAACTTCCAAGAGGTGGGGCTTTTATTTGGAATTGTAATGAGTGTGGAGTCCAATTTAAGAGCTCATATATTCAATTGAAAACTTGCTTATGTGCTATAAGTGAGCATGGAATTATAATATGTGAAGGGCGAAATGAGAAGGGGTTGTCAAAAGAAAAAATATGTCATTCGTTAAAGAAGAAGAAATTGATGTTGTGAGTGAAAGAGAAAAACTAAAATATCATCCTTTAGCAAGGAAAATATCAATGAAGACACCTACACATTCAATAATGGCCTCCCAACATCCTTTTTCAGAGACGCTCTTTATTTAAGAAGAAAATTTGTCTCCTTCTCACAAAAGAGTCCCATTGGTTAAGGCATCCCAAAATGAAACAAGAGGCATTGTAGAGGGAAAAAATTCACGTTGTATTTATGCCAATGGTCTTCCTTTCAAATTGGTGAGATCACCATATTAGCAAGAAATGGTGATGACAATCAATAATGCACCTTTTGGTTTCACAAGTCCTAGGTATGAAAAGGTGCATACCACCTTATTAGCAAAAGATTTTTTTGTAGAGGCATGACTCAAACCAATTAGAGATTCTTGGATTGAAATATGAGTATATTATTTATGATGGATGGAAAGATTACAAAAATCGACCTTTAATAAATATTATTGTAGTGTCCCCTAAAGGGGCAATATTTTTAAAGGCGGTTGATTGTGAGGGGAAAATCAAGGATGTTTAATTCATTTCTATAATCTTCGTTGAGTCCATAGAGATGGCGGGTCCTAAAAATGTTGTCCAAGTCATTATGGTCAATGTGAAAAATTGCAAGGCTGCAAGTGCTTTGGTTGAGGAAAGGTATGCACACATTTTTTAGAACCCATGTATTGTACACCCTCTTAACTTGGTGATGCAAGCAATTGGCACTCAAATAAAGTAGGTGAAAGTTATGTACACTGAGGGTGAGGAGATCCAAATGTTTGTGACAAACCATCATATGCCACAAGGCATTTTAAGGACTTTCTTGAATTTGGAATTGGTGAAGGTAAATTTAATTTAATTATTTAATTTATTTTTAAATTTAATTTATACCATGTTTACTTATATTTTAACGTGTTATTTTAACTTATTTTTTACATAAAATTAAGTTGTTGAGACTTAATTCATATTGAACACATGATCGTTTTGAGACAACTTGTGAAGGTGTGACGCATTGGGCACCATGGTCATTAGCCACCAATGAAGTATTTGGAAGCAAACAAATTCAAAGATGGCCCAAAAGTTCATCATTGATCCTAGATGATGATTGCTAGTCTCATGTGGACTATTTCTTGAGATTCATTGAGCCTATCATGAGTGTGATTAGGTTTGTTGATACAAATTGACCATGTTTGGGGGAAACCTATGATGGCATTGAATCCATGAACGAAAATAGAATTACCCCAAAGAAACATTTTTTCAAAGTGTGGAAAAAATCATTCATCACCATTGGAACAAGATGAGCACACCATTGTATCTCCTTTCATATGTATTATCCCCTAAATACTATAGCACAAAGATACTTTCTTCGTCGAGGAGAACTACACCATATAAAGATTGTGAAGTTGTTAATGGGTACAAATGGGTATTTTGAAGAATCTTCTTATATCCAAAAGTGGCGGATAATGTTAGGAAAGAGTTTGGAAGATTCATCTCAGGATGAGATTGTAGTATTTGTGCTCCTCGAGACAATATAAGGAAGATGCTTGTATAAGGGTGAAATCACAATAATGTGTCTCACTTTTGGGACAAGCAAGTTTTTGGTGTGGGAGAATCAAATTCATTAGAACACCTTTGCTCAAAGATATATCTTTGAACGAAGGCATGTGCCCAAAAAAATTTGTTCGAAGGTCCATGTTCGCTCGAAGAGGGCCTTTGGTTGAAGGTCTCTCTGGGAGATTAAAAAACATTAAAATAATACCTTTGATCAAAGGTATTATTTTAATTTTTTATCAGTTATAGCATCAACAGCTAAATTTTTGTCGGTTCATTTGGCTGAAATTACCAGTGAAGTTTAACTATGCTATGGGACGTTTAGCTATGCTCTGAGGATGACGTGACACCTATCATAATGGCCCAAATACTCGCCCTGACTTCAAGTGAAGGAGCATTATACCTAGGTAGGTCCACCACACCATTTACCTTGTTTTCATGTGCTTTATAGGTTAAACGGTTTAGGGTTAGTTAGGGTTTAGGTTAATGGTAAAACAGTTTGGCTTTACACCTGCCAATTGCATTTTCTTGAAATTTTCTAAAGTCATTTCAACAAATCCATTTTGTGCATAACCTGCAACCATTGTAGTCCATGAAACCACATTTCTTTGAGGCTTTATGTCAAACAATTCAAATGCCTTGTCTATGCTTCCACATTTTGCATACATGTCAAACATGTTAGTCTATTCTTCCACATTTTGCATACATGTCAAACAAGGTAGTTGCAACTACAACATCTGGCAAAATTCTTCTATCCTTTATGCTTCGATGGATGTCCATGCCCTCTTCCAAAGCTCCCATTTTGACGCAGGCATTGAAGATGTTGACAAAGGTTGTGAAATTTGGCTTTACAACTATCAATTGCATTTGCTTGAAAGTTTCTAAAGCCTTTTCAACAAATCCATGTTGTGCATATCCTTGGTCACAAAATAAAATCTAGTTTTTTCTTAGTCAATTTTGAGTCAAATATTGTAAGAAAAATTTCTTCTAACATTAACACTAGAAACATCATTATGTGATGGACTTAAATTGAATAACACTGCACATTTCCACACTCCAATTACAATCATATAATGCTTTGCATCAACTATTCATATCAATATCACAACATTATGTAGAGAGAGCTAGTTGAGGGAGATAGTTCATATTATACTTATTTTACGCAACCCCCTTGAATAATCCACTACATATCTTTGATTATTGCAAACCTACATTCTCAAGAACATATTTTTCATAAAGAATGCACTCTTTCATTACTCATGGGAAATTAGTATTTTTTACATGAAATTTTTTTAACATGATTATTAAAATTTCTATAGTGTAAAGGTAGATAGCCACATGCTTCACCAAATGTAATAAACATGTCTCTAATCCAATTAGTTCATATTTTCTAGCATTATCCTAGCCTATGCCAAAAAGAGATCTTAGGAATAGATATGAAAATCCATTAGAGAATAAAGGATAGATTAATTTTACATTGTCTTAGTAGCAGCATGCACAAGACACATGAGTTGTTCTACACCTTTCACATTTGGAAATTTATGCAAGTAAATAAGGAGTTTTGAAGAAATGTGGTATCATGGAATGAAATGAGTGTAGATAAAAAAATGAAATAATTTCAAAATTTTGAATCAAAATCAAATGCTAGGTGAAAAACCAAACTCTATAAAACTTTCTTGCATCCTCATACCATGTGAAAAACATGAGCTTTGGAAAAAATCATGGACGTCCATCTTGACTATTCTAGATAAAATCATTTTCCTTGACTATTAGATAGATTTTTCTTGAAAAAATAGAAATTGAATAATTTGTAATGATTCATTTTTACATTCCTCTCTTTTAATCTAATTTGATTATAGTTAAACCTCTCATTCCCCTAAATTAATAAGACTTCTCTTTTTCAAGTTCTTTGTTATGAATATATGCTAGTTGATATGCAATTGGAAAATATTTGAGTTAAACACTAGCATCTTTCAGATCACATTTAATCTTGAATGAAATGTTGTGTTGATTTGTTTGGTTCATTTTAGATTGATTATTAGCTAGGAGATTTATGGATGAATCCTAGTGCTCCTTTATATTTTTAAGAATCATTTTGATTCTTCCTATTTAAATAGAGAATATTAGGCATGCCAAAATAATTTTGAATAATGAAAAGTCTTATTAGCATTGTACCTAAGTTTACCTATTCAACTAAATGAGCATAACATGTTTGGGTAGCATGGGATTTAAATACATATAAAACCTCTATGAGAGAAAACACTAGCAACATTTTAGGAGAATGTGTATTTTATTCTATCTATATTATGTGATGGCATGATATCAATGTTCATCCAAGGTTGTTCCAAAATGCATTGCCAAAAAGTAATGTGAATAATTTCCTAATCACAATGAAATTATATTATGTGTATCTTTAGTAATCCTCTTTAGTGATCTAGGTCAAATACCACTAGTGAAGGACATGGACTATGTGTGTTGGAGCAACATATAGAGAAATGATTTTCCAAATATTTCTAGAATTATAGTGACATTAAACAACATTTTCCATGAAAATAGAGAAGAGGTCAACACAAGTTAAACTAAATGATACAATAATTTTAAATATATAAGGAATGTAGAGCCAACTCTACTAGATTGGGAGCTACCAATGTCACATGCTAACTTTTCCCTCACCTTGAAAGAAAAAATATTATTTTTCCTTAATATATGTTCTTGCATCAAATGAATTAGTTTCCTTCCTCTAGTATTTATGTATGTTATAGTAATTTGTACATACAAAAAAAAGGTCAACACACATGATCGTATATGTGCATGTTCCATTACTTTATATATGCCCCGTGGTGATATTTTTTATTTTTGCATAAAATGTAAAGGTTAAATTTGCATATGCATGCCATTTCCCAATTAGTTTTGTGCATATTTTGAAGGAAGCACTTTTATGCAAAAATATTGGCAAATGGCTTAATTTGTGCAAAGTCAAGTCCCTTACCTTATGCTATATACCTACCTCATTACACATGTATAACTATGTACCTACCACTCATCCTCATTCTCATGTTCATATACCCTTATATATTCATCCTATTCACTTGTTCATCATAGCTATGCTCACACTCATGTTTATATGCACATGTTATCCACCAAGATTTAGCTCTCTTTCTATTTTAAGACTAGTTTGCAATCATGTGATATCATCCTTGAGATCATGGAGTTAAAATTTGAAGACCTAGAATAGTCATATTTCTTGACATATTTACATCTAGTTCAATATGAACTCAAAGTATCTAAAACTTGCACATAAATCAAGAAATGTACACAATACACTTGCATATAAAGGGTTAATTGTTATTATTATTATCTCAACTTTATGATCTACTCTAGAAAAAAGTAGGAAGGTTTGCTCGACTTTAGAGTTTAGGACAAGTAGAAAATTTGTCCTCATAAGAATTTAACAAAAATGGGTGACTAAATTTTAGGGATATGATTATGAGATTATCTACACTTGAAGGATAACAATATGCACTCTCATATCAAGATAAAGAGGCTAGCTCCATATTTTCTCTTTCCATAGATTTCAATACCAAATTGGATGGATTAGATTTGATACCAAATGCCTAAGTTCCACCCATTCTTTTACTTTTAAATATTGTTGTTGACATTGATCACCTAAATTTATGATATTTGGGATGCTTGTTATATGGAACTAAATTATGATTTACATGTCATCATATCTTTTTATCTTCCCAAGATCCAATTTGTTACATCCTTCAAATACAATAATTTAGAGGATATATTATATGACTAATATTATTTTGGTGCATCGTTTATATCCCTAAAAAAAATATAATTATTATAATGGATCCTTTGTAGATCCTTAATTGGTCTATATGTTGATTCCATTATGTTGGCTCCTTCACAATTTCCCATTTTACCTTTTTAGTTAGCTCAGGTTCATAACTCAATTTTACTTGCACGGTAATGATGAGTTGTTCACAACGAGCTATATTAATTTCTTAGAAAATGGCCCCTTCATTGCCACATATATCATATTTATTTTGGTTTTATCTAGGTCCCTTTTCATCCCCACAAATTGAAGTGTAGCCTCACACATTAGTTCATTGGATTCATTAGTTTGTCTTGTTTAAAATCAAGGCAATATTAGTCTAAAATAGACCTAGGTAAATTAGCTAGAATAATCTCTTTAAAACCCCTCATAAAGTTTATCCAATTATGACAATTTTTCCTTGAAAAATTACAAGTTCATGATACGTTTGCTAATTCATGCATTTGAATTCAAATGTTCAATCATCATGTTTTAAAGGTAATTCATTTATTATTTTAGGTTGATTTATGTTGATGTATATGCATACATTTTTTTAATTATTCTAAATTAACATTAGTTCAAGTTCATATCATATATGTACATAAATGTGCTTGAATTAAAATTAGAACTTAATTAATTTTTATGTGATGCATCGATATGGAGAGGCTTTGGGCACATATAGATATAGAGATTCAAAGATTGCAATTGATTTTAGATGACCCTTCGACCATGGGGATTTACAGAAGTAATTGTTAGGATTAGACAACTATTAAGAGGTGTGTGTGTGTATTCTGGGGACACTTTAGCAGCCATCCTTGCTAGGATGAGGGGTGAGGTATCAGGTGATGTACCTTTGAGCACAGTCCAACTTAGAGTGCCAAAGGAAATTATCAAAATTGAATATTTTTCCCAGTATTCCACTAGATCTCAAGTGAGGGGGTATCAAGTTACTAGGTGCATAGATCCTAGGATGACCCCGTTGATATATCCACAATTTCTTGTAGCACACGATTGTTATCCAAATAACAACCAAATTCCATTATATTTTACATAGTAGTTATACATTAAGGTCCATTAGGCCTCAACGTTAACTATTTGGATTTACCGGGTCATTTGGGGCAGGGGCATGGTAGGGTGTGTGACAGGGATGCATATTGATGTGCAGATCGACAACGCCCAGATTATAGGGCCTTGGTTGGGTAGAGGATGCTTGTCGTCGCTCGATCCATTAGCCCTATTGGAGATCAGGTTGTCATTGCTTCCCAACGGGAAGCAATTGATAGTATTGTTGATATTATAGTCCAAGCTCAACGGATAGCTGCAGATCTCCTGGGCTGATATTTGATGAGACAGACACATAGATCGTCGCCTGCTCATTTAGATGTATATTTTTTGGCAAGCGCCCCAAATTTAGTTGATATAGATTGGATATTGTACATGATTCATAGAGTTTGAGGGATACATGTTATTGTAATGTCCCCATTCTCAAAGTGACATCATGGTGATTGGATTCTAGCCCATCCAGCATTCCCGTGGGTTAGATGGTGTGATAAGGGAGTGATTTTAGCCATGAGAATCAAATTTTAGTTGGATGTGTTTAGAGAATTAAAAGGGAATTATCCTTAACAAAGGAAAGCATACTGTTGATCTTATTTTATTATTATCTCATGGTCCACTTGTAAGTCAAAGCAAGCAAGGAGGTCTACTTGTAAGTCAAAGCAAGCAAGGGGTTTATTTGTAAGTCAAAGCAAGCAATGAGGTCTATTTACAAGTCAAAGAAAACATGGAGGACAAAGAAAACAAGGAGGTGAGTCGACCACATCTAAGCATATCTTATTTGCTTCTAGAAGATTCTCCCTCCTATGGCGGTTTAGCAAACTTAAGGGAGAAGCAACCGATATTTTATATTTTTAAAGATCAAATCTGATTTTGTCCTTGGGCGGCTCAAGAAAACTTCCAAACTTAAATATTATTATATCAAAAGTCAATCAAATCTTCTCTAGGGTGGTTTAAGGTGCCTTGGACTTGAAGTTCTTGAATATTTTAGAAAAAAAAAACTGATTCTTTTCTAGGGGCGGATTTGGCTTGGAACCTTATTTAAGAAGGCTTAGAAGGTTGTAAGATATCATGTTTTTGGTATTATTATTTTACTAAGATAGTTTGAAGAGAGTTATCTCTTGATTGAAGATAATTTTCAGTTGATTCAAGGTGGTGCTCCCTTGAATACAGTGGTATGGCGATGGCCCCATTCCACCATGTGAGATGATTTCAAATAGATTTCATCATAGAGCCTAACCAAATTGCTTTAAGTGAAGTTTCAATTGCATATTTGGATTTTGTTGGTGACACTTCATCAATTTTTGCTAGAGGAGAGATTTCAAGTGGTTTGTGTGGCAAAAGAAGGCATTTTTGGCAATTTCTAGCTTCAGGCATAACCATACTTTCATAATAACAGTCATCAAATTGATTTCATTATCATTTTTGAGGAGTATTTGGAATCTTCAAACCTCCAATGGGCTGCTACAGTTGCTTTTCAGTCATCTCCAGCAAGACATATCGTCCTACTTCATATAGCTTCATCTTCCCTTGTACGGCTAGGGTATGGACTACTGTTTTGGCACAAGTGGATATAATAGAAGGTCTAAAATTCAAATCAGATTTGATTGTTTATACTTTTTGGCCCTCTCTTTGTAATCAGCTTTCAAATCAAATAAGAAGATAAGCTATTTTTCTAGGCATGTTCATCTTTGTTGTGTGTCTTACTTGATTGCCTAAAAATTATGTTCAAGTTCATTTCCTATATCTATGCTTGAATCCTTTCAATTTACATGATATAATAAACCCTTGTTGAAATCAAAGTTAAAAGCAAATCATAATTTTCAAACTTTGAAGGGAAAAAACTCAGTTTGAACTTGTAAGGGTTCTTACAGTGGCATCAAAGCCAGGGTCCTACCAGCCTTGGGGTTATGCAGCGTTTCGAAGTTGGGTGACACAAGTATATCACTAGAAGAAGAGCACAATAGGAAGAGGGTAATCAATTTTCAAGCTCATCTGTAGAAATGGGCGATCCTAGAAGAGAAAATATTGATGATTTCCTACAAAAATTTGCACAACAGCAACAAGTGCTCCAACAGCTTCAAGATAACCTGATTGCAGTTGTGGGATAGTTGAGGATGGATCATTCAAGGTCTAGAAGGGCATGTAGTGAAAGTAGTGGAAGAATTAATATAAGGAGACAATTTGCAGCCACTCCAAATAGACCTCTTCGACCCACCTTTACCCCTACAAGAGAGGATTTACCTTCAGAAGAAGAAGAAGAAGAAGAAGCTATAGAGGTCTCTAATGATATCATGGCAACATATAATGAGTACCATGTTCTTCCTGATGCAGTTCGATTAGCCATAAATCTGAACCAGTATATGAATCAAAAGGATAAGAAAAAAAACAAAAAAGAGAAGAAATCCTAGAAAGAGACCAAAGAATACAAGGATGCATTGAACAAAATTACCCTACCTAATTTTGATGGCAGCGGTAGGATGAGTGCACATGCCTAGATACATAAACTTGATACCTTTCTTACACTCAAGCCAATGAGTGAAGAAAAGGCTATATAGTTTGCTACTATGCACTTAGAGGGCGTAGCATATGATTGGTGGCACCATGGACTTGTGTCACAAAGGCATGACATGATTACTTCCTATGATGAGTTCACTCGCAAACTCATTGCCAGCTTTGACAGGAAGGACATAGAAGTTTACTATAGAGATTTGGCATAGTCGAAACAAGAAGGTTAAGTGGATTCCTATATCAATGAGTCTCAGAAGATTGTTGTTATGGTTCCTGAGATGATTGAGAAAAGGGTTGTTATGCTTTTTGTAGAAGGATTAAGTGACAGGTTACGAGGCTTGGTGAAGACTCACAAGCCTAAGACACTGGATGATGCAATAGAGCTTGCACTAGACCTAGACACTTACCCCACGCCAATTCAAAGTCAAAAGAACTTCAAGGATAATAAGTCAAAACACAAGGTAGATGTGGGAAAACCAAATCAGTCCAAGTCTACGCAACCTATGCTAGATTTTGAAATGAGGAATGAGCTCAGGAGAAAGAAGTTGTGTTTTACTTGCAAACAACCATGGGAGCCTAGTCATAGATGCCTTGGGAAAGGTATGGAACATCTTATAGAGGTCGTATCTGATGATGATGGGATCCCTAATATGGATTCAGAGAGTGAGGAAGAGCATGATCATAAACAACCAACACTAGAACCAATAAATGATGGTAACAAAAGTTCTAGGATTTCTTATCTATCAAGATCTCCAAGGTACAATCCTTTTATCTTTGAAGGCATATTGTCTGGTTACAAATTTTTGGCACTAGTTGATGGTGGAGCTACACATAACTACATTGATGAAGGTTTGGTAAAGAAAAGAGGCCTACATTGTGATGATTTTGTGGGCTTTGATGTGACTATAGCAAGCGGATTTACTATTCTTTGTAAGAAGAAAGTAAGTAAGATTAACATTATCTTTGGTGAGTATACTCTTTGCGATGACTTTTATGTTCTTGATTTGAAGGACAATGAAATTATACTTGGTATGCAATGGCTACATTTTTTACAAAGGATCATCCAAGATTTACAAGTAATGGAGTTGAGCTTCATACATGATGGGAAACACATTATTATGAAAGCTCTCAAATATACTTTGCCCCATCAAATAGCAACAAAATCAATGATAGCTTTGGGCCATGATTGGCTTCATGAAGGTATGCATTATGCATGTAAAGAGAATTGTATTGAACCAGCACTTGATGGTAAGCATTTGAATATTAAAATGAATGAAAAGTTTGTGGATTGGCATGACATTATACCTGATTTGTTTGAGGACAACAGTCCTATGGTTTTGCATTCTCATGGAATAGACATGCTAACACCTTTTGTAATGCCCCGCCACGCAACCCTAGAGGAAGTTGCAACACAATGCAGAAGCGAACAATTTTTTTTTTTAAATGCATTGCAACATGGAGGATGCACAACAATTAACATCCTCAAGGAAACGTGACAAGATTACATCAAAAACCATGACACACACATTACTCTTAGAATGCTTTTTAACTAAATCACTAATCATACATTTAAATGCACATACATACAAGCATTAAACACATTCCAAAGATATAAAGTTCATAGAAGAACCCTTCATAGATTAGCATTTAATCCAAATATCCGTTACAAGACTCATTCCAAATGAGCAAGACCATACAATACAAATATTACAATTACAATAGTACAAGAATATTTCTCGATTACAAATGAGTAGAACGAACAAGGTATCCCATTGATACGAGAGAATAGAAGAAGAAGAACTGAGATACCGGTACACACGAGCTCTTCAATCAGGAAGATTCTATCATCACGATCATGCAGTGGGGACCCAACGGTGTAAAGTGCATGTTCCTCCCAACCATGTGGTACCCGTAGGCCCACCCCCCATGCTAGGAGAAAGTAAAAGGGATTCCTAGACAAAACCGACAATCTCAAGACACAAGCAAACATAAGGCTACACAAACAAGATCAACTCTTAACATATCAAATAAAATGCTTCCAGAGCGAAAGAATTGAAACCAGGATCAAACCCAAACCAAGGGTACACAAGTGCATCAAATTGGATATCAAATCCCAGCCAAACTACAAATGGCCACACAACCTGTTCGTATTAACCGGGTGTTTAAACTGAAACATACTCATGTGCACCTTCCGGGAAAAACAAAGGGGTGATCCAAAACTCAAAACAATTCACCAACCAATGAAAACAAAAGGAACCATAACATGCATAACAATTCAAGCAAAATCTTATCATCTATCATTCGGATTTCTTAAATCCAATACCCATACAAAGAAGATTAAAAACACACTTCGACGACATGAACCATTTGATTTACTCAAGTATAAATCGACTAGCCGAGCAAAGAACAATGACATAAAAGCTTTCTTGATTTGTTAACAAGTGTTAATCGCCAACCTTTGAATAATTTCACATGAACATTCAACATCATAACGCTTATATAAGACATTAACAGGTAGGTAAGCTATAACCACCACTATCGTTCACTACAAAACGATAATTCTAAATATAAACAAAATGTTACTATTATTGTTTTCTATCATTAATACAAATCAACTTTTGTGAACTCGTTTTGCCTAATAAAATAGTGGTATCCAGAATCATATGTTTGATCTAGTGTTTAAAATTAACATTAAAGAAATGAAATAAAAATTTCGTTCAAGTTTTTACATTATTCATTCTAAAAGAAACAAATGAGGCAAATACTACCATCATGATAATAAAATCACGTCTTAAATTTCCAACTACTCTAAGATTCTTACATTACCTTGACACAAAAGAGTTGTCAATTCTTTCATTCTACTATCTATTTTAGCAAAGTAAATTGTTTAGAACAAAACAACATATACATTCATGCATATCTCTATGCAATTTCAATTAGTGACGCTAAGGAGATTAATCCTATTTTCATTTAAGAGGTTTTGTCAGTGTACTTTCTACTAGAGTATAACAATTGACATAAATATAAAGTCATTTTAGTATTCCGTTTTAACACTAAAGCTAAATTAAGGTCACAAATAAATCAATAAAGATTCACTTTAACAACTCAATATAGAAATGTTACACATTTATATAAATTTATAATTCATTCTTATGTATAGAATTGTCTTTTACAAAAGAGATTATTATATATATATCTATTATAATAAACACCTATAATCCCTTATTATACTAACCAACCCTCTAAAATCTACCAAGACATTTATACTTAATTAAGTCTATATATACTAATTTTATTTGAATATAATATAATTATAAATCAATTTTACATTTATATAAGAAAATTTTAAACTAGATTCTATATATATTCAGCATTCATTTAGCAACTTATACTGTTCCAAACTTATCGAATTTAACATACAATAAAGGTAAAATAAATTATCGACATAGGTTTAAAACAATCTATATATACTACCCGTACATCACAACGTATAAATATATGATTGAGCGAACTCTACTGACTTCATATCTTTAATCTCAAGGCTAGTTATATGCATGGTAAGTCTTTACTAAGATAATCTATGAAGAGGGCGAAATCCGGCACAGCATTTGCATCAATATTTATGAGTTTATAAGATATCAAACGCAATATATATTGATAATAATAACCAGTACCCAAAAGTCTACATTTTTATTTTTTTTAAGTTTTAAATACCAATTCCGATTGTTATGATTACCGTCGGTCTCAAATTCCAAAGGTAACGCTCCTTATCACATAATTTATCAAACGTTTAAGTAAAACAACAGTTAAAACTCAGGAAGGAACTCACAGAGGAACCAGTCCAAGTACGCCCAACATCAGTGGTTACTTCGTTTGCATGCAAAGATAAATGGATCAAGTTCAATCTACAACCCACGGTATCAGGAATCATAGACAATAAAAATCACATGCAGCACTGTTTCAGTTTATCATGCAAGGGTTTGGTAAGATTAACTCGACTCAAGGCTCCAAAATCAATGGGAAGCTGGAGTTCTAGACTGCCGACGTTAGTTAACATCAATTGGCATGGCCACGTAAGTGCTCCTGAATGTCGAGGTCCTTTGTAACGTTGACTGGTGGAGAGAAATGATAAACATAAAGAAAAAAACTCTCAAACAGATTCGAATTCATTCTATGAGGTTGAAAACCCCTCTGTTCTATGTAGAATAACATTAGGAATGCATAATATCAATATACAATGAGAAAATAGGTAGATACATCCACACAACACGTGCATGCATGAAGCAGCCAACGGGCGTAGTGACCAGGTAACATGATTTCCACACAGATTCATTAATACGCATCAACACTAAGTAACCGGAGTATAAACAGACAGGGTCGTTGTTCTTGCGAAGAGAATAAGTGATGCTAAGTGAAACAATCTGGAAACTAGACGTGAACCATAAAGATGGCTAGAGGTTAACAAAAAGAAGAGAGGAGCAGCGACATCAAACGTAGAATCAAGGAGAGATTTAAACCATGACAATATTTTAGTTTCAAATGCTACAACAACATTGATAACAAGGAAATTACTTAAATCTTCAAACATCCTATTAAGTTCAAGCGTAGCAGAGACAGATTATTTAAACCTCTGCAACATTCTATTTTCAAGGGATGCAAACGTGATAAGTTTCCAAAGGAAAACACACAGGTATTTTAAACCTCTATAGACTTCTATGTTCAGGCGTTGGAACCACAATCATCAATGATGACCAGAAGGAGGGCTGTTAAGGAAAACAGAGACATGTAATAATGTATAAATCTCTTTGAGGAAATATATGGGTAAATCTCTTGAGGCTGCATAGTATTTTGGATTCAAAGCTGTCACGGGTGCATGTAAATACACCTATAAAGAATAAAACGTGAGCGGCTTGGATATAAGAACGAAAGACTGAGAACTCTTACCAAGTATACGAGTGTTTCAGGGATTAACAAAATAAACACAACCGTTTCCGGGAGAATACAAAAATTTCAAAGTTAGTTCTGCAATATTTTCCTTTCTTATTTACCTCACAATAATTTCATCAAAATTGATATTAATGTTTTAATTTTCTATTGTGCATGCAGGTACCGAGACAATATTTTTGCAGCATATTACCATCAAAATACCACAACAAACCCTTTTGCATGTATCAATTCAAGAATCAACATGAAATTTGCAAGAAGAAAACCTATAACACCTTTCGGATTCGAACAACGGCGAAGTAGAATCCTCAAAATTCAATCCACAAATATTTCACAGTACGAACACAGCTTCAAGTAATCGATTTTCAGCTTTCCAAGCAAAACCCCAAAAAAAAAAAATACAAAAACCAATTTTTCCCGTGAAACAACAACCCTCTTTTCGAAAATCCCATTCCGTACCAAAAATGAATGATTTTTCCTATGTTATATTCTATTTTTCAAATTACAAAGCAACCAACACATTAACTCATCGTTATGCATGCATATCAACCATCAGTTAGCTTTTCGAAAACCATCATCAAGAAGATATTTTGAAATTAGGAAACATAATTGATTGTTATTACTTTTTCGAAAATATCATTTCGCACAAGTAAATCAATTACAAATAGTTAACTTTTCACAAACTATATATTTTAATATTTCACTTTCAATTCCTCAATAGTCTAAAATAACTTTTCAATTTAAATATTGCAATTTAATCATTAATCATAACATTTAGCATTAATTAAAACATTAAATAATCTAAACAAACATTATGAAAACATGACAACATGTGACGACCAACGAGCATTGCAACAAACGAAAGACAAAACAGTAACATGAACTGACGACACACTATGATTGAGGTTGAGGTTTGACTAAGGAACCCTGCTACTATTTCCCAATCAATTGTATTGTTGGGCAATGGACACGCTCAGACCTGTTAAACCAAGTGAAGTCAATGTCATGTACCTACAATCCTACAATCAAACACATGTATATAAAATCATCATAAAACACACCGCGAAGAGGAAATCACGGAATTGCAAGGCACTCGCAAGTGAGTGATGCAATTTCGTCCCCTTCACCAATACATTACCACCAAACTGACAATTTCATCATGAATAAAACTCATGAGCTATAATCATGTTATAATAAACCAACATTATTCTTAATCAAAGCATGTCAAGCATAACATCAAGGAAAGTACATTTCATCATACACATAGTCCATGTCGCTCTATAAGAAATGATAAAATAATAAAGCATCATAATGTAACATAAGAGCAAAACACAAGGGTATTACACCTTTGGATGATAATACTCTGGAGTCTTCTATAAATGGCACTCAAGAATTAGGTGTTAAAAATGAGTTTTGTGGGATGAATTCAAATCATATGAATTCTAATTTTTTATATCAGACTTGGGAGGATGTGGAAAAGACAAATTTTGTGCGATATATGGTCACAAAGGGCCAAGGAGGCTAAGTTAGTGGCTACCCTTGCAAAAAAACATCTACTACAAGACAAAGAACAAGTGCACCATTTAGATCAAGCAAGACAACAAAGGGAGGCTTATCTAAGATCTCTTTTTCCAAAGAATGATGTCAATGAAGGTGAACATGTCATGAACAAACCTCTTATGATAGTGAAACACAATGAACCAAAAACTTCATATTGTTCATGTGTTTGTAGTGATGAGATTGATGAGACATATCATTTGGATGGTTTAGTGAAGATTTCAAGCATGATGGAACAAGATAGGAGAATGCCTACATGTTTTGACACATGGATAGATGAGGATAATTCATAATTTTCAGTTGTTGTTGGTCATTTACTTGATAGCATTGTTGATTGTATTGATGACACTCATAGTGGATCAGCCACTCAAGAGTTGTCGTTGGGTTGTAATGAAGACATCCATAACTCATCTTTGGTTATATCACCGATTTCTTATGATATGGCAGCTATCTACTTATTGATTGGTGACTTAATCTTTTTAGATTATTCATTGGTTAGTAGTTGTCCTACTTGGGTTTCCATTGCACATTCAGATTTGATATGGGTTACATTAGTTATTCAATTGCTTGGGAATGTGTGGAGGCATATCTATTTGATGGATATTGCATATGAGATGAATTATTTGCTTATACATGGGTATGATGACACCGTTGGCATTGGTCTTAATGTTGGTTTGAGTCATCACAGCAGCGTTTGGTGGCCTTATGAATTGGTTTATATGCATATGAGAGTTCAATTTCACATCTTCTTACTGGTTTACCATATTGGATGGGTGTTTCATGGTGACTCCATAAGAGATTCCAATTGCAAATCTTACAGCTGGTTGGATAGATTGATCTGGGATCCAAGTATTGATTGGTTGGGTGCATCATTTCACATGGATTCCATTATGTTGCTTCACGGATTATAGCATATTGGCATTTCAATCACAGTGGAGCAGCGGGTTGTATGGCTATTGCTTGAGGGCAAGCAATCTCGGGAAGGGAGGATTGTAATGTCCCCATTCTCGGAGTGACATCATGGTGACTAGATTCTAGCCCATCTAGCATTCTCGTGGGTTAGATGGCATGATAAGGGAGTGATTTTGGCAATGAGAATCAAATTTTGGTTAGATGTGTTTAGAGAATTAAAAAGGAATTATCCTTAACAAAGCAAAGCATAATGTTGATCTTATTTTATTATTATCTCATGGTCCACTTGTAAGTCAAAGCAAGCAAGGAGGTCTACTTGTAAGTCAAAGCAAGCAAGGAGATATATTTGCAAGTCAAATCAAGCAAGGAGGTCTATTTACAAGTCAAAGCAAACAAGGAGGTGAGTCGACCACATCTAAGCAGATCTGATTTGCTTCTAGAAGATTCTCCCTCCTATGGTGGTTTAGCAAACTTAAGGGAGAAGCAACCAATATTTTATATTTAAAGATCAAATATGATTTCTTCCTTGGGCGGCTCAAGGAAGCTTCCAAACTTAAATATTATTATATCAAAAGTCAATCAGATCTTCTCTAGAGCGGTTTAAGGTGCCTTGGACTTGAAGTTACTATATATTTTAATAAAACAAATTTGATTCTTTTCTAGGGGTGGTTTTGGCTTGGAACCTTATTTAAGAAGGCTTAGAAGGCTGTAAGATATCACGTTTTTGGTATTATGCTAAGACGGTTTGAAGAGAGTTGTCTCTTGATTGAAGATTATTTTCAGTCGATTCAAGGTGGTGCTCCCTTGAATACAGTGGTATGCTGATGGCCCCATTCCACCATGTGAGATGATTTCAAACAGATTTCATCATAGAGCCTAACCAAATTGCTTTAAGTGATGTTTCAATTGCAAATCTGGATTTTGTTGGTGACACTTTCATCAATTTTTGCTAGAGGAGAGATTTCAAGTGGTTCATGTGGAAAAAGAAGGCATTTTTGGCAATTTCCAGCTTCAAGCATAATCAAACTTTTGTAACAACAGTCATCAAATTGATTTCATTATCATTTTTGAGGAGTATTTGGCATCTTCATACCTCCAGTGGGTTACTACAATTGCTTTTCAGTCATCTTCAGCAAGACATATCATCCTACTTCATATAGCTTCATCTTCCCTTGTATGGATAGGGTTTGGACTGGTGTTTTGGCACAAGTGGATATAATAGAAGGTTTGAAATTCAAATCAGACTTGACTGTTTGTACTTTCTAGCCCTCTCTTTGTAATCAGCTTTCAAATCAAATAAGAAGATAAGCTATTTTGTTGGGTATGTTCATCTTTGTTGTGTGTCTTGCTTGATTGCCTAAAAATTATGTTCAAGTTCATTTCATATATCTATGCTTGAATCCTTTTAGTTTACATGATATAATAAACCCTTGTTGAAATCAAAGTTAAAAGCAAATTAGAATTTTCAGACCTCGAAGGGAAAAAACTCAATTTGAACCTATAAGGGTTCTTACAGTTATAGATTGTTAGATGACTTGATGAGAGCTTATGGTGTGATCTCATCACAGCTATAGATCCCCTTGGTAGATGTTACCTCATTTGTGGGTTAGTGTTACAATGGAGATTTCCAAAGTCCACTATTTCAGTCTCAACATTTTGATATTGATCCTACATCTAGATAATCTCATGGCTCGACACATGAGCCACATATTGGCCATTCCACCACTTCGATACATACACACGATCCTATAGGTGCCTAGTCATCTGCTCCTACACCTGACCATGCCAAGTCATCTGTGCTATGGGTGCTCAGACGTCTGTTGATACACTCAAGGTTGTGAAAGGAGGTTTTATGGAGATGTTGGATTCACCTATGTCATCTCACTTGCATAGCCTACTACACACATCATTGGAGGAGCTAGTCCAGAGGGATTGTAGGGGAGTTGGTGGATCATATAATTGCAGAAGTTGACACTCAGGATGCAGAGGCTATTCCTGAGGTATATACATACATATAATTTTTAAGTTTATTTTAAGATCTAAATAAATACATGTAGTATGTAACTTTGAATTTTTAATGTATTCATGCATATGTGTCTAGGTGGAGGGAACACATGTTACTCCTAGTTTGAGGGCAGAGAGTGTATGCAAGCGTTCTTTGCCTAACTATGTTAGTGGGCAGGTGAGTTCTTTGATTTTCATCTAAGTTAACTACATATATACATTGTACATGTTCACTTATTCATGTGTGTGTATATATATTTAATATAATTTCAATTTCATTACACTTTGTACATATGTATATACATGTTACAGGGCTCTACACATTGATTGGAGTAGGATTCACGCTTGGATGGTCTCTCGACTAGGAGCTGACATGATGACTCGGAGACCAGCTAAGGCACTCTAGTTTATATACACATGCATGTACGTTTATATGTTTACAAATGGCAAACATTTTATATGTTTACATGTTCACTTATATTTAGATGACATTTTATTTATACATGACATACATTTTATTTATATGACAGACGTTTTATTTATATGACAAACATTTTCTATGTTTATGTTTATGTTTATGTTTTCTAGATCATCTATTGATGTATATGATATTTTTGTTGCTAAATTGAAAATTAGTTAATGTAAATTAAAAAATTGGAACCTTGCCTATTAATGCCATTATTCCCCAACATATTCCCTTGATATCATCTTAAACCAATTGAATATGAAGTCTTTATTATATTAATTTATTGGATTTAGTAAGTGATAATTACTTAATGAAGATGATACAATGTAAATTTAGTAACTCTTCAGAAGTGGTTAGATGTGCAATAATGATATTCCCTATATTATATATACATAGTCCTTATTTAAGCTACAAAGTCACCACATAAATGACAAGATAACTTAGACCATAAAGGTTGTAAAAAGTAGATAATGTTAATTCACATATCAATTAGAACAATAATGTTTCAAATCTTATTGTTAAAAGAATAAACTATTATTGGTACATGTTGAAGAAGAGGAATGTAGCTTGTTCTAAGATAATATTCCATGGGGCGTATGTACTTTTCTTCATCACTCCATCCCATGGCACTACCCCATTGGTTTTTAAATTGCGGTCTCTTAATACTCATCGACCCTACAAGACCTTCACAACATCAAATTTTCCATTTTATCTATAAATACTATTGTACTTATAAATTTTCATAAGATATGCACAACACATTAATCTATTTAGAACAATAAGAAAATCATGCAAAAATAGTGTACAGATATAGACTTTAAGCCAACATAATTACCTTGGAATAAAGGTCCTAAAGGGGAAAAACTCCAACAAGAGCGAGCATTTTGCTCCTCATTCCACTATCCATAGTTTAATTACAAATGATATAATACCTCTAGGGAAAATCAACTCCATGTGCAGGTCTATAAAATATCTTTGTACCTTGAAAACCCTTGTTCTACCAAGGAGCAATTTTGAAATCAAAAGAATTAAAGTGAAATCACTCATTTTGAACCAAGAGGTTCAAATTCATAATTATTACAATTGAAATAATTTCACAACTTGCACAAATTAGTGATTTCATCATTTTTATTTTTATATTTAGTTTGAATGTATATACCTCCATGTTAAGTCCTCTCTAAGATGATCTAGATCACCCCATGCATTCCTTTAACAAAATTATAGTCCCTTTTGCATCATACCACATCAAACAATGATGAACTCCTATTTCTAAGGCCTAAGACATTATTCTTGACTAGAAATAGCAACTTTGACTCATTTTTTTATCACACACATGATCTAAATATACTTAAATCAAAATTTCAATGTAGTTCATAACATCATCTAAATGTATAGCTCTATGAACATGTATTAATATTCAACTAGATCATGACGTGCACACATAGACAAAAGATATAATTTTTCATACATGACATATACATGACTTGATGTGTAATGTTAATTATAAATAGACTTATAATCTCTAGGTAGAAAGATATGTTAACTAAAATAAAATATATTATACATGTAGTTCTTTAATAACATTTGAGAGCATGTTTGAATGAAACAAGCAAAACATCACATATCATGTCATCCAAATGAACATATAGATCTCTAAGGTGTACACTTTTAAATGTTCTTAATTGCTTAAATGAACTTAAATTAACAAGTTGAAAATACTTGATTACATGACCAAAATAATAGAAATTTGTTGGTGTGAACAACTAAGCTCAAATTATTCATTCTCAAACAACTCGCTCATTCATGTATCACACCGATTGGATCAACTCGCTCTTTAATAACTTGTAATATTCTTTGATGATCATCTGTATCTAGTCTCCACTTATGATGTCCACATACGTGTGGAACTTGATGAAGAGATAGGTCAGTAGCAATTACCAGGTGACTATATTGTAACACCATGTTTTCAAGGTGGTAATCAATAAAACAAATCTTATTTTGAAATTTTTTGACTTATTTGATATATGTCCTTTGCACTACAATTGAACCTATGTGAAACAACATTCCATCGCTTGTTTTTGGTTTTGTTAACTTCATCCTCTCCTCTATGCAACGTAATAAATAATAACTGACACTTTTTATATTTCCAGCCTCTACTATGACCACAAAAACATTCACTTTTGGGGATTTGAACATGGGTCTCCATCTTGAGAACCATATGGCCTTGCCCTTTAAGCACAACCCCATTGACTACTTGAATCATAATTTTAATAATGCATGAATAAGTCTTAATTCACACAATCATTCACAATAGAAAATTATAATGACCAATAATTGATATTATTAATGAATATACATTAAACATAATGTTGTACCCCAAATTAAAAAATTTGCTACACTTAGGCATTTTGAAGAAATGAGTCAAAGTCTTGTCAAAATTTGTCAAAAAGGTCAAAACTGGGGATTTGCATGTCATGCATGGGGGTCAAAAACTTGAAATTTTCAAAATCTAACAATCTGGGTCGGCTCAGAATGACCAAACCAACAAAACCCATATTTCAATTTTTCAACCCTAAATTTTAGGAAAATTTCAATTTTTAGTAGTTTTCCTAAAAATAAAAACTTTTTTTTTGGTTTTTTTGGGTTTCTTTTGAAACAGATACTAGTAAAAATTTCTATTTTTAGAAATTTTGGCTTCTAGGGTTGAGACCGATTTTGATTATCTCAAAATACTTCCTCATCAGGCTGGTGCAATTAGAATTACGAAAAAGATCAATTTTGCCCTAGTGGGTCTATTTTATTTTTTCAGAAGCTTTTTCTAGAGATCCAAGGTCATCAATGGAGGTCAGTCATCTGCTAGGTGCCAGAGTCAAACATGCAAACACTGAACATGAGTTGTTAATGATGAACGTGCACAAAGAACAGAGAACAGAGAAAGGAAGCTAGAAAAAGTTAAAAAATGCAAAATTTTGGCTTACATTGGAGACACCAAGCGCCCCTACTTAGTTTGGGCGCCCAAACCTTCATGCCTTAAATTTTTTTGTCTCTAGCAAGAAAGTAAAGGAAAACATGTCAAAAGAAGGAGAAACTTGAAAATCTCATAAATTTTTCTAAGTCTACCAGCCATGGGCGCCCCTGGGAAGAAAGGCGCCTATCTTTTCAAGGCATCAGATGATGAAATTAGGGTTTTTATTCCTAAGCAATGTTGTTCAAATTATTCTCAGCTCTGCGATGAGCCTGACAGCGCAGTCATCAGATCACTCAGTCATCCAAAATCGAAGATCAAACGAAGGAGTTTCAACTGAAAGGCAGAATGCAAACCATGAAAATGATGAAAAATATTGTCTGGTGAACATGGGTGCCCCTGGAGAAGATAGGCGCCTAGGATTTTGAGGCCTCAAATGGAAGTTTGAGCAAGTATAGTCTCCATGATCATCTTGTCAGAATCTTCCAAGTTATCCAATGAATCTGACAATCAGTGAATCTGATTAGTTTAGCCCCAGAAATCATGAATTCATCTAATGATTAGAAGACAAGCAAGAACTTGAAGCTCATAAAAATGGCTAACACTTGTAAAGATGGGTACCCTTGGAGGAGATAGGCACCTAACATTTTGAAGGGTCAAATGAAGTTTTTGTCAAAAGTGGCCTCCAAACAAACATCATCAGATTTAATCAAGCTCTGTGATGAATCATTTAGCTCATTTGTGAGATCAAGCTGGAGGTCAGAAATCAAGATCAAACAGGGGTTGAAAATGATGGAAAAATGGCTAAGTCTGAAAGAGATAGGTGCCTCTAGCCAAGAAGGGCACCCAAACTCTCATGCTTTAGTCAAAAAAATTGAAATTTCAAAATTTCTAATGAAGAGGAAACGTCCACATTCAATGCATAAGTTTGAGTTAGGGTTTTGAAGAGTTAGGGCAAAAGAAAGTTGTTTTTCTCAAAGCAAAACTTATTTAAGGCACCTTTGTATTTCATTTTTCATGTTTTCTTGTAGGTGGTGTCCAAGGAGAAGTAGAGCAACAGCTTAAAAACTATTCTTTTAAGATTCAAGAACTCAAACTTGCTGGTTTTTTAAAGTTTTTTATGAATTTTCATATCAGCACACAAGGAGGCCTACTTTTTCATGCTTTTTTCATCCAGAACATCAAATCTTTGAAGAAGGAGGTCAAAGTTTTCAATTTCTATTGATCTGGGTCATCTCATTTTATGATTCTAGATAATTTTTGAAGAAATTTCTCAAGTTGCAGCAACTGCTTTTTCTTCGCATGTCAGAGAAAACTTCAAAATCTACAACTTCTAATCTTTTGGGTCCATCTTAAACATTCTTCTGAACAAAACCCATATCACAACTTTTTCAGAGAAATTTCAAGTCGCTGCTTTTTCAATCAGACTTCAAGGTTTTCAACATCTGATCAAATGGGTTAATCCAAAATGTGCTTCTGAACAATACCCAAATGCTAGCTTTTTTCTGCTTTTTCAGAAGAAATTAGGGTTTGCTGTTTTTTCAGTCTACACTCAAAATTTTCAAAAACGGATGATCTGGGTTTGCTTGTAATGAAATTCTGAACAAAACCCATATCTCAGAATAATTTTCAAAAAAATCATCCGTTTGATGAAGAAAATCAACAAGCTTAAAATAGAAAGTGTGCAAAAACTTATGAGAATATGTGAGTTTATAGTCAATCTTCGAGTTTTGCAGTATGGAGTACATTCCCACTGAGTTCAAGACCAAATCAACACTGTATCATGACTTCATCGAGATAGATGAGACTGACTTACACCACATCAAGCCAGTATTCAATCTACATGCTTTGGAAGATGCAGGCAATGTCAACATTAGGCACCTTGGCCATTCAAGTCTTCTTGTAGCAGCATTCATTCCCTTTTCAGTACAAATCTTAGAATTCGTAATTGCTTGCATCAAGCATTACAGTCCTGCAGCGAGGGAGATTCAGTTAGTGGATGGAAGAATGATTTGCAGCCTAAAGCCAGATATGATCAAAAAATGTTTCTCAATTCTGCCTTGGCTTAGAAGTGTTACCATCTCTATGGATGAATGTGAAAGGGTATGGGAGATGCATAAAGAGAAATATAGCAAGAAGATTGCACAAAAGTGGATGAAAGAAAAACATAAGACATTATCGAAGAACGTTGGGAGGGGAGAGTTTAAGGATGAAATTACCATAATAATCACCTTACTCAACCGAATTTTTGGCCAAGCAGATGCAACAAAGTTTTAGCCCTGGATGTTTTATGTGATACCTCATATCATGAAGAAAATGGAGTTTTATGATTGACCTACATTGATCAGTGATTGCCTTCATCACCAAATAACTGAGTACTTCAATAGGCATGAATTCCTACCTAGTCTACTTAGTTGCTTTACAAGGAAAATTTAGAGGGTTGAACACTGGGGGGTCCCTAAATATACAACATGTCTACAAATACTACACTCAGCTAGAGTTCATTGCATCATCACATCACTACAAAAGAGTGAATGAAGCTTTCCTAATGTATATGGTGCGAAACCTGGATAATGAGCTACACATACACATTTCATCTACTGCCAAGGCAGCAATGTTAGAATGGGTGGATTGGTTTATCCAGTTTGCTACTTTCACCTACTTAATATTTTATGGCTATTTTGGTGCTCCTCTCATGTTACCAAGGTATCCATTAGATGTTGTGTGAATGGAATTTCTAAGGCAAGTATCAGATGTTCACACTCGCTTGCGGAACAAAAAGAAACCAACCTTTAGCTTTCCTTTTGAATTAGGAATCTACAGGTGTAGGTCATCAACAGATGCCAAGATAATGGGTAACAATTTAGCTAAACTTGGTCTCAAGTCTTTCAGTGAGAGACTATCTTATGATCCTCATGGTGTCTATGTAGCCAGACTTGGTCAGAACTATGCTCATGTTCCCACACTCGAAGATTTTTGGGCCAACTGCAGAGATGAGTTCAAGGTTCGAAGGCGTAGCAATAGCAGACTCACCCTTCATCAGATGAAAGATTGTTTATCTGAGGATATTGAAGGGTTATCAGATGATGACGGAGACGTGCTTCTCCCAGCTTACACTCAGAATCAGATTGAGCAACAACCTCTTCCATAGGTTAATTGGGCCAATAGAGAATGCATCTCAGTGGAAGAAAGGACTCGCCAAGTCATTGAATACAGCAAGACTTTCTTGGTCCTCAAGAGGAAGGAATTCATTTCGATAGTAGAGCCGCTAAGAATATAGTCGTCACTTCCCTCTTCTTCCAGAGCTCAGCCGAAGATGAAAGGAAAAAGTCTATCTCAAGAGGTTGTAAAGGGTAGTAGATCAATGAAGAATGCAAAGAAGAGGTTGGACTTCTCGAGTATAGTCATACAGGAGCAACCATCAGTTGAAATAGAAGTCCCTCCACATGAGCCCATACCTCAAGAGGAAGCAGAAGATGTGCCTTTGACGTATCTGAGGTCTTCACCAATTCATATTGATTTGGAGGACGAGGAGGTAGAAGAAGAGATTGCAGCAGAACCTCCCATGGATGTTAGTAGAGATACCACATCTTGGCTTGAGAGATCCTTGGGAAGGACAAGACGAAGACCTTCTTATTAGTTGAATTTTGATGATGTGTATCAGGAAGCGCCTAAAAAGAAGGCAAAGAAAAAAATACACTTTGAGAGAAATCTTGATGGTGAGATGGTCATGGAGACGACTACACCTCCTGAAGATAGAAATAGAGATGAAGTGGATGTAGATGACTTTGTAATGGTCAAAGCTAATCTTGGCAAGAGCACTAGGCATGGTGACATGAGTTTGTTCAAAATGGTATCTGAAAACCTTCAAGAAAGAGTGTTAAAAGATGGAGAAGACAAGGCAACCCTCAAAGCTAAAAATCGTCAACTCTGGTTATACATTTCAAACCTCATTCATGGCACTTAACAAACAACACAATTGTTGCCCCAGGTTTTAGAAACACCAGCTGATCAGCAGCAGTTGAGGTAGTTGGTAATTTGTGGGAAACAGACACAAGAATGGATTGAGGAAATCATCACTAGGGGCACAAAAATTCTAGCACAGATATTTCAGCTGAGATATAGTACCCATGATTTATGCCAAGGTATCCATGGATTCGAGCAGTTGATAGTAGAGGTGAAGCCTATGCATGAAATCATCATTGCAGATTTAGACACGACATATGGCTCAACCGTTGCAAGAGAACACAAAAGACAAATTCTTGCATGGAAAGAACATCACTTCTTCAAAGTGAAGACTTATGAGAGGATTTCCAAGGAGTTTGTTGTATACAAACAAAGGGTTGTTGATGCTCTCGAGTTCATAAGGGATTTTGTCACGGGGATCCCTTGCTGGTATTGTCATGATGATGGTTCCTATGTTGGGCTTGATGAAGTCCAAGCAGAGTTTCAGAGTGTTGTTCGTAGCAGCAATGGCAGTGTCAAAAGAATGAGTCAGCTTTTGATGATGTCAACAAAGTTCGAGAAAGTGGCTAAGGAGAATGAATATTTCCTGAGATCTATTGCAAATGACAAAGAAATCTTAGAAAAGTGAAACTTTTCTATTGATAGTATTGATGCACCTGAAAGAGATACAATTTCCCACTTTTTGGTGGATGTGTTTGAAATATAAAAGCAGCTTTCATCTAGAAGCTTTCTTTCCAACTTTCTTTCTATTCTCATCTTAATTCTTATCCATTCTTTTGAAAGGAGAAAGAAACAAGTGTAATAGTTGGCATTTCCTATTTTCCATGCTTTCTTAATTGTAGATGTTTATCTTCTTTAGTTTTAGAAATAAAGCTTGCATGATGGCAAGTATTAGTTGTAAAAGCAAGGAGATTTTAGGGTTCCCTACTCCTCTGCTTAGTTATAAATAAGGGCAGCCTTTCCCATTTTTCTTTAACCATACTTGTGATAACAAATTGTTGATCTTGTTTTTCCTGTGAGTTTTTATTGTGTAGTTTCAATTCACTTTGTGTCAAGAGCAAGTTTGCATGCCTCTTTTAGTTGTAAATCCTTGTTCAGTGTGTGTATCTTGTGTTAAGTGTTGATCTGGTTTGATCACATGTTGCATGTATTTTGCTACAACTTCTTGTCCCAGAAGTGTAATCTCTTATGCCCGAAGTTTGAGGAAATAAAGTCTTGTGCTTGCTTTGTTGCCCCAATATAAAGTCTCAGATTTTCATTTATTGTGTTATGCTTATATGATCTCTTTTCAGCTTGCATTGAAATTCAGTAGATGTATGTTGGAAATTTTTTATCTAAGTATCTGTGTTAGAGAATCAATTTTGTTCATTTCTAACTCTCTTGCTATGCGTTTACTTGAGAAGTTGGAAACGTCATTAGCATAGGTTAGTTGTAGTTGATAGTTTTTATTAAATAGAAAACCTCAGCTGCAACATCAAAAAATTTATAACCTTGTGTTCTCACAGCTGAAATAAAAAGATGAGAAAATTAGTTGTAGTTTACTTTCTTTTAGAAAACTCAGCAAAAGAGGGAGCTTCCCCTCCGAATTTGAAGAGCAGTTTACTGCACATAGTTGTTCATTTCCAAACCGCATTCCAGAGGTGCGATTTGAAACACCAACACATAAAAATTGGGGTTAACATCATAAATGAATATAAACAATACATATCATTAACTCATAGGTTACACATGTACAATGAACAAATATCTTGTAATTAAGTCCTAAAACATGCTACAACATAAGAATTATAGGCAATAAGTCGAGACAAAATCATAGAAAAATTGGGCCTTAAACCATTAAGAAACTTAGTTTTAAGAGATGAACAAAATTAAGAAACTTCTTATTTAGTGTTAAGATATGAACAAAATTAAGAAACTACATCTAGTGTTTTCTTTATTTAAATATGTTTATCAAAATTATAGATTAAATTATTTAATTTAGATTATAAAATAAGCATTGGAATAGAACTAACCTAAAATAACTAACTTGAAAGAGTTGGGACTAAAGACACAATCTAGAAATAAAATTAGGAAATGAGAAGAAAAAATAAGAATAGCATAACTTATGCACCTAGAAATTGGAAAGATGAATGAAATTAAGAAACTGCCTAGTGTTTGTTTATTAAATTTAGTGTTAAGAGATGAACAAAATTAAGAAACTTCTTATTTGGTGTTAAGAGATGAACAAAATTAAGAAACTTCTTATTTGGTGTTAAGAGATGAACAAAATTAAGAAACTACCTCTAGTGTTTTTCTTTATTTAAATATGTTTATCATTATAGATTAAATTAGAATTTAGATTACAAAGCAAGCATTCCTAACCTAACCTAAAATAGGAAAAACATAACGTATGCACCTAAAAATTAGGAAGTGATTCAATGTATGAAAATATTTAGATATACTACATTTAGACTTGTCCTTGGAAATTTTTAAGGTTGTCTTATGGATACTGGTGATGACATGAAAATAGCTCTAACTTAGTAATCTACCATAGGTTACATGGCCTTGGACATAAGGGGATAATAGCTAGAGTGTACGTAGATTGGGCATGAAAATGGAGGTTCTAAGGGTTTGGGATGGATAAGAGATGGATGTAAAGAATTGTGCCTGCACAAAAAAATCATTGTTTCAACACAAAATTCTTGTGGATGCATGATGATGAGAAGTAGAGGAAGATGGATCTATTTATAATACATTTTTTAAGGGTTATAGGGTAGGTGAACATGTTAGATTTATGATAGGTGGATCATAAATGAGGCACATGTAATTTTGGTGGCTAAAACTCTTCAAAGTTATCCCCTCTAATCAAGGAATGTGAGAAGATATGGCCCAAACATGTACACTAGGGGTGTGACTTTACTATTTAATGCTAGGAGGCTTTGTTCTATAAGGAAGTCTAAGGAGATAAAGTTAACACATGCTAAAGGTGAATGTGCATTTTTTTATTATTAGGGAGCGATTTATAAGGGGACATACAACTCACATATAAGATGAACAAGGATAAACTTGGCTAGATAGGGATAAACCAAGGCTAAAAAAACATACAAAGTGGATGTATCTAAAATGAGTGTAAAACATAGTATTTAAGTTGTGTTTCAAACATTTTGATCTTATTGATCCTAATCTTATCTAGAACATGATTTAATTAAAAAAAATCATAATTTATAATATAAAATATACATACCTTCTTTTTGAGCTTTTTAAGTTTGATATCTTTTTTTTTTTTAAGTTTGATATCTTTGCCTCCTTCTTTCACACAATTGTTGTTTCCTTTCTTCAAATGATATCATGTAGTCTTATTCATACTATTCTTTGGATTTCGAGCATCTTCTTCAAGTTGCAAAATATGATCTTGATAATTCTTTGTCAATTCCACGTTCCAAATTTGTAAAATACTTGCAAAAAAAGACCTTTTGAAAACACCTTGCAAATTTTCCTTTATTTTTTTATATTAAAATCACAAAAATCGACCTTGTATATACATGCAAAATTCAAATAGTCGTGTTCTTTTCAAACATCGTCTAAGTTTTCCTTCACTTGAAGGTTGGTCGCTAAATTAAAATATATGTTATTTTATTGTATCACCTTCGTTTGAAGGTAATTTAATAATAATTTTTATTCCAAGCACTGAGGCCTTCGGTCAAAGGCACCTTCGGTTGAAGGTACCTTCGAGTGAAGGTAATATCTTCATTCGAAGGTACCATTGATCGAATGGCCTACAACTTCATATTCCTTATTTAAGCTCCTAAATCAAGCACACATTGCTGCAAGTCCTTTGTAACTATGAAATTTGGAAAACATCCTTTTCAAGCCTATTCTAATGCCCCAATTCTAGCACAGGTAGGGGAAGACACTACCATAGGTCATGGAATCTGTTTTAAGCATGTTAGTTGCAATTGCTTGAAAGTTTCTAAAGCTTTTCAGTAATTCACTCTATTCATGTGATATGATCTCATTTCATGAGACCACTTTTCTTTGAGGTAGGAAACCAAGCAAATTACGTACCTTGTATATGCTCGCACATCCACGTTCATGGTTGCCAATGCTCTATTACAAAAGATTTCTCAACATATTCATTTTTTGTGTTTATATCTTAGCGGGGAGGTGGAACTTGTAGCACAATCTGCAAGTTCTAAAAATGTATAATGACTTTGCAAGTTTTTGCATAGTTGCACCCTTTCGACTTTCACCTAAGCTCTATATATAGTAAGTTTGTAGGAAGGAAACAAACAAATTTTCTTATGAATAATAATTAGTGATGAAATCATATTCAAATTGGATCAAATCTTCGTGATTGATTTTGGTTTGTCTCTTTTTTTAAATAGGGTTTCATAATATTGTTCCCACAAGCTTTGCCCATTTTTTTTATAATCATTATTATTTACGACACGATACAATTTGTGAAGAATCTTTAGGTAAGTCACTTGCCATAGTTTCAATGAGTATTTTTAGGAAGTTGTACTTGGCTCTAAGATCATTTTCTATTGTGTTTCATCTCATTTTGAAATAATTATGTTTTATTTGTTAAATGAAAATATTGGTTTTGTGGTTTTATCTATGGTTGTTTTCATATATGATATTATTGTAATACCTTGTGTTAGGTCCCTCTTTGTTTTTTCGCCTATAAATACTTTGAACTGTTAAATGAATTTTACATTTATTTGGTGGTTTTATTTTTCTTTTTCCATGTTCTTCAGGTTATTTTTGTGGCCATATTCTTGACATAATTACTAACCTATTAGTGAATCGATATCAACCATGTTGATGCTATAAATGTCGCGGTTTCCAAAACTATTTTTACATAGAGTGATTAGTAGAAATCAGACCATCTTCATATGTTAAACTTATTACTTCTTCACAAACTTTGTACACCATATTTCTTCACAATTTTATGCAATTACACTAGCTCTTACACTTTGAAGACCAAAATTCACAAGGCAAGGGATTTGAGTGACACAAAATGATTAAAATTTTAAAATATTGTGTTGATAAGTGACAAACAACTTGGTTTTCCATATGGATACATCATCTCACATGGTTGGTTACTTGGTGAGGACTCAATAATACAATTAGGTACCAACATGTTTTTGATATTATTACATTCTTTTTTGAAACCACGTTTTTATGTTACTTCAACAAAAAAGGTGTTACATATGATAGATCATATTCCCATAGACAAATAGAGCCAACATCTCTAATTTTGCATCAATTTGCAATGATTCAACATCCTTTTAGAAGCAATTGTAGACATGATTGTGTTCAACAACTCCATCCTTAAACTATCACGTTTCTATAACTACAAAGAAAAATCCTCTCTAAATTTATAATGCAAAATAATATTTTTTATGTGTATTTTATTTTGACTTGAACTAATATAAAATAAAATCCATTACACCTTCTCTCGATACAAGTACTAGTAATAATTACAATTGGTAAAGCAAGGCTTACCTGTTTGCCTGCCTTGCGTTGAAAATCCTCCCCAAAAGAGGGACTGAGTGGAGCCCACCCAAAGCAAAAAGGCCCATTTCTCTAACCCTTAACCTTTTCCCTACTTTTTCTTTATCCACTGGACCCACCATTCACTAACGTCCTCATTGGACAAAGCACACAAAGCGCCTCCAAAACCTTTTATCTGTGCATTTCTCAATGGAGCCGGATAACTCCTAGACAAAAATCACCTATGTATATACAAAAATGCATGAAAACATACATGGAAATATACATAACATGATGAGACATCGTAGTGCAGGGCCCACTAGATGGGGGAGAAAAGTAACGAAACTGATAGATGAGATCAAACATCAAGGAAATGGTAGGTAGGAGTTAACGACGCCATCAGGTTGATTTTCCCGCCTCCTGTCGACCAATAAATGCGGGTTCCTTATCTTGCCCGTGAAGTTTCGCTTTCATCTGCTTTTTTCTAGCACGAGAAAATTGGAGGCGGAGTGACGTGTGCATTTTTTTTTAGAAAGAAGGTTGAAAACGTGATGAGTATCCAGTTTGTACGTTGAAAACTGAAGCTTTGAGTGCACGTGGAGGAGTTGGAGGAGAAATCCGACCAAATCGAGGTGAGGGGTGCTAACCAATTCAATTACAGAGGGTTTTACAACACCTTGTAATTTGTAATTTAGGAAACACAATGTGGGATTTCAGTTATTTGAATCTCCTTGTTTAAATGTATGAATGTCTTCAAAATCACACCTTCCATAGTTGTGTTTAAATTTCGAATGATTCAAAAAAAAAGTGCACAAAATAATTGTAATTTGGGAAACACAATGTTGGGTTTCAGTTATTTGAATCTCCTTGTTTAAATGTAAAGGGTTGTCTCATGGTGGGTTGTTTGCTCTTGTGTTTAAATTTCACATGATTGAAAATAAAAAGTTCACAAAATAATTGTAATTTGGAAAACACAATGTTGGGTTTCAATTATTTGAATCTCCTTGTTTAAATGTAAAGGGTTGTCTCATGGTGGGTTGCTTGCTTCTTAACACCTTAGTATTGCAACATGGAATGTTACAAAAGCAGTATGAATATCTTCAAAATCACACATTCTATTTTTGTGTTTAAATTTTGCATGATTGAAAAAAACTGCACAAAATAAGTGTAATTTGAAAAACACAATGTTGGGTTTCAGTTATTTGAATCTCCTTGTTTAAATGTAAAGGGTTGTCTCATGGTGGGTTGCTTGCTTCTTAACACCTACAGTTTTGCAACATGGAATGTTACAAAACAGTATGAATGTCTTCAAAATCACACATTCCATTCTTGTGTTTAAATTTCGCATGATTAAAAACTAGAAGTGCACAAAATAATTGTAATTTGGAAAACACAATGTTGGGTTTCAGTTATTTGAATCTCCATGTTTAAATGTAAAGGGTTGTCTAACGGTGGGTTGCTTGCTTCTTAACACCTACAATTTTGTAACATGGAATGTTACATAACAGTATGAATTTCTTCAAAATCACACATTCCATTTTTGTGTTTAAATTTTGCATGATTGAAAAAAAAAGTGCACAAAATAATTGTAATTTGGAAAATATAATGTTGGGTTTCAATTATTTGAATCTCCTTGTTTGAATGTAAAGGGTTGTCTCATGGTGGGTTGCTTGCTTCTTAACACCTACAATTTTGCAACATGGAATGTTACAAAACAGTATGAATGTCTTCAAAATCACACATTCCATTCTTGTGTTTAAATTTCACATGATTGAAAAATAAAGTGCACAAAATAATTGTAATTTGGAAAACACAATGTTGGGTTTTAGTTATAAGAATCTTCTTGTTTAAATGTAAAAGGTTATCTCATGGTGGGTTGCTTACTTCTTAACACCTACAATGTTGCAACATGGAATGTTACAAAATAGTATGAATTTCTTCAAAATCACAAATTCCATTCTTGTGTTTAAATTTTACATGGTTAAAAAAAGAAGTGCACAAAATAATTATAATTTGGAAAACATAATGTTGGGTTTCAGTTATTTGAATCTTTTTGTTTAAATGTAAAGAGTTGTCTCATGGTGGGTTGTTTTCTTCATAACACCTACGGTTTTGTAACATGGAATGTCTTCAAAATCACACATTCCATTCTTGTGTTTAAATTTTGCATGATTGAAAAAAAAATGCACAAAATAATTGTAATTTGGAAAACACAATGTTGGGTTTTAGTTATTTGAATCTCCTTGTTTAAATGTAAAGGGTTGTCTCATGGTGGGTTGCTTGCTTCTTAACACCTACGATTTTGCAACATATAATGTTACAAAACAGTATGAATTTCTTCAAAATCACACATTCCATTTTTGTGTTTAAATTTCGCATGATTGAAAAATAAAAGTGCACAAAATAATTGTAATTTGGAAAACATAATGTTGAGTTTCAGTTATTTGAATCTCCTTGTTTAAATGTAAAGGGTTGTCTGATGGTGGGTTGCTTGATTCTTAACACCTACGGTGTTGCAACATGGAATGTTACAAAATAGTATGAATTTTTTCAAAATCACACATTCCATTTTTGTGTTTAAATTTTGCATGATTGAAAAAAAAGTGCACAAAATAATTGTAATTTGGAAAACACAATGTTGGGTTTCATTTATTTGAAACTCCTTGTTTAAATGTAAAGGGTTGTCCCATGGTGGGTTGTTTGTTTCTCAATAGCTACGGTTTTGCAACATGGAATGTTACAAAATAATATGAATGTCTTCAAAATCACACATTTCATTCTTGTGTTTAAATTTCGTATGATTGAAAAGAAAAAGTGCACAAAATAATTGTAATTTGGAAAACACAATGTTGGGTTTTAGTTATTTGAATCTCCTTGTTTAAATGTAAAGGGTTGTCTAATGATGGGTTGCTTGCTTCTTAACACCTGCGGTTTTGTAACATAGAATGTTACAAAATAGTATGAATTTCTTCAAAATCACACATTCCATTTTTGTGTTTAAATTTTGCATAATTGAAAAGAAAAAGTGCACAAAATAATTGTAATTTGGAAAACACAATGTCGGGTTTCAGTTATTTGAATCTCTTTGTTTAAATGTAAAGGGTTGTCTAACAGTTGGTTTTTTGCTTCTTAACACCTACAGTTTTGCAACATGGAATGTTACAAAACAATATGAATTTCTTCAAAATCACACATTCCATTCTTGTGTTTAAATTTCGTATGATTGAAAAGAAAAAAGTGCACAAAATAATTATAATTTGGAAAACACAATGTTGGGTTTTAGTTATTTGAATCTCCTTGTTTAAATGTAAAGGGTTGTCTAATGATGGGTTGCTTGCTTCTTAACACCTACGGTTTTGCAACATGGAATGTTACAAAATGGGAAGAATGTCTTCAAAATCACACATTCCATTTTTGTGTTTAAATTTCACATGATTGAAAAGAAAAAGTGCACAAAATAATTGTAATTTGGAAAACACAATGTTGGGTTTCAGTTATTTGAATATCTTTGTTTAAATGTAAAGGGTTGTCTAACGGTTGGTTTTTTTCTTCTTAACACCTACGGTTTTGGAAGATGAAATGTTACAAAACATTATGAATGTCTTCAAAATCACACATTCCATTCTTGTGTTTATTTTTTCAACTTCATGTCTTTTATATTGCACTTGTGTGTCAACACCATTAATTAAACTCTTTTTATTTCGATGATAAAACTTTTGTTTAATCTTTTAATTTCTTTCCCAAGTGGTTAATTGTAGTGTTTATGTTGTTTCACTATAATTTCAGTAGTTCCAACTATTGCTTTTGCATCTGCAAGTTGACCAGTCAGACATTTTTGCTCATCCCCATTGTTGTTACCTGTTATCACCCCCTGGCATTCCTTTTCATGAGTTTATACCTTCTATTTCATATCTTTTATTTGTAGCTTTGGAGCAGTTGCTTCCTTAGTAGCCCTTCAGACAACAACATCCATTTTTTCGATAGAGTTTTGAATGTCTTCAATACTTTTTGTAGCTTTGCAACCGCAATTTGCTTATCTTTGAGAGTGTCTTTCTGATTAGATAAGGAACATGTTTTCTATTTGATAATTTATTTACGAAACTTGTCTACCTTTTCACATAGGGCTTTCATGTCTCCAGCCAACTGATTCTCTTTTTCTTCTCTAAGATCTATTTTTTCCTTTTCATTATCATCTATTTCGAATTGTATTTGTTCTATGAAATTCTTATGTTGAAGAGTCTTTGACTTCATTTGTTCAACTCCACTTATAGCATCATCTCTCACTTTCTTTTCTTGCATAAATTCATATGGAATACAAAATTTATTGACTTTATCCACTTTTGCATTGGCATTTTCCCATTGTGGATAATGCACGATGCTCCTTCGTCAAGTTGTCAAGTGCAAGAACAATCTCACCATTTGATACATTATCTATTTTATTCACTTTGGTATGCTTCTTTTGAAGTGTTTTTAGACCAGATTTCTTTTTGATTACATACTTTCTACTACTTATTACTTGAGTTTTGCATTTCCATATGTCCATTGTGGATATTGCATGTGTGCACCTTCCTGAAATTCTCAACGATACTGAGTCTCTTTAATCAATACTGTATGTGTCTCATTCACTATGATCTGCTTCTTTTCAAGTATTTCTACAATAGATTCCTTTATCATTTCATACATTCTAATACCTGTTGCGTCCAATTTTGCATTGTCATTTACCCATTGCACATACTTTAAATGCTCTTTCCCCAACTTCTCAAGAGCAAGACAGAATCTCTTCAGTCAATACATTATATATCTCATACAGTTTGGTTTGCTTCTTTTCAAGTGTTTTTAGGGATGTTTCCTTATTCATTTCATACATTCTAGTACTCATTGTCTCTTGAAGTATTAAGAAGAACTCAGGTTCCTCAACCCACAGTATTTTCCAAGATTGAATTATCAATAGACAAAATGAGTGTAATGAGAACCTTACACTACCAATGTAAGAAAAGAAACCTTGAAAATTTACCAAAACTATTACTTAGAGTATGAATTATGTTTGGATTTTGTCATATCATTAAAATATAGGCAAGTAGGAAAACATAGTGGATTACGAGTTAGCTTGTTGAGCTTGTACAAAGCTGAAGGGTGGAGAATTTGGGGAGGAGTTACAATTAGCGGATACATAAAAGTAACCATATTTAGCGGAGGAGTGACCAACCAATTGTGTTCTTATACATAGAGGGTTTTTCAACACTATGTGGGTCACAGGTATCTTACCGCACTATGTTTTCCAACCTCTGATTATACAGACAACATGATTGCAATGAAAACCTTTTCTTATTTACACAATACGAATATAATGAAAGGAACATCTTCAAAATATATAACAAGTCTCGGGTAGACTAAAAATTGTGTTTCTACTTTCTCAAATTAATAAACTATAGGCATGTTGGAAAACATTGTGGGTTGTATTTTCTATATTTTTGTTTGTTGTAAGCTGACGGGTGGAATTTTTGCTTTTGTGCTTGATGTTCTTTTGCTAGTCATGTTTAGTTTTATGTTCACATATTTTTGACTTCACTAGTTCAAATCTAGTTATAGCATCATCTTTCATTTTCTCTGCTTACACAAATTCATATGCAATACAAAATCTCTTGACTTTATCCACTTATGCATTGTGATTTGCCCATTGCACATACTACACGTGCTTTTTCCTCAACTTCTCAAGATTGGTAAGAATCTCTTCAATGAAAACAATATCTATCTCATTAAGTTTGATCTACTTGTTTTCAAGTGTTTTTACAGCAAATTCCTTTTCAATTTCATAAATTATAAAGCCTATTGCCTCTAGATTTGCATTGTTTCTTCGCCTTTGCACATACTACAGATGCTTCTTTATCAATTAATCAAGAGCATACAAAATCTATTAAGTCAACACAATATCTATCTCATTCACTATGGTTTTTAACACAATATCACAATTTACTGCAATTGTGGTTTACAATTAAAATTTCTTTTTGAATTCATCATATGTTTCACAAATAAATACACAAAAATATAGCCTACGCTCATTGTTTCATTTTTTATCAGTAGATGCAAAGAACATGTTTTTTTTCTTTTCACATTGCTGGAAGCCATAGAAGTAATTACATATTATTATTCACGTTACACTTATAGGCTACATATAAAGTTGCACATTGGACTTCTCATCATGTTTAACCTGCACTTTTTTAGTTCATGAACTGTCATATACGCTTTTGCTGGTCATGTTAAGTCACCCCAAATGGGAGGCTTGATATGACAACATGTCTGCTCAAGTAAAATAAGTTTGCACACCCCATATACTAGGACGTCTTAGTATTTTTCATGTGAGGTTGTGATTTTACCTGTGGTCTTTATGTTCGCTTGGAGGTTCAAGTAGACACTATGTTTTCTAGCATATATTGGCCGACATCATGGTTGATAGGAAAATTTACACATGTATGCCTTTCTTTATTCACTCCATTACTGATTCATGATTTTGGAAACATATGCAAGAAACTTTTTATTCTTTTAACGTTGCTGACAGCAATGGATGCACATTTATTTACATACAAGGTTCTCATAAAAGGTTTTGGTTGCCCTCTAACATTTCCTCTTCATTAACACATACACATGCACCACAACCAACATATCTTCCCTAATACATCTGTTGTTGCCACTATAGAAGTAATTACATAGTGTTATGCACATTACACTCATACGCCACATACAAAGTTGCAAGTTAAAACACTCATCGTGTGGTTCAACCTTCACTTGTTTATTTCATGAATTTTCAGATGTGCCTTTGTTGCACATGTTGAGTCACCCTGAACGGAAGGCTGAATATCACAACATGCCTCCGCAAGTAAAAGAGGTTTTTTCACCCCATATACTCTAAAATCTTTGTTATATTTACATGTGGGGTTGTGAATTTATTTGTGGTCTTTATGTCCACTTGGAGGTTCATCTACACGATGTGTTTTCCAACTTGCATTGGCTTACATCATGGTTGATAAGATATTTTACACTTTTCTACCTTTCCTCGTTCTCTCCATTACTGATTCATTTTTTTTTCAACAGATGCAACAAACATGTTATCATTTTGGCATTGCTGGCAGCAATGGATGCACTTTTTTATTTACATATAAGGTTGTTATCAAAGGTTTTGGTTGCCCTCTAATCCTTCCTCTCCTTTAACACATTCACACGCACCACAACCAACGTATCTTGGCATGATAATATATCTGTTGTTGTAATTGTATAAGTAACTACATACTATTATGCATGTTACACTCCTATGCCACATACGAAGTTGTAGGTTGAACCACTCATCGTTTGGTTCAACCTTCACTTGTTTATTTAATGAATTGCTAGATGTGCTTTTTCTCCTCATGTTAAGTCACGCCAAATGGAAGGCTGAATATCACAACATGCCTCCTCGGGTAAAAGAGGTTTGTACACCCCATATACTCTGAAATCTTTGTTATATTTACATGCGAGGTTGTGAATTTACTTGCAGTCTTTATGTCTACATGGAGGTTCATCTACACATTGTGTTTTCCAACCTCCATTGGCTTACATCATGGTTGATAGGAAATTTTACACCTTTCTCCCTTTCCTCATTCTCTCCATTATTTATTCATCTTTTTTTCAACAGATGCAACAAACATGTTATCATTTTGGCATTGTAGGCAGCAATGGATGCACTTTTTTTTTACATACAAGGTTGTCATCAAAGGTTTGGTTGCCCTCTAACCCTTCCTCCCCTTTAACACATACACATGCACCACAACCAACGTATCTTGGCATGATAATACATCTGTTGTTGCGATTATATAAGTAACTACATATTGTTATGCACGTTACACTCCTACGCCACATACGAAGTTGTAGGTTGAGCCACTCATCGTGTGGTTCAACATTCACTTATTTATTTCATGAATTATTAGATGTGTTTTTTCTCCTCATGTTAAGTCACACCAAACGAAAGGCTAAATATCACAATATGCCTCCTCAGGTAAAAGAAGTTTGTACACCCCATATACTTTGAAATCTTTGTTATATTTACATGCGAGGTTGCGAATTTACTTGCAGACTTTATGTATGCATGGACGTTCATCTACACATTGTGTTTTCCAACCTACATTGGCTTACATTTTGGTTGATAGGACATGTTTTACACATTTATGTCTTTCCTCATTCTCTCCATTACTTATTCATCTTTTTTCAACAGATGCAACAAACATGTTATCATTTTGGCATTGCTAGTAGTAATGGATGCACTTTCTTTTTACATACAAGGTTGTCATCAAAGGTTTTGGTTTCCCTCTAACCCTTCCTCTCCTTTAACACATACACACGCACCACAACAAACGTATATTGGTATGATAATACATATGTTGTTGCAATTGTATAAGTAACTACATATTGTTATGCACGTTACACTCCTACAATGAGTGGTTCAACCTTCACTTGTTTATTTCATGAATTTCTAGATGTGCTTTTTCTCCTCATGTTAAATCACACTAAACAAAAAGATGAATATCACAACATGCATCCTCATTTAAAATAGGTTTGTACACCCCATATACTCTGAAATATTTGTTATATTTACATGCAGGGTTGTGAATTTACTTGTGGTATTTATGTCAGCATGGAGGTTCATCTACACGTTGTGTTTTCCAACCTTCATTGGCTTACATCATGGTTGATAGGACATTTTACACCTTTCTGTCTTTCCTCATTCTCTCCAATACTGATTCATCTTTTTTTCAACAGATGCAACAAAAATGTTATCATTTTGGCATTGTTGGCAAGAATGGATGCACTTATTTTTTTTACATACAAGGTTGCCATCAAAGGTTTTGGTTTCCCTCTAGCCCTTCCTCTCCTTTAACACATACACACGCACCACAACCAACGTATCTTAGCATGATAATACATCTATTGTTGCAATTGTATAAACAACTACATACTATTATGCACGTTACACTCCTACGCCACATAAGAAGTTGTAGGTTGAACCACTCATTGTGTGGTTCAACCTTCACCTGTTTATTTCATGAATTGCTAGATGTTCTTTTGCTCCTCATGTTAAGTCACACCAAATGGAAGGTTGAATATCACAATATGCCTCCTCAAGTAAAAGAGGTTTGTACACCCCATATACTCTGAAATCTTTGTTATATTTACATGCAAGGTTGTGAATTTACTTGTGGTCTTTATGTCAGTGTGGAGGTTCATCTACATGCTATGTTTTCCAACCTCCATTAGCTTACATCATGGTTGATAGGACATTGTACACCTTTATACCTTTCCTAATTCTCTCTATTACTGATTCATCTTTTTTTCAATAGATGCAACAAACATGTTATCATTTTGGCATTGTTGGCAGTAATGGATGCACTTGTTTTTTTAACATACAAGGATGTCATCAAAGGTTTTGGTTGTCATTTTGTGTTCTCGTTGTCTATGTCCACTTGTATGTTGAGATAGATAGTCTGATTTCTAGCCCGCGTTTGTGTTATATTTTATGTGTAGCTTGATTCAAGCTATCACCTTTAATTTTTACCCAGTTCAAGTTGGCAACGTCCTATTGGTTTGACGTGGGTGACATCAATGAAAACACATTCTATTTACGTTCAATGAATGATTTGTTTCTTTTTCTTGACACAATCCACACTAATTTTAAATGTTCGTCCAATTCCATCCTCTCCTAGAATGGGGAGAGATTTGAAATGGAAGAAGGAAGACGAATTGGAGGTGCAAGATGTACGGGATGGAGGCTCTCTTTTTTCCTCTTCAAATTTGCAATGGAATCCCATTTGCATCAAGAAGGATGGGGTCCATGACCTTGTTGCAGCAATTCCTCATGCGAGACTTGATGATTCCATTCACGAAGAAATGTTCGTTGAAGGTTTTGAAACTGAATTTTTGGAGAAGAAAAAAAGACAACCTACCATCACGCATCCCCTCGATGACAAAAATAATGGAAAAATAATTTGGTATCGTAGGTTTGTATCTTTCAACATTCATTTGTATGGTCGAATGATATTTTACTCTCTCTTGCTTCAAGATAATGAGATGATGCCTTCTTCACATCTACCGGTGTCAATACGGTCCTACAGACCTCAGAGACTAGCCTCCACCAGAGAAGAAACAACTGAAGACATTTATTGTAACGCCCCGCCTCGCAACCCTAGAGGAAGTTGCAATTAACTACTCAAACAGACTAATTTTTTTTTTTTAAGTACAATAGCATGCAAGTTCACTACCCATTGCAAACAACCCCTAAGGTTACGAGACTGAGTTTACTTTAAGACCCAAACAAAAAACATGAATGGAAACCATAACATTCATTTACTTAATAAATTAGAAACACATACATTCCATACATGATAAATTACATCAAGAATAAGAGATACCATGTGATTTCATCTAAAAATAATTAAACAATAAGATTACATCTCTCATTCCCCGAATGAGGTAAATCCAATAAGCATGATTACAAATTACAATTGTCCACCTCGATAACAAATGAGCAATAATAAATTACAAGATCAACTAAAATGAATAAAGCATGAAAATAAACTGAATCCCACGAGCTTTCCAACTGGAAATCTCGTTCACACGAACAAAAAGAAAACCCAACGGAGTAAGGTGCACGTTCCACCCAACCAAGTGGTACCTGAAGGCTCATCCCCTGTGCTAAGAGATAGTAACAAGGATTCCTAGCCAAGACCATCTACCTCTAGACATAGACTAAAACAAACTAACTCGTACTGACACAACCAATCATAGGTACAACACAATGGTATAACTCTAACATGGTCACATTGCTTCCAAATATAAAACAAATCGAGTATGTTAAGAAAACCATACACACAAAATCAAATACCAATTGTTGTCGTAGAAAGAGTGTCATCACATAGCTCGACATGGGATATCCTCTGGGAATCTTCATAGGCTCCAGCCCCCATTATGGGTTATCCTGGTGGCCTCAACTGAATCCCGGCCCCCATACTCACTCATACGGAATCAAATACCTTTCATAAAGACAAGATAGATGACCTTGCCATTCCAGGCCTTCCCACTCACTCCAAGCCTAAATGAGCGCTTGTGTCTATGAGTGAGGCAAAATTATCTTGATTAGTGTGAAATTCTACTCGATCTCCTAAGTATATTGTTTTAGTTATCACTTGATTAAACCACCTCTGAAGGTTATCCAGTTTACCTCTTTGGGCTCTGGTGCCTAACCAGAAGCCACTCTTCTACTTGACAACATACCAAACAAAACCAATCACCAAGGGAACCCAAGTGCATACAAAAATAGATATTCAACCACTTCAACTTTAGGAGGAAACATATACTGAAACTCACTCCAACATTGGAGGCAACAATTTACATAATCCACTCCTTCCAAAGGAGGCACAAAACATCCCCGTTCGTGGAAACTGGGTAACTAACTGGATACAACTCTACACACTACCCAAGGCAATTCAAAGGTTGACTAACATAATACAACAACCCCAACTAAATGAAAACCCCGTCTGGAAGACTTATTAACCCCTACCACACAATTTCCCCCAAGCGGAAACATAAGCAGTTTACAATTAACAGGAACAATTAAATAGGAATTAAATCTACTTTGGATTTCCTAAATCCATTTCCTTTAATAAAATTTAATGGTTTATTGCCACAATACAACTAATTTAATAATGTCTCTCTTTCAGACAAAAGAAAAAATTTAAATCAAATATTTAATCCTTAATTGCTTGCAAATAATAATAAAATAAGCCTTTACTTCTTCAATTTAAAACATATCATTTAAAAATAACTATCTCTCTTTTGCAAAATAAATCATTTTAAAATCATTTAATCTCGCTATTAAATATATTTCTTTTAAATTCAATATTTGTCCTTTCAAATATAATATTTTAAAATAAATTCTTCAACTCGACTATTATACAATAATCTAAAACTTATCAAATACCTTTAAATCATGCCATTTTAAAATCAACCATTTTAATATATGTATATATTTAAATACATATATACATATAATAAAATTGACAACTTGACTATAAATATAAAAAATAATATATATATCCTCATATGATGTATATATACTTAAGCATATATATATATATATATATATATATATATATATATATATATATATATAATTATTTAAAATTTATATATATTTTATTATTTTATATATATTAATATTTAAATATTATAAAAATATAATATTAAATATTAAAATATATTTTTATTTTTATTTTTTTAAAAGCGGATTGGAAAGGACAAGTTGCACTTTATTTCCTTGGGCCGCATGTTTTAGGGTTGGGATGACCGGTTATGTTACACAATTGACCCCATAGTGGTGGGTGCGGCTGTGTAAACACAGTCGAACCCACACTGTGGGCGGTGGTTGTGTAAACACAGCCAAACCCACACTGTGGGCGGCGGCTGTGTATACACAGTCGTCCCACAGTGGTGGCCATGGGGGTTGTGGGGGTCGCGCTGGGTGCGGCTCCCTCCACTCGCCTCCCATGGGGTGCGCAATGTAGGTGAGTCCCCAGCGCCCCCACCAATTTCATTTTTTTTATATTTTTTTAATATAAATTTTTTTCCAATAGCCCTACGAATTTTTTAAAAATTCGCCCAGAATTTTTTTAAAAAAAACAGGGTTTTATTTTTTTCCATTTTAAGGAAAATTTACCAGCATAACACATGCACGAAAATTAAATGAAATATATATATATTATATATATATATATATATATTCAAATTTACAATTTTACAAACTAATTGAGCAAATAAATTTTAGGAATAAACATTTAAAGTCAAGAACACCATTTTTTTTTTTGAAGAAGTTCATTTCCAAACAGAGGTTTTTTCCAAATTTGAAGAAAGATTTAACATGGGTTTTTCTTTGCAAATCCAACAGAGTTTATAAATATTTTTCAAACAACAATTAAAATTTTGTGAATCTTTTCAAAATAAAAACTAATTTATTAAAAGAAAACCTGGTTCTACCAAAAAGATTGAAAGGTTGTCAATGGTACTTTGAATTCTGCTTGTGATTCCAACTCATCCAAGAATTCCAACTTGCTTCCCCAAATCCAAAATCAAACCAGAAAATCCTTTCCTCTATTTTTTCAATTTTTCATCCTCCTCAAAACTCATGAAAAATCCAAATAATAAAGAAAATTTCCAAAATATCTCATCAACCACCCTCATAAATTTTCAAAAACAAAAATAGGAAATATCTCTATTTTTCAATTTTTGAATTCAAAATTTTCTAAAAAATGAAATTTAAAACGCTTTTCTTTAATTTTCAATTTCAAACAATATATCCATAAATTTCAAAATGAATAAGTTTATTTATTTCAACACGATTAATTTAATTAATCAATGAAATAAATTTAATCCAAGATTAAATTATTTATTAATTAAATTAAATTAAATTAATTAATAAATTGAGTCATTTTTCTAACATAAAACCAGATAATTTAATCAACTTAACTACAAAAGCATATATTTACCTTTATAACATGCAATTAAATAATCAAGGCAAATTGAACAATATTAAATCAACTTAACCCGATGACACACTATGACCAGGGTGATGACTTGGCATGGAAAACCTAGCTACTATCTCCCAATCAAATACCGTTGGGCAATGGACACACTCAGACCTGTGAAACCAGGTGGAGTCGATGTCCTGTACCTGTTAACCTGCGAACAAAGAGTATATCCACATGCATATATATGTCATAATCAAAACACACCGTGAAGAGGAAATCGCGGAATCATAGGGCGCTCGCAAACAAGTGATGCAATCTTGTCCCCTTCACCAATAGTGTAACTAACTGATGAATCTAACATCAATAATTTAATCAAAGCATAAAGCATCATTAATTCAAATATCCACTTATGCTAATCTAAAGCATGCCATAATGATACATCAGAATAAAATACCATCTCGTCAAAATATAATATTCACATCACTTTACAGTTAACAATCAAATAGTAACCAAGTACCATAGTCAAAGTACTAACAGTTAGCGGCTCTTTTCTCCATGCGGTATGGGGGCATGTCCTATATTATATACATAGGTGAATTTTTTCTAGCAGTTAGCTTTCTCCCCTTATTAGCCTCTCCTTCCAGCAAATTCTCTCCATTAACTGCATTTATTGGCCCATTATTCTACGAGTTATCATTTATATCTCCCATGAGCCGAACAGCTCAGGGGAGATCGCATTGGCTCAACCGGGTACACAATTTGCCTACTTTTATCAACATTAAACACCTACGTTATGTTAGGCAATGTTGGGTAGCGAGCCAGGCCCACGAAAGGTAATTCAAATTCAAATTAATTCAATCAATATACACCAAAACACGGAAAGAAAAAAATTGCAAAGGCATACAAAAACCAATCAAACTAGAGACAAAAGTGGAAAAAGAGGATGAAGAGTGCCAAGAGTGACGAAGAACACCAATCTGAGTGCTTAGATAGCAAAGGCGAAGCTCCAAAGGGCTGCAATGGCAGATAACCATTCATCTTCCTCATAGCTCAACCCTCACCTTAATTATGTTTATCAGAGAATTTCATTTTGATTGTCTTATAGTGTTATATTTATAATGTGTATCTATTTAACTTAGTATAAGAGGTTGATTAGTTTCTCTATGCTTGATAAATTAATTTTAGAGAAATAGATTTAACCCTTTTTTGAATGGGAGTTAATTTGGAAATAGAGCATAAGATAATGATATGTGTGATTTTTACTAATTTCTAACCAATTACAATTATGTCTATGTGATATATCTTCAAAGTGGATCTTCTATGATCATGATCATGGTTTAATTGAGATCAATTTGATTGTTTATGATTAGGTTTTTGATTAATTGATGTAACAAATGATAATTTAAATGCTTTAAATTTTCTAGGAACTACATGGTTGTTGGTTATTGATAAGTGTATATGCATTAATATAAAAATTTGACAAACCTTAAGTATTGACAATGCTAACTTTAATATAGGAAGGTTCTTTGGTAAGTGAATTTGGTTATGTTGTAGATGTGTAATATCTAGATTGATGTGGTTTACTCGCATACAATTATTTGTTTAATTTGATAGTATAATGAAATGTTAATTGTAACCTTGTCCTTTATATTACTTACATGAGAATCAATTAATATTATTATCAATATGTGGTTTAAATAGGTGGTAAAGGGTAGGAAACAATGACTAGATTATTTAATTTTAACATATGATACTTGATTCATTTAACTATGGAATTTATGTTTCTTCATATGTAGTATAAACTCTATTATGTCCCTTTAGCTATATATCATGGATGTGTTGATGTTTGTATTTAGTTTGTAGGTGTATATATTTCCAATGGGAGAATGGGAGAGCCATTAAGAACCAAAACCTAACCCACTTTACATAGGAAATGACTAATATTTTCCTACATGTTAAACTAGTATAGTTATTTGTCTTGACCATGAGCACGGTTAATCTTTGTGTATAGTCATTACACTTTTCTAGGTGATAATACTTTGTTTAGCTACCACTTTATGATTTTTAAAACTATTGGGAATGTATTTGTTTTATTTATTTTACCCAAAAACATCAAACATGGATTTGTGTTTTCACCTAATTTTGAGTCCAAAAAGTTAATTTTTAATATTTTTACATCTTGTTGTACTTCCAAGGTTAGTAACTTGGGGTAGGGTTTTCTTTGGGACATGTGCAAGGCAAGGCAGATGAGTAAAATACCCGTCCTACCCTTTGGGATATGTGTTATAAATAGGTGTGGATGGTTTTCTTGGTCAACCCTTTCCTATAATATGTACATGTGGAGTACACTTTGGTTGAATTGGCCATGCTTTGGCATTGGTGAACTCATATGAATATACATGTACAAGGTCATACCTTTAATTTATATTTTATTAGAGGATGGATGATAACTAGATAGGGTGCATGTGTCCTCATCCTATTACATGATAAAAGTGATGTGGCACTCATGTATGAGCTCTCATTTTTTATTTGGGAGGCCAATTTGTTGTATTATTGAAAATATTTCTTTAGAGCTCTCAAGAGAGAGAATGTGAGGAGTTGGAGATAATTAGTTCTCAATGGATTTATTGAGAGTATGAGTGTAATTTTGGTAGTGAATTTGAAAGTTTTAGAATATGTAAGCAAATTTTATGTGGAAGAAGTCCTTTTTTGTGTTATTCTTGTAAATGAAATTGTGTTGGGATAAAAATATGATCTTATGTTGTGTTCAGTTGGAGTAGCATTTTATTTTTTGAGAATCTAGGTGTTTATTTTTTATAGGTGTGTGTGTGCGTGCACGCGTGTGCATGTGTGTACATGTGTGTGTGTAGACCTCATACAATTATGCTAATTTGTATGGGGTTAATCCCTTTCTTTTATGTGTATACATTAGGTGTGTGAATTCATGTAAATCCAAATTTGTATATGATAAAGTGAAGTATTTGGATTGAGTTGATTCTCTTAGTGGTTTGCTTGAGGATAAGAGTAAAATTTTGGGATTGGAGTTGAAGGTTTTGAGATAGAAACATACATGTAAATGTGTGCATGTGTGTGTGTTTTTGTGTGTGAAATTAATGATGAACTGAGAATTATTTCAATGAACATCAAAGATTCTAACAATCTCCTCTCTATGTGATGCTAACAATCTTTCTTTGGAAGCTTGATACATTCACCTTTGCTATTTTTTATAGGTGTACCTCCAATACTCTTCATATTTATGAAATTTGAGAGAGAGATTCTTGAATTCTTGATGGAATTTTTTATATTTAGTATAACATGGGGTGATCCCACAATAGTGGTTTACAATTTTTGGCCAAACTGGACACTGAAATTATTATTTTTAACTAAATATTCACATTCGGGCACCTATAGCGGCTAAACTGTGAGGAATTTGAAGATGATGCAAACTAGAGTCTCGTCAAATTTTGTTTGTAGATTCTAAAAAAAAAAAATCATTTTTTTGGAATCAGATTACACTTCTTTTTCCATCTCCCACGAATGCTGGTTTTTTTTCAGAAAACTGCATTTTTAAAAAGTGACGCTCACCCTATACAACATAACTTTTTTTGTATGAAGGATAAAATTCTAATTTTTTCGAATTCAGATTTGTAACTACGATATCTAGCACTTTCATTTCGTCTCAGAGTTTTTTATTGAATATTTTTTCCTTAATCAAGTTTCAAAGTCAAACCAATTGCAATTCAGACATAGGCGTACTGTATACAACATAACTTTTTCTGTATGAATCGATATTCAAAAAAAAAAATTAATGGATCAAAGACATCAATACCCAGCATGAACATATTTTTTTAAAATTTATTTTGATAATCTATTATTTTTCCACATGTGCAAAATAGAGAGCTTGATTTTCGATGAAAAACCTATGTTTAATAAAACTAAAAAAACACATACATAATAAAATCAAAACATATTAAAATTATATTCGTTGGATAGATCGTTCTGAGGACTACCTGATTCTAGTTGGGTTTGTGAATATTCCTCCATTTTCATCATCAACCCGAGCTCCGAAGTGCCAAAATTTAAGTTTTTTTGTGTCTCAAATAGGGGATGAGGGATAAGGGGGGTTCGTATGAACCCAGAGGGGTTCGAGCGAACCTCTAGGGGTTCGCTTGAACCAGGGTTCGAGTGAACCATGGTTTGAGTGAACCATGGTTCGAGCGAACCCCTTTCCTATACATTTTTTTGTTTTTTTTGGTGGCCAAGATTCAAAGGGGTTCACTCGAACCCTGGTTCGAGCGAACCCCTTATTGGTTCGGTCGAACCAGTAGGTTCGTATGAACCCCTAAAATCACTTTTTTTGCCTTGGGGTCGTTTTTTGTGAGTTTTCCTTCCTCACCTAAATTGTAAACCACTATTGTGGCTTCACCCCATGTAATAATATCTTCCTTCATTGAACATAGAGCTTTTGTAATAGGAGCATCTTTTTATAATTGCAAGAAAGTTGGTTGGAGAGGTTTTTCATCACCTTTATTTTGGTTACTATTGGCTCCTAAAGAGCTTCTTCTGCTAGACATTAGGAATTTTAGGAATCCCACGGTTCATAAGCTAGTAAAAAGCTAGCTCTAATATCGCTATAATAGCCCGTGCTAGATTTTAGGAAAATAATTTTAATAGATTTAAAATATTAAATGACAACCATACAAGCCCTAAAATGCATAACAATGGTTACCCACAATCATAACCTTACAAAAACCTAGAAAGTGCCAATATTTGCACAATAATGTTATCCAACCTAAATGCAGTTCATGCTTCCTTAATTTAACCCTAAAATAGAGAACCCTATCTTACTAATTGACTTAATAGACCCCAAAATTTATAGTGTAATACCCCTCCATTTTTCTCTTTTGATCGAACAGTGTTCTGTTTTGTTATGCCTTATTTTTTGTTAGTACTTTAACTATGGTACTTGGTTACTATTTGATCGCTATCTATAAAGCGATGTGAATGTTATATTTTGATGTGATGGTATTTTATTATGATGTTATCATTATGTCATGCTTTAGATTAGCATAGATGATATTTGAATTAATGTTGTTTAATGTTTTTGATTAAATTATTGATGTTAGATTCGTCAGCTAGTAGCATTGTATTGGTGAAGGGGACGAGATTGCACCACTTGTTTGTGAGCGCCTTGTGACTCCGCGATTTCCTCTTCACGATGTGTTTTATTATGTGATATATATGTACATGTTTGATATATTCATTGTTGCAGGTTGACAGGTACAGGACATCGACTCCACTTGGTTTCACAGGTTTGAGTGTGTCCATTGCCAGCGGTATTTGATTGGGAGATAGTAGCTAGGTTTTTCGTATCAATTCATCACCCTGGTCATAGTGTGTCCTCGGTTTTAGTCTGGTTCAGTTGCTTTAATATTGTTCAATTTGCTTTGATTTTATTTAAATTGCAAGTTAAAAAAAGGTAAATAAATGGCTTTATGTATTTAAGTTGTTGATTAAATTAATCTGGTTATAATGTGAGAAATGTTATTTAATTTATTAATTAATTTAATTTAATTAATAAAATAATTTAATCTTGGATTAGATTTATTTTATTGATTAATTAAATTAATTGTGTTGAATTGAATTAAGTTATTCATTTTGGAAATTAATAGATATTTTGATTGAAATTAAGTTTGAAAATTGAAAAAGGTTTTTAATTGCATTTTTTTAAATTTTAAATGCAAAAATGAAATTGGAAGATATTTTTTGTTTTTCGTTTTCAAAAATTTATGAGGGTGGTTGAATAGATATTTCATTTTTTTCTATTATTGGGATTTTTCATGGAGTTTTGAGAGAGGATGAAAAATTGAAAAAACAAGAGAGGAAAGGAATTTCTGGTTTGGCTTTTGGATTTGGAGAAGCAAGTTGGATTTCTTGGAGGAGCTGGAATCATAAGAAGAATTCAGAGCACCATTGACAACCTTTCAAGCTTTTGGAAAACCAGGTTTTCTTGCCATTAAATTAGTTTTCATTTTGAAAGGTTTCACAATTTTTATTATGTTGTTTGAAAATATTTAAACTCTGTTTGATTTACAAAATAAACCCATGTTAAATCTTGTTTTAAAACTTTGAAAACCTTGGTTTGGAAATGGAATTTCTCAAGAAAAATTGTGTTCTTAGCTGTAAATGATTATTTTAAGTATTATTTCTTCAATTAAGTTTGCCAATTCCTTGTGTGGATATTTAAATATATATATATATATATTTACTTCTCATAGGGTTTATATGTTGTTAAAAGAGCGGATAAAAAAAAATCCGCTGGGGTTTATGATTGTTTTTTTTTTAGGAAAAAAAAATTTAAATCGAATTTGGGGGAGGGATGTTGGGGGCTCACCCCACCATGCCCCCCATGGGAGGCGTTGTGGGGGAGTCGCACCCAGCGCGACCCCCACACTCTCACCGCCACCGCCCAGGGGACGATTGTGTATAAACACAGTCGTTGCCCCCTTTGGGGCTATCGACTGTGTTTACACATAGTCGCCCCCAATAATGGGGTCGGCTGTGAGTAAACACAGCCAGCCACCCTAATCTGTGACGCACACATCCCCATAAAAGTGCATCCTAAAATTATGCGTTTGACTTTTTTCTATAAATATATATATATAATATTTAATATTATATTAATATATATATGTTTTTGAAATGTTAAGCAGCATTTTTCAGGTCGTCATACCCTTCACATCGAGCCATAAGGGCCAAAAAGGAGCAAGACTAAAAATCAAACATTAAAGTAAACATAAAACAGAGACAGCCCACAAATAGCACAGAAACCACAGAGAGGCAGCCGAAAGATAGGACACTGACACAAGCAGCAGCTAACTGGCGTTGTCCTAGTTTTTGAGCAGGAGGTCCACGGCCTCATCACCAACCCAGTCTTTGTTCTCCTAACTATTATGTCCCTCCAGCTCCTCCTTAATAGCATTTGATAGGGTGCTAGTGACAAAATGGTCCAACTTCATGGTGAAGCGGGTCAAACCACGAAACCTTTTTTCGAGCGTGTCCATTCTCTTTTCTAAATCGCAGGGCTCCTCCCCAATATCCATGGTCCCCGGAACCTCTCCAAGCTCTTTGACCAGGGGATGCAGATAGTGAGAGGCGAAGCTATCTTTAGGAACCTTGTTTCCTCAGGAGTAAATTGGGGCCCCTCCACAATCTCGTCCTCATCATCCTCAGTTTCCTCTTCCTTGTACCCATTGTTGTCAGACCGCTCCTCCTCCGAATCCTCAATAATCTGCCTTTTTTTGTTGTTCTTTGCAAGCCTCTCGGATCTCCTTCTGGAATTTTCTCCACCAGTCATCACAGTAGTCCCCACAACAGTGTCTCCTCTGGAGTCTTTCCCTATTATGTTCTTGCCCTTTCCTTCCCTAACAATCGGGTCCGACATACCTTTCTCCTTCCCTTTTTCTGTAGTGGTGGCCTTGTAGGCCGATTTCATTGGAGTGGACTTCAATTTACAAAGACCCTTTGCCGCTCTGGCATGAGCCTTACCCAAACCACCCTTAAGTTTCTTGGTGGCTATCTTGGCTTTGGGATTCCCCGCAGTGCCCATATTGGATTTTCGGGGAGGGCTTTTAGACTCGGCCGAGGAAATAGTCACAGTTGACAGGGGTTCAATATCCTCAATGCGCACAACCATAATAACTTTAGGAGGACAGAGGGCCAGGTGGAAGTGGTAAAGTCTCAGAATGAGCCCCTGATGGAGTAGGAGCGGCGGGATATCATTGGGGTTAAGGCTAGCTAACTCTTTGCATTTTTTGACCGATTTTTCCAAATCCATTAGAAGAAAGAAAGGAAAACTAAGCAAAATCTTGTGTCTTAAATGATTTAATAGGGAGAAGTGATAAAAGAAGCAGGTTTTAAACCTACCTTCCAAGGTGACGTACTTCATCAGCGCCAGGCACACTTGATCCCAGGGCTTCGGGAGAGCTTCTCTTTGAAAACCGAACTGGTTCCGCACAGGTTCCTCGTCTCCTCTGAAAAAAGCTTTCAAGCTTTCATTGTCCGGTTTCTTGGTGTGATTGGGGTATTTTTTTCCAGTGCACTGTAATCCCATGGCTTGCGCTATGACTTTCTCACTGATTTCAAACGAAATACCTCCCATTAAGACCCTATGATCCTTCCACGGGTTGGCAAACTGGCCAAACAAGTTAGGGTCATGGCCGACCAATATCTCCATAAGAGGAGCAATGCCACCTTCCACACATATGTGCCAAACTAAAGGATTATTCTGGAATTCATCATAGTTATCTGGCTCAGTCCTCACCCGCTCGCCACCCATTTTTCCAACTTGCACAGGAAGCCCAAGAGTTTGCAAAAGATACCAAATGCAGAAGCCAACAAGATAATGGATAATTATCACATTGTATTCATTTAGGCAAGGTATACAGCGATGGTTAATTACGCCAGCGTACAGGTCACATGCGTGGAAGGGAAAATCACCACATGGTGACTTGACAATGGAGTTAATGAGGATCTTGGGAAGATTGTGGCCAGCAAGACAGGAATTGGTGGGCATGTTTGGTTCCTTCTTCTTGGAGAAAATGTGTAAAAAACAAGGCAACTTGGCTGTATGACTAAAAATAGAAACATTCCTAAGGGTGCCATTTGAGACTCGCGCTAAACTAGCTAGCACGAAGACACTAGAAGGAGGCTTTCTTTCATAATGAAGAGTCAAATCATTATTAAAACTCTCAAACAAACTGATGCAAGGATGAGATAAAACAAGATATCTCACGATCCCCAAGAGAAGAGATCGCATGGTACGACTCCTCAGATTCATTGAAGTCACATCCTTCCTTCTTTCCTTCATCAAGCCACCTTTTTTATTCATGTTACCATCCTTAAAATTTAACCCCACCACCTTTTTGTCACCTTAGTAAGCGAACCCATCCATTAGGTCCAAAGGATAGACACGTGGATCCTCCAGTCCGTGCCCCACACACGAAAATCTCTAAGCCTATAGTGAGCCAAAAAATTAGATTCCCCCCACATGTACGCCATCTCAATGTTAACGTTCATCCACCAAACCCCCAATAAAATTAGGTGGACCCCCCATTTAGCACCCGTCATCCATAGATTTAAAATCATTGCAAAACTTGGTTGCTTTATTCCCTCACGATGATAGCTTGAATTTTTGGTGGTAACCTTTCCATTTTCCTCCAACATTTAGCAGAATCCCAGCAAGAGCCAAGATTAGCCAAGGCATCCGCCACTTGGTTGCCTTCTCTAAAAATATGTGTCACCTTTTTATCCCTAAATTTGGATAAAAGGAATCTAGCATCCAACAATATATCCTTAGTATTCCAGCCAATTAGTCTGTCTTTATTCACAACATCCGTAATAGACTTGGAGTCTCCTTCGATGTGGAGATTAGCAATCCCCAAAAAGATAGCAATTTTGAGGCCCATTAGCAGTGCACAAGCTTCTGCCATTATAGAAGACTGGAACCCAATACCTCTGACAAATCCGGCCAGCAGAGCCCCCCCCGGGATCACTAATTACTCCACCAATACTTGCCTTGCCTAGGTTTCCCTTAGCAGCCCCATCAAAATTGAGTTTAAACCAACCTCTATTCGAAGGCTCCCATTTGGTATTTTTCCTGGCTACGAGTTTCAATTTGTCAAAAGAGTTGGCCTTTAATCCCTGATGCTAAGCCTTGGCCATTCTTATTTCGAAATCCAACAGCCTCGTCTCCGGGAGTTTCCCATCAAAGAGAGATATTCTCGTCAATGAGCCGAGCACCAATGCCGAAAACATCCTTAGGGATCCTCTCAACATTCCTGAAGACCTTCTTATTCCTCTCCTTCCACAAACACCAACCCAAGACAGAAGGGACTTGATTCCAAATTTCACCAAACAGAGGGTGGGAATAGGGACCATACCAACCTAGAATGAACGATAAGATATCCTTGCTCATAACCCAAGGGACATCAAGTTTCTCAAATGTCAGCCCCCAAACTTCGGCAACAAATAGGAAGTGTAACAAAAGGTGACTGACAGTTTCCTCCCCACTTTTACAAAGAAGACATCTATTGGGAATACAAAAACTTCGTTTCCTCAAATTGTCCTGGGTAAGAATCCTGTTATGACAGGCCGTCCACCAGAAGAAATTTATTTTAGGGATCATGTGGTGATTCCAAATCTTCTTCCAGGGTTCCTCAATAGTATTTTGGTTTCTCAGCAGTCTGTAAGCCGACCTCACAGAGAGATCCCCCTGTTTGTCAAAGGTCCAATAAAACTCATCCTCTCTATCATAGGATGGAAACCTAGTGCTAGAGAGAATCACCTGAAGGGACCGAGCCAAACAACAAAGGTCTTGAGATTGGGGGCAGCAGAGGATAAGGTCTTTCCAAATCCTAGCTCTAGGGGGTCCTGAAACATAATCACTGATATGGATGCCAAAGAAACTCTGGGTCGGTCCCATCATAGCCCTAAAGTCAGAGCAAGCCAAAGGGGTGTCAATTAGCTAAGTATCTTCCCAAAATCTGATTCTATTCCCATTGCCCATTTTCCATTTAATTCATTTCCTTAATAAGACTTATGTGCTACAAATGCTCCTCTAGACTAATGAGCCCTGGGGGTGAGACTCTGAGAGACAATTGATCAAAGGCCTATCCTGGAGATATTTGGAATTCATAATTTTACACCAATCCTTAGTTTTCCTTAACTGATCCCAACCAACCTTGGCCATTAGAGCCCTGTTAGAGTTGACAATTGTCTTGACTCCTAGTCTGCCACAATTTTTGGCCTGGAAAACCTTTTCCCATTTCACCAAAGCAAGTTTCTTCTTTTCCTCAGTCCCAGACCAGAGGAAATTCCTTTGAATTTTTTCAAACTTATCAGCAATGTACTTAGGCATCTTAAAAATGGAGAGGAAGTAAGTGGGGATACCTTGGAGGGTCGTTGTGAGCAGTTGGAGTTTGCCAGCATGGCTTAGGATAGAGCCCTTCCACCCAGCCAATTTCCTTTGGACCCTTTCCAGAATCGAGTTCCAGAAATCAATGGTAACCTCCTTAACCATGAGGGGGAGGCCAAGGTAAACCGATGAGAGAGATCCACTAACACATCCCAAGACCGCAGTCACCCTGGATTGCAAATTAGGCATGCAGTTAAAGAAATAGATCGTGTTTTTATTGTAATTGATGCTTTGACCAGAACAAGAGGCATAGTTGTTAAGGCAAGTTTTCCATTTCTTGGCTTCCACCACAGAGGCTTTCCCAAAGAGAAAAGTGTCATCCAAAAATTGTTGCACAACAACCAGATCTAGGGAGGAAGTCGCTCTAATGCCCATAATGGAGCCCTCTGATAGCAGACCAATGAAGTTCCTACTAAGCACATTAGCAATCATTATAAAAAGATAGGGAGATAGGGGGTCTCCTTGTCTGATCCCTCTTCCAACAGAGAAGAACCCAAAGGGGGATCCATTAAGAATAACAGAGTACTTTACAGTATTAACACATTCCATAATGAGTTTGATGACCAAATTGTTGAATGTAAACTTAGCCAAGACCTTCGGGATGAAGTCCCATAACACTTTGTCATAAGCTTTGGAGATGTCAAGCTTGAGAGCCATCCCCACATAATTACATCTATCCATTGAATGGAGCAGTTCATGGGTGGTCAAAGTAGCATCAAGAATATGTCACCCAAGGACAAAACCCTTTTGAGTAGGACTAATGATTTTATCCAGAAGAGGTTTGATACGGTTTACTAAAATCTTAGAAATTATCTTATAGAAGGTGTTACAAAGGCTAATGAGTCGGAAATCAGTCATAGATTGAGGCTCACCAATCTTGGGGATAAGAGCAATGAAAGTGTGGTCCAATTGTTTGAGGATCTTACCCAATTTGAAGAAGTCCTTGACCGCAAGCACTAGGTCCCCACCCACAGTATCCCAGAAAATATGAAAGAAGGCAGGAGGAAAACCATCAGACCCCGGGGTTTTGAAATCCCCCATGCTAAAGGTAGCCAGACGAACTTCTTCCATAGAAACAGTACTAAGAATCCCCATATTATCTTCCTGAGAAATGGTGGTAGGAAGATGGTTGAGAATCGCACTGTCCAAGGCCGGATTAGGCGCCTTAGCTGGGGCCGAATAAGCCTCCTAAAAATAGTTAACAACACAAAGGCCTATTTGAGCATGATTCGAAATCACCTCCCCAGTAGCATTAGTCAGCTTATAAATTTGATTCATTTTCCTATGCTTGATGGATGAAACATGAAAGAAGGAGGTATTCCTATTTCCTTCCTTCAACCATTGGACTCTTGATTTTTGCTTCCAAAAGACCTCCTCATTTTTGAGAACCCATTCCCATTCCATCCTGGTTCCCCATTCCTGGTTGTGAGTCTGCTGACTGTCATCTCCCTCCTCCATTTTCTTTTGTAAGGTCCTCAACTCTCCTTCTAACAACTTCTTTTTTGAAACACATCCCCGAACACATTCTTGTTCCATCCTTTTACCATGTTTTTAATATGTTTAAGTTTGAAGAAAATCCTATACATGGGGGAGCCCTAGATAGGAATATTCCACCATTCAGCAATTTTATTTTTGAAATCAGGATGAGAGTTCCACATTATCTCAAAGCAGAAGGGAAAGGGACCTACAACAGGGCGAATATTGGTGGTCAGCAAAAGGGGGTTATGGTCAAAGACCATTCTGGACAAGGTTATTAGATTAGCATCTAAGACATTAGTCCAATGTGGAGAGTAGAGCAAGCAGTCTAGCCGAACTTGAATCAGGTTACAACCAACCCGTCTATTAAACCAAGTGAATTTTTGGCCCAAGAGCTCAATATCAATTAAACCCGAAGAATTCAAAAAATTATTCAGGTCAGACATGTTGTCAGAGTAATCCAAAAGGCTGCCACTTCTTTCTAACAGAAAGAGGGGAGAGTTAAAATCTCCAGCAACTAGCCAACGGTCTCCTCTATTCAGATTAATTTTAACCGCAATGTTATGCCACAAAGTACTCCTCGCACTCCTCTGATTTGGAGCATAAATATTGATTATAGACTAGAATTCACCAAGGTAAGTGAACAAGGCCCCCACACTATTTTTACAGTGGAATAATTCAGAGCCCCAAAATTTAGATGGGTTCCAAAGCACAACCAGACCCCCCGAAGCACCCTTAGCATCACTGTAGACATAAGATGCATTAGGCCAAATAAATTTAGCAATTTTATCAAAATTAACCTTCATCGTTTTGGTTTCTTGAAGTAGGCACACATCAATCTTATGTTCCACGACATAGTCCTTTAGAGCACGTTGTTTATGGGAGCTATTGATCCCATGAACATTCCATGACATAATTCTCATTTCTGACCTTTTTTTGAGGACACATCTAATGTCCTCTTCTTTCCCAGGGCAATCTCATTTTTTCGTTTCTCTCATCCTAGTGTGCCTTTGAGAAGGTCTCTGTGGCTTGGAGTCACCTCCTACATCTGCCTTCTTCTTCCTTCCTTTTTTCTTTGGCATTGTCCATATCCCTTCTTCGACCGTTTTCTCAAGCTTCAAACTCCCCATACTTTCTATAGATTCATCAACCATATCGGAGCTCTCTTCCTCCCATATTTCACCATCCTCAATCAATGCCTCACAAGTCCCCACAAAGACCACCACAAACAAAGGATCAATAGCCGAAGAGCCAGGGCCCTGAGTCCCCATAGAGACCACCGCAAACAGAGGATCAACAGCCGAAGAGCCAGGGTCCTAAGTCATATGGATAGATAGGGGTTTAACAATAGACTCCAATAAAGCACTAGGGTCAAATAGTTCAGAAGGTGGACCAACAAGGGTGGGTGAAGGAAGAGGGTCCTCATGTGAATGAGTAGCACTCAGGGGAATAAGCTCAGAGTCATCCGACAGATGGGGATCATTTCCATATGGAGTAGTGAGATTTTCCATAGTACAATTAACCTTAACCTCCCGACTAATGGCAGATTTACAGTCAGAAATCAGATGCCCAGCTTTAGCACACTTTTGACAGTATACCACAGCATTTTCATAACACACTGGTTGTAACTAGCTGCCAAACTTAGAGCACAACTTGAAAGATTTTGGGAGGACTTTATCAACACAAATATTAACACAAAATTTAGCAAAGACTAACCTGGATTTCGACTTTGTAATAGAATCTCTGGTGACGAATTGACCCAACGAATCCCCAATACCTTTGAAAATAGCTTCATCCCAATACTCCAGAGGTAAGCCCGACAGCCGCACCCAAATTGGAGCCGACTTATTCAGATTTGTAGCAGGGTCAAAACTCGGTTTCCAATGACACATAGCCAGGCTATGTTACCCATAAACCCATGGAACCGATGATAGAGTCACCACCAAGTCCTCTGCAACCGTGAATCTAAATAGGAAAAGACCACCAGCCATCGTACAAATCTCCACACTACCCTTAAGGCACCATTTTTCCACAACCCATTTTCAGACCATATCCACCGTTGGACGGTAAGAAATAAATCTACCCACTACAACATTCTCCATGGAGGAGAGAATCCTCTCACAAATCGAATCAGGAATGTCAAACTCCGTCCCAAAAGTCGTGACAACCTCAGGTAAAGAAGGAAACAAGGAGGAGACTTGTTTTCCATTGGATAGCACATCCTTCCAACCAACAATTCGAGAGATCTCCACCACCGGCACAGAAGATTCGCCCGGAACCGCCAAAATATTCGAAAAGCCCGTAGGTGAAAGCACTATCCCCACAAGGGTGGTACCCAACAGACACAGGCCCAAAAGAGAGGAGCACGGGCCAGGGGGGGCAGAGGGGAACCGTTGGGTACCCCCAAAATAAAGTCCACCATGCACGCAGGAAGTTCAAATGCAGAGGAGCGGGAACATTGAGAGTAACATATATATGTTTAATAAAGTATATTTATTAATATTTTATATTATATTCATATAATATTAAAATATTAATATATATTATCAATTAAAATATATATGTATATATTATATAAATAATAGATATATATATATGTGTATATATATAATATGAGGTATATATATGTGTATATTTATATATATATATATGGCTGAGTTTATATTAAAATGTTGATTTAATTGATGGCGTGATTTAAAGGTAACTGGGAAAATTTTAAAGTAATATGTTATAGTTAAGTTAATGGATTTATTTTAAAATAATATAGTTTGATAGAATAATATATTTGATTTTTTTTTAAGAATATATTTAATAGATGAGTTAATTGTTTTTAAAATGATTTATGTTGAAAAGAAGAAACAATTATTTATTTTAAAACGATATATTCTGATTCATAGAAGTAAATGTTTATTAAATAAGAGCAATTAGGGAATTAAATATCTGGTTAATTTTTATCCTTTATTTGAAAGAGACAATTTAATTAGTTTTATTGAGGCAATAAACTATTGAATTTTATTAAAGGAAATAAATTTAGGAAATCCAAAGTAGATTTAATTCCTGTTAAATTGCTCTTTTAAATGTAATTTCTTCTGTTATCGATTTGGGGGAAATTGATTAGAAGGGTGGTTAAGTCTTCCAGATGGGGTTTTCATTTAGTTAGGGTTGTTGTATTATGTTAGTCAACCTTTGAATTGCCTTGGGTAGTGCATAGAGATGTATCATGTTAATTACCCGATTTTCACGAACGGGGATGTTTTGTGCCTCCTTTGGAAGGAGTGGTTTATGTGAATTGTTGCCTCCAAGGTTTGGAGTGAGTTTCATTATATGTTTCCTCCTAGAGTTGGAGTGATTGTTTTATCTAGTTTGTATGCACTTTGGCACCCTTCGTGATTGGTTTTGTTTGGTAGGTTGTCAAATAGAAGAGTGGCTTATGTTAGGCACCAGAGCCCAAAGAGGTAAACTGGATAACCTTCAGAGGTGGTTTAATCAAGTGATAACTAAAACAATATACTTAGGAGATTAGGTAGTATTTCACACTAATCAAGATAATTTAGCCTCACTCATAGACACAAGTGCTCGTGAAGGCTTGGGATGAGTGGGAAGGCCTGGAATGGCAAGGTCATTTATCTTGTCTTTACGAAAGGTATTTGATTCTGCATGAATGAGTATGGGGGTCGGGATTCGGTTGAGGCCACTAAGATAACCCATAATGGGGGTCGGAGCCTATGAAGATTCCCAGAGGATATCCCATGTTGAGTTGTGTGATGACACTCTTTCTACAACAACAGTCAGTACGTGATTTTGTGTGTATAGTTTTCTTAACATACTCGATCTGTTTTATATCTGGAAGCAATGTGACCATGTTAGAGTTATACCATTGTGTTGTACCTATGATTGGTTGTGTCAGTATAAGTTCAGTATGTTTTAGCCCATGTCTAGAGGTAGATGGTCTTGTCTAGGAATCCTTGTTACTATCTCCTAGCACAGGGGGTGGGCCTTCGGGTACCACTTGGTTGGGTGGAACGTGCACCTTACTCCGTTGGGTTTTCTTCTTGTTCGTGTTGATGAGATTTCCAATTGGAGAGCTCGTGGGATCCAATTACATTTCATGTTTTATTCATTTCAGTTGAATCTTGTAATTTATTACCCCTCTTTGTATTTGAGGTGGAAGATGTAATATGTAATCATGCTTATTGGATTTACCTCATTCGGGGAATGAGTGATGGAATCTCCTTATTAAATTATTGTTATTTGAAATCATATTGTAACTCTTATTGTTGATGTATTTTATCTTGTATGGAATGTATGTGTTATTTATTCTTAAGTAGATAAATGTTATGGATTCAATTCATGTTTTTTGTTTGGGTTTTAATAAGTAAACTCAGTCTCATAACTTTAGAGGTTGTTGGCAATGGGTAGTGAACTTGCATGTTAATTGTACTTAATAAAAAAAAAATTAGTACGTTTGAATAGTTAATTGCAACTTCCCCTAGGGTTACGTGGCAGGGTGTTACATATAGCACACTCATATGATAACAATAAACCCAAATTACAATCTTTACATTTGTGCATTTACATGGAAATCTCAAATTGAAAATAAACTTGCAAATGTAAATAAGCAATAAATATGTATTTATTAATAGGCCTAAGATACTTACAAAATGTTGTTATCACAATAGAGATTGTTATTGGCAATAATCCAAACCCTAAGTAGATGGAATTTTTTATTAAAAAATACCGCTTAGAAGAACAAAGCTATCTAGTATTGCAATGATTAGCTATTGCCTTAATAGTGGTTAGGTACAAAAATTACACTTATGACAACTAGAAGTGTCATGCAGATTCATTGTTGCCATTATCAACCACCGTAAAATCTCAATCATGTCCTCTATGTGAGTCCACCTTGACTAGCGAAAAGGGTTTCATCCTCTTATGCTAGATCTATGGGGGTTTCATCCAATGACCTGCCAAATCTATAAGATTTTTTGGTTCTCAACCTAGATGCTAGAACAATAATTGTTCCTGTGATTTTAGATTAGGATTTTTGGTGGTTTTCTTGAATATGCCTTTTCCATTTGTCTTTGGAATCTTAAGATTCCTAGAGGGAGCATCAAAATCCCCATAGTGGCCTCTATCTTAGGTTTGGTATGTAGGAATCATTTCTTATACCAATAGGTCATTGCTTGTTTTGCATCAAGATGGCTATGGTGTCTTATGTAAAAATAGGCTTGGAAGGTGTGGAAGTAGGTCCCTTACAACTTGCAGCTATACTTGAGATTGTGGCGAGGAGTTCCTTTGGGGTCAAAACTTGATTTATTATATAAATTGCGATTGTTGGCTCCCTTGTCACTTACTCACAGTACCCATGCAATGATTGCAATCTACAATTAAAACAAAAATTTTAAGAAACAAAATATTGGATCCAATTCTCTTAGCAATGATGGCGATAAATATTTTTCTCAATTTGGAAAATGTTAGCTTACTACAAGTGAGTTTTTGTAGGAACCCATCGTTTTCTTGCTGCTAGTGAACCTTAAAAGTGGGATCAAAGCAAATGGCAATTCAAATGACAATATCATTTGCATAAACAAGTATATAGAGAAAATGGGCTAATTTTCTAAGGAACAACAAAATCTAACTGTAGATTTACCAAATAAATTGTAAGTACATAGAGAGGTAATGATGATTAGCCTTCCAACACCAAAATTAGAACCATAGATGATGGACACCACTAAACTTGGCATTATAGCAATGCAACGTGTTATAAGATTACCCAACCATGTTTTTATTTTTAGATTCAGAAATCTTTGTGAAAAAAATTCAACCAAATATTCAAATGTGATTACTATTTTCAAATTTAGGTTTTTCTGGGGTTTGTACAAATTCAAGTAGGACTTCAAAAATGTTTTGGGTATTTTACTTGCATCACATATTGGCTTGCATACGTTCTTGTGATATCTGAGCTCTACCCATATTCCAACAATATAACTATAAAAACCTTTGAGTTCTATTGTTCTAGAACATGCTACACACATGACCAGAGAGACCAGATTTTATAATTAATTTAAAGTGCATATTAAATATTAAATCTAACTCGTTTCATGGAAGTTGTTATGTTGCAAATTTGAAATCACTAATCATGAAGATTGATTCTATAATAACATGGTTTACTTAAAAAAGAAAAAAAGATTGTTCAGAATGATAAGGTGTGGAAATACCAAATTCACTAAAACAAATGGTTAGTTTGGGAGAAATTCAAATGCAGAACTTGTGCATATCCTGTAATCTTTTACGTTCCCAGAGAATTTTATGTCAAACATATCACTTGCCTTGTCTATTCTTCAACATTACCAGAGTATTTTACCTCTTCCCTTTCACTTTGATGGATGGCTATATGCTAGTCTGAAGCTCCTACATAGAAACCATGACAAAGAGCTTGCACTTTACCAACATCACCAAAAAATTGCAGCGTGGGAATTTTGACAATGAACCGATGTTGGGTGGGAGCAATAGTTTAAAACCACACGCCAACAAATTGAACGTTAACGGTGTAGGGAAATGGTGAATGGGGGAGGGACGGATTTAAATGGGGCCCACACCAGCCACCTAAGTGGTCAATGCTTAGAGTGTGATGGTTAAGCCAACCCTGACAAGGACTGTCACCTCATGGAGGACAACCATGATGGCATTTCAATCACAATGCACATATTCATAGTCTTGAATATCAAATGCAAAGGGTAGACATTGTGAATATGGAGGTCATTCAAACCACAAGATGGCAGGTCTGAAGATTAAAGAGTAGTCTTCTATAACAAAATAAAGGCATACATGGAAGAAGATTGTGTATGCAAAATCATAATACTGGGGTAAGCCTTATCTGACGTCTTAAGGGGAGATTTGGGATTGTGTTGGCAAGATGCATAGTGACAACAATTGATTTAGATTCAGTTTCTCCTTTCGATCTTATTTATCAAAGTTGTGTTAATTTCTTAGTTGTTCTAAACCTTCAAGTGTTTCTTAATCTTACAATGTCATGTTTCACATGGATTGCATAAGAGACTTCTTTTAATAGACAATAGTAATGAGCAAGCAGTTTGAAAGACAACAATACAAAATAAGATCAAATGATGATGAAAATATACTTGGTGAGGAATGAAGATGCAATGATGAGAAATATCAAGAGAAACTTCTTTTAAAATATGAAGGTGAAGTTCAATACATTGTGTTGTTACAGTTTGCATAGTAAAAGTGTTGTCTTTGAACAAGAATTGAGAAGTGAGTGACAACACTGTGTGTTTTCCATCCTGCAACTTTTTTTATGCATCTTGTGTTCCAAACATATTACGATATTGATATGGAATGTTTGTTGCAAGTAAGGGTTCTTATAAAATATGAAGGTGAAGTTCAATACATTGTGTTGTTACAGTCTACATAATAGAAAGTGTTGTCTTTGAAGTTTGAACAAGAATTGAGAAGTGACTGTCAACATTGTGTGTTTTCCATCCTACAACTTTTTTGTGCATCTTGTGTTTCAAACATATTACGATATTGATATGGAATGTTTGTTGCAAGTAAGGGTTGTTATAAAATATGAAGGTGAAGTTTAATACATTGTTTTGTTATAGTCTACATAACAAAAAGTGTTATCTTTGAAGTTTGAACAAGAATTGAGAAGTGACTGTCAACACTGTGTGTTTTCCATCCTACAACTTTTTTATGCATCTTGTGTTCCAAATGTATTACGATATTGATATGGAATGTTTGCTGCAAGTAAGGGTTGTTATAAAATATGAAGGCGAAGTTCAATAAATTGTGTTGTTATAGTCTACATAACATAAAGTGTTGTCTTTGAACAAGAATTGAGAAGTGAGTGACAACCTTGTATGTTTTCCATCCTGCAATTTTTTTGTGCATCTTCTGTTCCAAACGTATTACGATATTGATATGGAATGTTTGTTGCAAGTAAGGGTTGTTATAAAATATGAAGGTGAAGTTAAATATATTGTGTTGTTATAGTTTGCATAACAAAAAGTGTTGTCTTTGAACAAGAATTGAGAAGTGACTAACAACACTGTGTGTTTTCCATCCTACAACTTTTTTGTGCATTTTATGTTCCAAACGCATTACGATATTGATATGGAATGTTTATTGCAAGTAAGGGTTGTTAGAAAATATGAAGGTGAATCTCAATACATTGTGTTGTTAGAGTTTTCATAATAGAAAGTGTCATCTTTGAAGTTTGAACAAGATTTGAGAAGTGATTGTCAACATTGTGTGTTTTCCATCCTACAACTTTTTTGTGCATCTTGTGTTCCAAACATATTACGATATTAATATGGAATATTTGTTGCAAGCAAGGGTTGTTATAAAATATGAAAGTGAAGTTCAATACATTGTGTTGTTACAGTCTTCATATCAGAAAGTGTTGTCTTTGAACAAGAATTGAGAAGTGAGTGACAACCCTGTGTGTTTTCTATCCTACAACTATTTTGTGCATCTTGTGTTCCAAACATATTATGATATTGATATGGAATGTTTTCTACAAGTAAGGGTTGTTATAAAATATGAAGGTGAAGTTAAATACATTGTGTTGTTATAGTCTGCACAACAGAAAGTGTTGTCTTTGAACAAGAATTGAGAAGTGAGTGACAACCCTGTGTATTTTCCATCCTACAACATTTTTGTGCATCTTGTGTTCCAAACGTATTACGATATTGATATGGAATGTTTGTTGCAAGTAAGGGTTGTTATAAAATATGGAGGTGAAGTTCAATACATTGTGTTGTTACAGTCTGCATAACGAAAAGTATTGTCTTTAAACAAGAATTGAGAAGTGACTGACAACACTACGTATTTTCCATCCTGTAACTTTTTTGTGCATCTTCTATTCCAAACAGATTACAATATTGATATGGAATGTTTGCTGCAAGTAAGGTTTGTTATAAAGTATGAAGTTGAACTTCAATACAAACTTTTGCCTACCATTATTTGATGCCATATAACATTATTTGAGACTATAGTGTTTTCCAGCATCATCATCATGATCTATTATAGTTTTTCCAACCTAATGCACCTAATTCATCATCATCATCATCATGATCCATTATATCATCCTACATAATTCTAGTGCTAATAAAAGTAAGTTTCTCTTTTGACATGAGTTAATTCGACAACATATATCATTCATCCATTTTAACCATATCCCATATCCCTTTCCTTCATCTATCCTCTTTCTACTGAAATAATGTGTTATGTTAGTTACATTACATCCTTGTAAGATACCTTAATAAAAAAGATACAACCATGCAATATAGAATCATACATTTTTGGATCCCACAAAACAAAAAGTTTTCATAACGAAGCAACTGACATAGGACAATGCGTTTTCCAACACTACAAATAATGGGAGCATTCTATTTGTTCCAATGACATGAAAAAAGGAAATTCCATTTTTACTCAACCAAATAGTTGTTATAAAATTTCAAAGTGGACTTCATTAAAATTTTGAGCGTATAAAATAAATAACTTTTCATGACGAAATAACTGACATTACACAATGTGTTTTCCAACACTGCAAACAATGGTAGCATTTAATTTGTTCCAATCACATGGAAAAAGGAAATATGTCATTTTCACTCAATGAAATATTTGTTCTAAAAATTGAAAGTGGACTTCATTACATTCGTGGTGGTAATGAAATACAACTTTTCATAAGGAAATGACAGACAAGGGATGGTGTGTTTTCCAACATTGCAAATTTTACAATTTTATCCTTTCCATTCAGATGGAAAAAGGGAAATGCCATTTTTACTGTACAAGACAATTGTTGTGAAATTTGAAAGCGGACTTTATTAAATTTTTTGAGGTCAAACTATTTACATGTCAACATATCTTTTTCATTTATAAGAAAGCAACCATACATAGTAATAGTTGAGATGGCATTGCCTACCATTATCTCACATTGTTGATAGTGTAATTATACAGGGGCATGAAAAGTGTGATATCAAATGGATAACAACATAGTGTTCAAACATATGAAAATAGTATATCTATACACATAATTGTTCAATAATCAAATAATTATAGAGGGCCATGAAAGGTCTGATATCAAATGTATAACAACATAGTGTTCAAACATATGAAAATGGTATATCTCTACACCATAATTGTTTAATAATCAGATAATGAAACCCACAATGCATAATGATTATTGTGAGCCTCTCTCATCGTATCCTATGCTACCTATTCTTTGCAAATGAGTTCATGTAGGCCTGTGTAATATAGGGCACGTTTCTTTGGGTTGTTGTGTATTTTGAGAGGGGTGATTCTAATTCCATGAACCCTCTCAGATGATGAACGTGAAACAACAAATTTCTGGAGAGGTTGTGCTTTTTCCTTGGCACTTTTTTGGAGAGGCTCTACTTTGTCCTTGGCACTTTGAACACCTTCACCGTATAACAAAAAAATTGAACAATTAACGTATGGATGGAAACAAATATAAGGTAGTATGATATATACAACAACATATCGTTTATATTTACCTCTAGAAGAGAATTCTTCAACTCAAAGAGCTTCCATACCATGAAGTCATTCATGCACTCTTCAACGGTCTCTACGCCAGGACATGGAAAATCCACTACACGGTCACCAACAATGGCCTCAAAAGTGCTAACACTCACACAATTTTTTGGGTGCATAAAGCCATGGGTGGAACCATTTATTTTGACATGTACAATGCCTTTGGCAACCAGTTTACGCTGCCTCCAAAGATCAACGTGATCACCGATCTTATAAGTGATGCCCTTGAACTCTATCATTTGTTCATCAATAGGATTTTGTTGTAATGGAAACGTCATTGACGTGAATGATAATTCAAAACATATTAAAGGATTCATAAAAAAATTAGAATAGAAGCATGGAAGTGTGTTGGGTCTGTTATCGATATAGATGGCAGGTCGTTGCTCTCCTGATCCCTATGTCCATCTTTATTGCCATCTCCCCCTTGCAGGCCAACACTCTCCTTGTCCCCATGTCTATCTTTATTACCCTCTCCCACTTGCAAGCCAGTTATCTCCCCATCCCCATGTCCATCTCTATTACCATGTCCCACTTGCAAGCCAATGCTCTCCCCTTCCCCTTGTCCATCTCTATCACCATGTCCCACTTGTAGGCAAGTGCTCTCCCCATCCCCATGTCCATCTTTATTTCCCTACCCCACTTGCAGGCCAATGCTCTCCCCATTCACATGTCCATATCTATTAGACTATCCCATTTCAATTGCAACCACATGACTAATTAGGTCAAGGCCAGCACTTTGTTGTTCATCCTTGCCCTGTAATAGCATGAATTGAAATGTCACATGAAATTCAACTGCATGCAACCAATTCATTGAAATAATGAAAACAAACATTAAATAGAAGAATTGGAATTCACTGTTTCTTCTAGTTTCTCCATGTCAAGGCACCTTGAAAATTTTGACCGTGTACGCTCCTTCTCCTTCTTCTCAATGTTAGAAGGTGGGTTAGGAGGAACAACAACATATTTTTCTTGCATGGGCACTACTTCGTCTTTGAAATCAATAGTACCCTCTTCAAGGGAAACACTTTGTTGTTCATCATTGCCCTGTAACAAAAACAATTGAAATGTTGGATGAAATTTAGAGGCATGCAACCAATTCATTCAAATAATCAAAAGAAACATTAAATAAAAGATTTTGAAATCACCGTTTGTTTTTGTTTCTTCTTGAGAGGGTGAGAGGAAACCTTTGACCGTGTATGCTCCTTCTTCTTCTTCTTCTTCTTCTCAATGTTAGACGATGGGTTGGGAGAAACAACATCATCTTATTCTTCCATGGGCATTGCTTCGTCATCTAAATCAACATTACTGTGTTCGAGGGGAGGACTTTGTCATTCATCATTTATCTATAATAGTAGGAATCAAAACGTCACATCAAATTCAGATGCATGCAGCCAATTCATTGAAATAATCAAAACAAACATTAATTATAATATTTTGAAATCACTATTTATTCTTGTTTCTTCTTGTGAGGGCGTAAGGAAACTTTAAACCATATATGCTCCTTCTTCTTCTTCTTCTTCTTCTTCTTCTTCTTCTCAATGTTAGACAACAGGTTGAGAGGAACAACATCATGTTGCTCTTTCGTGGGAACTACTTCGTCTTCCAAATCAACAGTACCCTATTCGAGGGCAACACTTCATTGTTCATTGTTGCCCTATAATAGCAGGAATTGAAAGGTCACATCAAATTGAGATGCATGCAACCAATTCATTGAAATAATCAAAACAAACATCAAAATAGAAGATTTCAAAATAATTGTTTGTTCTTGTTTCTTCTTGTGAGGGCATGAGGAAACTTTAATCCATATACGCTCCTTCTTCTTCTCAATGTTAGATAAGGGGTTCAGAGGAACAACATCATCTTGTGCTTCCATGGGAATTGCTTCATCTTCCAATACAACAAAAACCTGCTCGAGGGAAACACTTCATTGTTCATCCTTATCGTGCAATAGCAGGAATTGAAACGTCACATCAAATCCAGATGCATGCAACCAATTCATTCAAACAATCAAAACAAACATTTAACAAAAGATTTCAAAATCACGATTTGTTCTCATTTCTTCTTGTGAGGGTGCCTTGAAACTTTTAACAGTGTATGATGCTTCTTCAAAATGTTAGACATCGGGTTGGGAGGAACAACATCATCTTCGCCTTTCGTGGGCACAACTTCCTCTACTGAATGAACACTACTCTATTGGGCGGTAAGAACCGCTTCTCAACCATCACCTTGTCATGTCATGTAAGTTAACGTTAAGTGAACCCTGTATGCATCAGAACAAAAAATATGAACCAACCAAAATTTAGATTTAATAGCTCAATTAGACATTACCATTCCTTCCTTTCTCTTTCTCTCCTACAATTTTATTATCTTTTGCCTTTTATCCTCCTTCTCCTCACTGTTGTATAACATCATTCACTTCTTCACCTTGTCCTTTCCTTGTTGGGGAAGTTGAAGGAAGCTATGTTTCCCATACTTTTGACAGGCACTTTTAATAACACGCTTCTGCTGGAGATTCTATTGTAGATTCATTTGGTACTCCATATTTTCCACCTTCTTTTGAAGGTACTCTTTCAATTTCTCAGGGGGAGGAGGGGGCGTTTTGGTTCCCTCGATGTAGTTCGGCCACGCTTTGGTTCCGCGAGAATAGGAAGGTGGTGATATTGAATCCTATGCATGTTGAACAATCTCCAATCGTGATATTTTCTCATATATTCTTCTACAATACAATAATATACATATCTAGAATTCTCCACTTCTCTTCTATATTCAACAACAACCTGCACAGAAAATTCGGGAAAGAAAATCACTTAATATATTTGATATTGAAACAATTTGAATGCACAACATATACACACAACCAAATGATGCAATAATTGAGTTATTATTATCTACCTTCCCATCCACCACATCACCCCATGCTTCATTGGGTCCCTCCCCGTCCTTAGGGTTTCCCTTTGTACACTCATCCTCGTTGTCATGGACTATGGCAAGAGCGTGATGGTCTCCCTGATTATCGTCCTGAATGGAAGGAATGATATATTGTCAAAATCAACATATTTGTAACAGACATGATATTTTAGAAACTCAAATTGTAAAGCATTTTGATTGTTGCATTAGAAGTAAAAGGCAATTGAAAGTTTTGAATCAATTACCGAACACATTGTTGCCTTAGGGTTCAACATTTTCCTAAAAGAATGGGACTTCCTTTGTACCACGATTGTTGCCTCCTGATTAAAACATTCCCACTTTCCATTCAACATCGTAACCACTTATGAGAGATTAAAATTATACATTTGATTGCATCTTATAATTACCAGATCTTACTTGCATGTTTGTGGAACGTGACCATCTAGAAGAAGATGCGCCACTACACACCCTCTCAGGTGTGTCGAGCACCTCAACAACATTCTTCGTTGTATGTAGCACTTTCCCTTTTACAACACGCATCCTTGATTTGCTGAAAAATGTAATTGCAAGTGTTACAGACAGTTAAAGTTCCAAAATTTATTGCACCATTTGCAGTAAGCAAGCATATCTTTTTTTAATCATAAGAGGAATTTGAAACACATATTTTACTCTATCTAAGACTTGTGATAAATTTTGAAGGTTCCTTTCATTACATTCTTACTGTCTAAACAAAAAAAGGTTTTGGAATACATTCCTACTGTCAACAAAATTGTAGGCTAGAAAAGAGATAGTGTTATGAAACCTATGAGCCACATAGTGTTGGAAAACGCTATACAAGTAACCCACTATGTTTTCCAACATGCAATTATTTTGTACATTTATTTTTTCAATCACATGAAGATACTAAATTGCAATTTATACCATAACTAACAGTTGTAAATTTTGGAGGTGCCTTTTATTACATTCGTACTGTCTAAATAAGAAAAGATTTTCAAGACATTCAAACTGTTATGTGAAATTTTAGGTTGGAAAACACTGGGTGTTATAAATCCTGCAACCCACATACTGTTCTAAAACCCTTTACAAGTAACAACCCTATAGGTTACTCGCCCCTCACCTTAATTTGGTATGTTTTGTGATTGTCTTGAGAATATTTTGCTTTGTAGATAGCAATAATGTAATGAAATTGGAAAATAGAGGGCATTAAGAAACCTACAACCGAATGTATCCCACACCTGTAAGTCCTCCCTGTCCTCTCAAGTGTTTAGATTTAAAAATACAGAATGAAACAACTGACAACCCACGTTGTGTTTTCAAATCTGCCATTATTTTGTGCATTTCTTTGTTTCAATCACACGAAGAAATTCAAATATAATTTATATTGTAACTAAGAGTTATTATATGTTTTGAAGGTGAACTTCATTACATTATTACTATGTACGAAACAAAAGGCTTCCAAGACATTCATACTGTCAATATAATTGCAGCTAGAGGAAACATAAATCTATCCAAATCCACGTGAGGTGTGACCAACCAATTGGTTTCTTACTGTGTAAGTAAACAAAACGTTCTCATTACATTCATATTGTCTATGTGAGTTGATCTTACTATCACATGAAAACTTTGACCTCTCAATGCTGGATACAAGTGTCAGATAAGATGCATGGTAGGTGGTTAAACCATATCGTGAATCACATGGACAACACTGACTACCATGAAAAGTATGATTTCAACACAACAAGCAACCATACCTCCATAGGACCCATGTGATTACTAATTAGAGATTCCACCTTAAGGAATCTCACAAACCTCATGCTTAGCTCATTCAAAAGATTGTGTTTGTGTATGAGTATTGTTGGTTGAATGCATACCTTCTAGATGCATCCAACTAGGAAAAGGTCTCAAATTTCTTGGTAAAGAAATATTAGCTAATCACATAAATTTACAATCTTTATTTGTCTATTGTAATATTGAATGTCCATGCCCATTTTTGTCCATACACCAAAGACGTAGTTAAACAAGTGAGCATGTTATGATAGTTGACATCAATGTGGTTTGGCCTTTTTCTATCAATTCTTGTTAACATATTTTCCTGCAACCTATACGGGAGACCCAATTCCTCTATGCGAGCAAAAATATTACATGGAAGATATGGGTGGTAGTCGGTCAACAAAGTACAGACACATGCTTTAGCATTACGCGACATCTTGCATAGCTACATCAAAAAAATTATTAGCTTTCACATCTTCACCATACAAAGAAGAATTAAATAACACATAAGCCATTGTGTTTTCCACCCTGCCAATATGTGGTGCTTTTTTGTTTTGTTATGAAATTAACATTTGCAGATGATACCACTGGAAAGCTCTCAAAAAACCCACATCAAATATGCAACCTCTTTTCTCCTTTGACCTCTAGAAGTAACCTCTACAAAAATATAACATTTCATGACAACTGGGAAACTTTGAAGCATACCTTTCTCATTTCCAAAACATGCACTTCTCTCCATCATATATCGATGACACCTTTCGACATCATGGACCTCAGTGGATCAGATTGTGGAAGAGGTGGTGATGTGTGTCGGAGAGAAGAGCTTGTTTTGCAAATATTGCAAAGTTGCTCCAAAGATGCCCAGTTGTCATGAAATATTATTTTTTTATAGACGTCTTATCTAACGCTTGTATCGAGCATTGATAGGTCGACCTTTTTCATACAATGACAAGGCCAGCAATGCATAATTGCAGGTTAGAAAACACTGGGTGTTATTATACCTGTAAACCAAATACCATTTTAAAACCCTTCACAAGTAACATCCCAATACTATTCCTCATCCCTCAGTTGAATTTACATGCTTTTATATATCTCGCACCTGCAACTCCACCCTGTGCTTCTCAAACCTTCAGCTTTGAAGGTGGAGAATGAAAGAACTCACAACACACAGTGTTTTCCAACCTCCAATTATTTTTTGCAATACCCTGTCCCATCACGTGGTGTATATATTTTTGTATGTTATGATGCCTCTGACATGGATTCTTCTAGGGAGAATAGCCATGTCCAATTGCAGGGTAGAAGCTAATCTCCCTACAAAATATAGTAAAATCAAGCTATTAGCCCTGAAAAGACATATGTCTTTGACATGATAACATAGTCCGACATGTCTTATCCCTGAAGAAGGGAAATGCATTATCATGTGTAAGCCATGTTGCAAGGAGATCACCTTCTGCAATTGGGACGAGGCTATTCTCCCTACAAAAATGCATGTCACATGCATCATAACAGTCATCATGTTTTAAAAATCATATTTTGGAATGGACAAAAACCCAAAAAAATGTGGCATTCGAAACCATTATTTGCAAATATCAAAAAGCCCAGACGACGTCCCATTTTCACTGCCATTTTCCACAGTGACATTTTGCAGGTTGCTAGAGAGCAATGAAAAGGAGTTGCACGTGTTCGGAGGCTGAAGCAGTGCGACCACCCTCCATACAAAAACACATTTGATAGGCTTGGGCAACAGGTATATTTATCCACCAGCAATATATGCCATTTACCCATTCTGCTTAGGAATTGTGAAGAAATGAACGACTATTTGTTGCGAAGATGGTTTTTCATTGACGTGAAAACAAAGGGTTTATCTTGGGAAAAGGGGTTTTCATTTGAAATGCAAAGTTGTTTACGTGTTTTTGTGTTGAGGGTTTTTAAATTTTCATTTCCTCCCGTCTACTAGTTTTGAAATTTTGTGATTGTCGAATGAAATAACTGACAACCCATTGTGGAAATATGAATGAAATAACTGAATAACGTTTAGAGAAATAAAAAACCATGCAAAATATATAAGTTTTTTTCGTTATGCTCGAAGAATGTAATGAAGTCTACTTTCAAATTTCTGAACAACTCTTTGCTACAGTCCAAATGTCATTTCACTTTCTTCATCTAATTGGAACAAAACGCCCCAATGAAAAAGATGGACAAATGGACAAATTGCACCGATAGAAAGACTTGATGGTCAGACGTTAACTCCAACCTGTCGTTGCCTGTCCCGTCGCCGGAAAAACGTGTCAACATCAATGGGTTTTCAATATCATATTTTGGAATGGAAAAAAACCCCAAAAAATGTGGCATTCGAATCCATTATTTGCAAATAGCAAAATGAGGTGCCAAGAATGTAATGAAATTGGAAAATAGTATGTATTATGAAACCTACAATGCACATTGTTGTTATACATTGTTTATAGTGTTGGAAAACACACCGTCCCATGTCAGTTAGTTCATTATGAAGAGTTTTGTTTCGTTATGTTGCAAGAATGTAATGAAGTCCACTTTTAAATTTTTGCACAACTCTTTGTTGCAGTCCAAATGTCATTTCACTTTCTTCATTTGATTGGAACAAATAAAATGCTCACATTAATTATAGTGTTGGAAAGCACATAGTCTCCTCTCAGTTGCAAAGGGTTTTACAACACTACATTGCAGGTTTCTTAACACCTAGGGTTTTCCAACAGGTAATTTTATAAAATAGAAACAATGTCTTCAAAAGCTTTTGTAATATAGATAGTCTGAATGTATTGAAAAGCCCTTTCAAAATTTATAAGGACTTTTAGTTTGGGCAAAAATTGAAAAAAAAAAAGTGCTCAAAATAATTATAATTTGGAAAACACAGTGGTAGTTTTTAGTTATTTGAATCTCCTTTAAATGTAAAGGGTTGTCTCATGGTGAGTTGCTTGCTTCTTAACACCTACGGTTTTGCAACACATGGAATGTTACAAAACAACATGAATGTGTTCAAAATCACACCTTCCATTGTTGTGTTAAAATTTTGGATGATTGAAAAAAAAAAGTGCACAAAATAGTTGTATTTTGGAAAACAATGTGGGTTTTCAGTTGTTTGAATCTCTTTGTTTAAATGTAAGGAGTTGTCTCATAGCGGGTTGCTTGCTTCTTAACATGTACAGTTTTGCAACATGGAATGTTACAAAATAATATGAATGTCTTCAAAATCACACCTTCCATTGTTGTGTTTAAATTTCAAGTATACAACAACATACCCAAGCCCTTCTGATTTTAAACCTGTATATGTAGGTGTGCATTACAAATAGCAAGAACACCAATTTATTGCCATTATTGGCAATAATGAATAAACTCGTTGGAAGTGGTGAACGTTGTGTAGTGCATGTTGGCAAACACAATGTGTTTTGAAGCCTGTCTTTACTTATACCCAACCTTTGTCTCAAAATGCAGATATACAAACATATTGATGGTGTTCTATTTTATCAAATAACACATCTCTCATTTAAGGGGGACTCTATTAACTGTCAATACATAGTGTGCTTCATAGTACATACTTCATTGAACTGTATTGCAACAATTCATGTTGGAAAACCCTAGGTGTTAAGAGACAAGCAACCCAAATAGTGTTGTAAAACCCTCTACAACACTATTGTTTAGTACCCCTTGCCTCAATTTGGTCGATTTTCTCCTCCAACTCCTCCACGTGTACTCCAACCTTTAGCTTTCAACATGCAGACTGGAAACTCATCATGTTTTCACCCTTCTTTCTCCAAACCAAAAATACACACGTGAACCCACCTCTAATTTTTCAGCGCTAGAAAAAAGTAGATGAAAGTGAAACTTCATGGGCAAGCTAAGGAACCTGCGTTTATTGGTCGACAAGAAGTAGGAAAACCGACCTGACATCGCCATTAACTCCTACCTACCATTTCCCAGACGTTTGGTCTCGTCTGCTGGTTTTGTCACTTTTTGTTTTCATGTATGTTATGTATGTTTTTATTCATGGTTTTATGCATTTTTTTTATGTACATAGGTGCATCTTTTCAGCATAAGTGTCTGCACAATTGACAACACATTGTGTTTCTAAACCTCCAAAATGGTAATAAGGAAAACTCATTTTGTAAAGAGGCTTCTACATTGCAAAACACATTGTGTTTTCAAAACTTTTACATTGTGTTACAGAACAACATTTCCATTACAAAATTCGAGAAGCCTAATGGCCATTTCTATGTTATTATGGCCTCACCTTTGCAATTTGTATGGTATATTATACTGAGTAAAAACAATTATAATAACAATGTTCCTTATTCACAACCTTATGAAACCCAACTATGCAACAATGCTTCACAACTAAACAAAGGTACGTGATTTAAAAGGAGAATTACTCTATTGTAAAATCATAAATATTATGTTTTTTTAAAAATATATTTGATCTAATTACCAAGGATCCAAAGGTTCTTGTTCTATTTTGGGAGATAAATGATACCGATGTAGAGTTGCAAAAATCATCCTAAAATTAACACAAATCAATTATGAGAAGGATAATTCAAAGGACATAGTATCACCCTTCATTGATGCTTTAAACATTTCCCCTGCAACACTCACACTTGAACGGGGAAACATGATTCACGTAAAATTTTGGGATATAATTCACACACAATAATGTAACATTTATTTTATTTAAATTAAAGTGCAAATTATTTGCATTCCCCACAATAAGCATCCTATCCATATATAAATCAAAACTTCTAAATGCAAAATTAATTTTTAAATTTAACTGTCCAATACACTTGCAATTCAAGCCATAACAACTAGAATCACTTGTATTTAGTGCAGAAGCTTCACGTCTCTTGAAGCGTCCTTGTTAATCCCCCTACCCTTGTTTTGTTCAATTTTGTTTTCTTGCCTATATCAACCACTCAGAAGAAAGACAAGTGTTAGCAATAGATTAAATTGGAAAAATAAAGACATTTGGTGCTACAAAGAATTCACTTCATTCCAAACTTCACCGATATTGGATTATATGTTGTGCTGACTGCAACACAGCAGCTTGTACAGACAATATACAATAAACATATTAATCTATACAATGGGAATTTAATTTCCAATTTAACCTATTGCTAACAATAATATATATATATGCTAACAATAATATATATATATATATGTATATATCAACAATTATATTTGCCATTCTGTTGGACCTGTGAAGCACTACACGTTCATTCAGATATATCTCATACTCATCTCTGCTGGCATATGAAAGATGCCATCACTTGCATAATCAATAAGGGTAGACAAGACACACAAGAAAGATACCACACACCACTATCAAACTTTTGTTTATTTCATTACTTGTATAAATAACTAAAAAATACAAATTATTGTAAGACACATTGGTTGCAGAGCACAATGTGCATTAGCTATTCAAGAATAAAGGTTAAGAAGTTAATGAAAACCTTGGTGATCACCTTGATTAACCAAAAAATAACAAGTGATCGCATTGGTTAAATATGATAATGCACAAAATAATTACACGTTGGATAACTCTCTATGTTTCAATATCCATGCTCAAACCTAAAGAGTGAAGAATGATGAGACAAAATAATGACTCATCTTTTAGCCATATAAAAATGTATATTTTACCTAATTATGAAGTTATCAAGATTGAGCATGATGATGAAAGTAAGATATTTTTAGTTGCAATAGTCAAATATTTCATCATATCTTTCAAATTACGATTTGGGTTCTAAAGATTTTTGGTTCGAAATTAAAAAACAATATGGTGACAAAACCCATTAAATTTTACAAAAACCCAGTTTGTGGTTTGAGAGAAAAATTTACCAGAATCTCTTGCTCCAAAATTTGTGGAGGGTTGCTCCGGAACTTGTGGGACAACACTTGAAGTTGTTCCAGAATTTGTGGGTTGCTCTGGAACCTTTCCACAATTTGTAGAAGCAACAGTTGTGAGCATTAAAATAGATTGGGGTGACTTGGACAAAAATTGAGAGCATATAGGAGGCAGTTCCAAGAATTACGATAAGTTGTTGGGTTGTGCAAACAAATGGAGAATATCTAGAAGACAATTTTGGGTAGTTTGAACCGTTTTGCAAGCATCTAAGAGTTGTTTTATGAGCTTTAATGATACACAAGGGGAAGACATGACTTTTTCAACAGTCAAATGCCTTTTTGGAGCTTGTTTAGGGGTTGCAAAATAGGCATATTTGTTTTGGACGACCAAAAAAGATTGACTCAACAAGTTGAAGAAAAACCTATATTTTTCCCTTAACACATGTTCCTATCTTCTAGCAAGTGGTTGCACAATCATAAAGCTTATCTTTCAGATTAGTTGAAGACAAGAATTCTATAAATTCATTGTAATCAAGAAATCAAATGGAGGAAGAGTTTTATAAAATAATATAGTTTAATATTTTAGCCGCAATCTCTTTGTTTGTAGTTTCATTTCTTAGTAGTCATTTCATTTCTAGCTCTTTACATTTTCAATATTCCCTTTTAAAAGTTTCTTAGGATAGATTTGATTCAAGCATTCCATTTACAAGCTCTTAGATTAGATTTGATTTTAGCAATTTCTTTCATGCATTGCCTTTCAATTATGTTTGTAGAAAAAACATGTCATTCAAATGATTTATTCTCCTTATTGCATATTGCCATGGACACCGCCCTGGATTGACATTTATAGTTAAATGATGAGGATTGCAGCGACACTCATCAAAGAGCACAGGGAGGAGTTGCACATGGGGAAGCCACAAAACTTACCAAATTGAGGTGAGGGTGAGTACTTGTAAATGGTTTTAGAATAGTATGTGGGTTGCAGATTGTATTACACCTAGAGTTTCCCAACCTGGAATTTTAGAAAATAGTAAAAATGTATTCAAGACCTTTTGTGATCAACGTAGTAACAAACCAATTGGTTTGACACCCCTCGGATCGATTTCATTACACACCCATTCTTTTTCGACATGTATTTATATATAGATAGTAAGAACGTAATGACAATTTTTTGTTTAGTACACAGTAAGAGTGTAATGGGACACAACTAATCTTTGCACAAAACACAACTATGTACATACAAAAACACATGAAACCATACATAGAAACATACATAACATGACGAGACGTCGTAGTGCAGGGCCCACCAAACGGGGGATAAAAGTGACAAAATCGGCAGATGGGACCAAACGTCCAGGAAATGGTAGGTAGGAGTTAACAATGTCGTTAGGTCAATTTTCCCGCCTCCTGTTGGTCGATAAAACTAGGCCCTGTGGCTTGCGTAAGCACGGGGAGGAGCTGCAAGTGAGGAATACAAAAAACATACCAAATTGAGATGAGGGTGACTAAGAAATTGGGTTGCTACTTGTAAAGGGTTTTATAACGGTATGTGGGTTGTAGGTTTTATAACATTCATTATTTTCCATCTAGGAATTTTAGAAAACAATAAGAATGTAATCAAAACCTTTTCCGATTAATGCAGTAACAACCCAATTGGTTTGTGACCTCTCACCTCAATTTGATTACACACACGGTGTTTTCCAACATGAAGTTATAAATAGACCGTATGAACGTAATGAAAAAGATTTGTTTAGTACACAATAAGAATGCAATGAAGATTACCTTCAAAATTTATGCAAACCACATTGAATGAGATAGATAAATGATAATGTTTTGAGTGAAGAGATTCTCCCTACTATTCAGAAGTTGAGGAAGGTGCATGTGCAATATGCGCAATCAAAAAATAGAAATGCAAAACTCAACCAACAGGTAGTACATAATATGTAATCGAAAAGGAATCTGCTCTAAAAAAACTTGAAAAGAAGCAAACCAAAGTGAATGAGATAGATAATGTATTGACTGAAGAGATTGTTTCTCCTCTTCAAAAGTTGACGAATGAGCATGTGCACTATGTGAAATGGGAAAATGGCAACGCAAAACCAGAGGCAACAAGTAGTAGAATGCATGGAATGAAAAATGAATCTTCTCTAAAAACACTTGAAAAGAAGCAGAGAAGCATGAGAGAGATACTGAATGAAAATATCCTCCATGCTCTTGAGAGGTCAAAAAAGGTGCATGCACAATATAAGCAGAGGGAAAATGCCAATGCACGAGTGGACAAACTGAAGAGGTTTTGTATTGCATGACAATTTGTGCAGGCAAAGAAATTCAGAGATGTTGCTATGGATGGAGTTGAACAAGTAAATTCTATCATGAATAACTTCTACAACACAGTATATTTTCCACTGTGAATTGTAATAACTATTTTATTTATTAGTTTTGAAGCTTCATAAGTCTCAGTTGCCAGACTAATAAGTTGTAACTTTCTTGCGACACATTGCACAAAATTGTCTTGTCCATCAAAACTTTTTCTCGAACTTCCTTAACTTATCATCCTTTACAAAAACAATACATAGGAATTTGAATATTCCTGCTCTTCAAGTGACTTTTAATGCATTCCACTCAATTATGAACACACATTGGATAACTCCACTTTTCTAATTTCAATTCAATGAGATAAAAGAGGAGTTAGCCAAACTATGGTCAACATTGATTGGAAATGCATTAAGAGTTGCGCTTCAAGAGGAAGATTATTCAAATTCTTTTTGCACTCTCTCTAAAAAGGACAATAATGTTAGGGAATTTCTTGAAAAAGATTTTATGGACAAGACAACTTAGGTGCTTTGTCTCCCAACAAAATTATAAGTTTTTAGTTTCACATAATTAAATGTAGACGACATGAGTCTAATGAGAACCTTTAGTTTTGCAGACAGTAAGAATGTAGTGAAGTCCATTGACCTTCACAATTTAAAGGAACTCTTACTTACACTAAAAGTTGGATTTCAATTTCCTCAAATGATTTTAAAAATAAATGCAAAATATAATTTAGAACAAATAAAATGCTCACACTAAACTAACTGACATGGGACACTATGTTTTCCAACAATGCATAGTATATATATATATATATATGTTGCCAACAAATAAAATGATCAGACAAAACTAATTGACACAGGACAATGAGTTTTCTAAAGAATATTTTTGACACATGACAGTGAGTTTTCTAAGTAGAATTTTTTTTATCTCCAAAATACTCAAACAAATCTTTTCATAATGAATTAACTAGCATGCGATAGTGTGTTTTCCAACACTCCAAATAATGCGAGCATTTTATTTGTTCGAATTAGATGAAAAAAGGGAAATGCCATATTTACATCACCAAAGAGTTGTTTTAAAATATAAAGGTGGACTTCATTACATTTTTTGGAGCATACGAAACAAAAAAATTTCACGAGGGAATAAGTGAGAGGAGATAGTGTGTTTTCCAACTTTGCAAATAATGCGGGCATTTTATTTGTTCCAATCAGATAAAGAAAGCAAAATGATATTTGGACTATAGCAACGAGTTATTCAAAAACTTCAAAGTGGTCTTCATTACATTCTTCGAGCATAACGAAACAAATCTTTTCATAACAAACTAATTGACATGGGATAGTGTGTTTTCTAACACTACAAATGATGGGAGCATTTTATTTGTTCCAATCAGATGAAAAAAGGGAAATGCCATATTTACGTCACCAAACAATTATTCTAAAAGATCAAAGTGGACTTCATTACATTTTTGGAGTGTACAAAACCAACACTTTTCATGAGGGAATAATTGAGACGAGATAGTGTGTTTTTCAACACTGCAAACAATGTGAGCATTTTATTTCTATTTATTTTTTCTCTTCTGATTGGTACGATCAAAATGGAATTTCACTTTCCTCATCTCATTCGACCAAATAAAATGCTCACATTATTTGCAGTTGGAAAACACATTGTCTCCATATAAGGTGTTAAGAAACAAGCAACCTTTATAGTGTTGTAAAACCCTATATAAGGTGTTAAGAAACAAGCAACCCTTATAGTGAATCAACATTGTAAAACCCTCAACAACTGAGAGGAGATAGTGTGTTTTCCAACTACAAAAAATGCGAGCATTTTATTTGTTCCAATCAAATGAAGAAAGCAAAATGACATTTGGATTGTAGCAACGAGTTAATCAAAAACTTCAAAGTGGTCTTCATTACATTCTTCGAGCATAACGAAACAAAACTTTTCATAACAAACTAACTGACATGGGACAATGTGTTTTCCAACACTACAAATGATGAGATAGTTTTATTTGTTCCAATCAGATGAAAAAAGGGAAATGCCATATTTAAATCATCAAACAATTGTTCTAAAAGATCAAGGTGGACTTCATTACATTTTTGGAGCGCACAAAACCAACACTTTTCATGAGGGAATAACTGAGACAAGACGGTGTGTTTTCCAACACTATAAACAATGTGAGCATTTTATTTTTGTATATTTTTTCTCTTTTGATTGGTATAGTCAAAATGACATTTCACTTTCCTCATTTCATTCGACCAAATAAAATGCTCACATTATTTGCAGTTGGAAAACACATTGTCTCCATATAAGGTGTTAAGAAACAAGCAACCCATATAGTGTTGTAAAACCCTCTGCAACTGAGAGCAGACAGTGTGTTTTCCAACTCTGCAAATAAGGCGAGCAAATTTTATTTGTTCTAATCAGATCAAGAAAGCGAAATGACATTTGGACTGTAGCAAAAAGTTCAAAAATTTGAAAGTGGACTTCATTACATTCTTGGAGCATAACGAAACAAAACTCTTCATAATGAACTGGTTGATGAGCTCTGCTAGGGTTTTGTGCTTTCTGAGGTCATTCGTGGCCCCTCCTGCGTCATACTGCGCTTCTTGTGCAGAAAATTGTTTCTTTCATTGAGTACGACCTCATTTACTGCAGTTTAGGGGTTTATTATGCCTTCAACTGGCTCTAACCCGATAATTTTTGCTGGTGTTAGTGGTTCGCCGACGCAGTTTAATGGCTCCCCCACCGAACAAACGCCCTCGAAAATTTGTTCCGAAAGTCTTTCACGAGGTAAGCATTATGACGCCCCTGCTGATGTAGTTTTACCTTTACCTGATTTTGATTCTGCATGTCAATGGTTGGAACAACACACCCTTGTGGGTTATTTTGTTGGGAGGACTCCCCCCGAAAGTGTGCTAAAAGACTGGGTTAACAAGGCCTAGGTCCCTCATGGGGTCCACCTTGATGTGGTCCAAAATCTGACCAAGGGTTTTTTCTTGTTTCGCTTTGCGGAAGTCAATCATGTTCAAGCTATTCTGGGTCATAGACCCTGGTATGTCTGTTCCTCCTTGTTGGTTTTCCAATCTTGGACCCAAGATTTTGTTGTCTCAGAAGACACCAAAATGCGTGTTCTGGTCTGGATTGAGTTTCTCGGGTTGCCCTTGCCATGTGTGCCCTTCTTGCATCATATTGCTTCCTCTCTAGGGAAGGTTGTTTGCATTGAACCTGATAAGTTCTTTCAAGCCCGTCCTCAAAAGAGGGTTTGTGTGGAAGTTGATTTATCCAAGGATTTGAAAGAGTCTGTTGACCTTCAAATCGGGGATATTCGCTACTCTCAGAAAATCACGTATTTTAACCTTCCCAACACATGCTACCGGTGCCAATTAGCTGATCACAAGATCAGGGACTGCCCTTTGTCAGTTCCCCATACTGTTTTTCAGCCACGAGGTGCTGAAAAACCTCGTCAGATAGAGCCTTCAGCTAAGGCGGACACAAAATGGACCATGGTCACCAGCCAGAAAAATAAGTCGCATGGTTCTGGGTCGGCTCCCAAAGCCCCGGATTTGCCCCAGCAGGTTTCAAACCCTTCAGCGAAGGGGATTGCCACTCCCTCAGGAGTGGCTTCTGTTGTTTTACAGCCCAGGCTGCTACAGTTTTATGTGTTCAACTGGCTTTGTCCGCCGCTGTGGAAACCCAACGACGCTCTCGCAGCCGGTCTCCTCCACCGGAAGAAGGTGAATATGTGCCAGAAAAGCGAAGATTTCCCCTCTCTATTCAACTGGGTTCAATTCCGCAAGAATTTTTGAAGAATAGCTTCTCTTCCCTGGGTGAAGAGGACCGGGATTCTGCAAGTATGGAAGATTTTCTATGAATTTTCTCTCATTGAATGTTCGAGGTCTCACAAACCTCTCAAGAAAGTATTTAGTTAGGAATACTTTGAAGAACTATCCAGAGATTGAAGTGCTTTGTCTCTAGGAAGTTAAAATTTCAGGTTTTTTGCTTGTTTCGGCTTGTTGCTCTATTTGACCAGCCAGCACTATGTTTTGTACCCTGCATGAGTCTGGTCGTGGTGGAGCTGCTACTCTCTTGGCTCCGCGGTTGCTTCCTTATGTGGTTGACCATGGGGTGGATCCCTCCTAGCGGGCTGTCTGGATTCTTTTCAATATTGAGAACCATTCCTTCAGGACTATTAATATTTACGCCTCTAATGATGTTGTGGAGCGCTGCTTGCTTTGGCGCTGGCTTGCCGACTCTTTGCCAGTTGCCACCTAGTTGCTCTATGGGGATTTCAACATGGTTGAAATGGCGTATGATAAAAATGGCACTGTGCCTTTTCGTTGGACTGCGGGCGAAAGGGAGGCATGGTTTTACATGCGCAATAAATTGGGGTTTTTTGATCCCAATCTGGGCTACCGCCATTCTCATTCCCTCTGGCACACTTGGTGTAATTACAGGGCCGGTTCTGACAGAGTCTTTAAGTGCCTTGATCGTGCCATGATCTCGGCACAATCTTTTTTTTCTTTCAAAAGCTCTGCCTTGCCTGTGAAGCCGTTAATGGATGTGACCCTTTTGGATCACTTCCCCATTCAATTTCGCATTGAGTGGGCGTCTTGGCAACCTTGCACGTGCAAGACTCAATTCTTCTTGAACACGTCTTTGTTCCGACACAAGCCCACATTCTTCGAGTGTGGAATTTAGAGTGTCGTCCATCTGACAATACGGGCTGAATTGTTTGGTGGAATGATGTTATTATTCGTACTATGCGCTTCCTGTGTATTTATGGGCGACAACTTGCTATCTTCCGCCAGCGCTCCTACGAGGCCACCACTGCTGACTTGCGTGCTGCTACGGAAGCCTTAGCGGCTTGTCCTTTCTCCCTATCACATCAAGTCCGGGTGGCGAATTTAAGACACCAGAAGCAAGTGGCAGATAGCTATTCTGCTAGGAGCGCTCAAATCAAGGCTTGGCTCCACTGGCTCAAAATTGGGGATTGTGCTTCCAAAGAGTTTTTTTTGGCTTTTCGTGCTAAGCACTCTTCCTCAGGCATTAAAACCATCAAAGATAGTAATAAAGTGCTCTCTGAGCTACCTGACATTCTCCAAGATTTTGTGCGTCACTATGAGCAAGTTTTCATGGCTCAGGACCCCACGCCTGCGCGCCAGCAAGCCCTTAAGAGCTGCCTTGCTGTTGTACCACATTGGCTTTCTTCAGCCTAGATTAATTTTTGTGATTAATTATTAATAATTGATGATCTCAAGGAAGTTGTTTCCTCCATGGCCGATGACAAGGCTCCTGGGATTGATGGTTTCCCTTGTGAATTTTATAAAGCGCTCTAGGACTGTATTGGGAGTGACCTTCATCATGTTTATCTTGAAGCCTTTCACAACAATTCTTTAGGCAATTTAATAAATAAAGACAATATTAAATTCATACCTAAATCTGGAGATCCAGAGGATATTTGTAATTGGCGGCCCATCACGCTTCTAAATGTTTCTTATAAAAATATTGCCAAAGCCTTGGCTCTGAAAATATGCCACTTCTTACCTTAGATTGTGCGTCCCGAGCAGACTGGATTCATCAAATCCAGGTTCATTCTTGACAACATTATTGTCGTTTGGGAATGCATGGAGTGGGCCCGGCGTTCGAACCAGAAAGTTGTGTTTATTAAAATCGATTTTGCTAAAGCTTATGACCGTATTGAATGGCCTTTCATTCTTGTGATGTTACAGGCATTGGGTTTTGGAGCCAATTTTCTTCAGTCTGTTCGCATGCTTTTTTTCGATGCCTCGGCTTGCATCTTCATTAATGGCCGCCAGTCCTCTGCTTTTGGCCTTTTTCGTTCTATTCGCTAGGGATGCCCTCTTGCCCCTACCTTGTATGTTCTGGCAGCTGAGGGTTTTGGATATCTCCTGGCCAATGCTATCTCCCAACAGCGTGTTAAAGGAATCACTCTCCCAGACTCTCAAGAGCAGCTTGTCAATGGGCATTTTGCTGATGACTCATTTCTCACTCTTTTAGAGGACGAAGGATCGATCGTTGCTGCCCTTGAATGCCTTGACACGTTTTGTCTTGCGTCTGAATTTGCAATTCAATGGCACAAAACATTGTGCTACAGACAGTCTGTGCTTCCCACTCCTGCATGGCTTCAACCCTATAACTGGAAATGAATTGGTCAAGGGGAAATCTTTTGCTTCTTGGGCATTCCTTTCGCCTTCCAGGCTTCCCCCCGGGAGCTTTGGTAAGCCGTGCTCTCCAGAGTTGAGTAGAAGCTGGCCTATTGGATTACCAAGCCTCTATCGTTGGTAGGCAAATTCCAGGTGTGTTCTCAAATCTTGGCTACCACCCACGTTTACTATTCTTCCTGTTGGGCTCCTTCTAAAGCAACCTACAGCAGGCTTGAGAAGTTGCTCCGCGATTTTCTTTGGGCCTCTTCTGAGACCCATAAGGGCTTTCATCGGGTCGCTTGGGAATTTTGCTGTCTTCCCAAGGAGTCGGGAGGGCTCGACTTGCTTTCCACTCAACGCCTGGGAACTGTCCTCTGTGTCAAATGGATCATCCATGCGCTTACCGGGGATGAAGCCTGAAAAATTCTCCTTAGACATTGTATTCAGTCTGGGTTTCCTGTTCATAGACCCGCCTGGAAAGGTATCGACGTCCAAACCCTTCTGGTTATGAGGGATTCGATCCAAATTATAGGCTCTTTTGTGGCTAAAAACATTTGGCGTTCTTGGGAAAATGTCAAGCCTTGGCTCTGTTAGGCTGGGGCCGGGTTTCGTGATGGGCTTTCCATCAACCAACATAATCTCTGGTGGTCTCCCCTTTTGGCCCAAAATGGTCAACCCCTGGCCAAGTCGCCTTGGCTCAAAGCTCTCCGATTTCATAAGAAAGACATTCAAAACTTGCACCAGCTCTTCCACCGGCCTACCATGAGTATTTTGTAGTGGGATGCTTTTAAAGCTCATTACAACCTTCAAAACCAGGACCGTCCTACTTTTGACGGACTGGTGAATGCCATTCCGGCAGAGATTCTTCACAAAGTCGGTATTCGTGGGCACAAACCTTGGTGGAAAGATTGGAAATGGTTTCCAGATACTCTTCTAAGGGGCTACAAGCTGCGGCTTAGTTACACGTGGCTTTCACCCCATTTCCCTATGCTCAGCTTTTTGAACCAGAGATGGCTTCTTAACTCCTCGGCCTTTACTTGGCGCAGGAGGTTTGATGCCATTTGGTCTGCAATTGTTAATCCGAAGCTGGTCCACTTTGCTTGGTGTATTCTTTTCCAAGGCTTGCCTGTGGGTTCTCGGCTGATTCATTTGGGGGTCTCTGACCCTCGTTGCTCGTTTTGTGGGCAGCCTGAAAGCTTCAAGCACCTTTTTTGGTTTTTTCCCAGAGCTCAGCAGTTCTGGACTTGGATTCATGATTTCTTTCGACTCTTTAGGCCTGAACCCTTTTCGTGGCATATAGTTTTGCTGGGGGACTCGCCTGGAACCCCGGCTAAGTTCACCAAGATTTGACACACTTTTAGAGTGGAAATCATTTTCAATATCTAGAAAGACATAAATGCTTGTATTTTTGCTCATTCGCATTTAGCTATTAATGTATCTCTTTATGCTAAAGTTGTTATATGCTCTAATGTTATGTTACAGATTCAAGTGCAAGCCAACAAGGTTGCACTGGAAGTGGCTCACCTACAGGTTCTCCTGGACCACTGGGGCGATGCCCCTTGTACTATGGCTCGGATTCCTGACTCGCCCTCCTCCTCCCGCCGCCGGTCGCCCTCTCGGGGCCGGAAGCGGAGTGATTCCATGCGGGCCCGTTCCCAACCTCCTCCTCGGAGGGATTCTCGGCCTCCCAGTCGGGCTTGTTCTCCTCCGTCGCGTCCTGGTCAGGGCTGACACTCTAGTGGTGCGTCGAGGAGCAGTGGTGGCGGTTCTGGGTGGCCTTCGGATGCTCCTCCTGACTCTAGCACTGGCTGACCCTCCACTGGTAAAAACTTTCCGCGGCTTGCTCTCGCAATCTCGCCTTGGCGCGAGGATAAAGATAAAGAAGATAAGAATGATGATGGTTGGGGTGCTTCTCTTGACGTCACTCCTAACCCCGTTGAGGTATGGGGAAAAAATCTGGATGACCAGGATCCCCCAAGATCTACTGGCACTGCTTTAGCTGCATAATTTTTTTTCTATTATTTTATTTCTGAGCTAGGCCCATGTGACTTTAGTTAATTTTTGCTGGGCTGGGCCCATGTGACTTTCAGGGTGTGCTTTCCTACTACCCAACCCTTTTTTGTGAATTTTGTAACTTTATCTCTTTTAATATAGATAGCTGGAAAATTCATCAAAAAAAAAAAAAAAGAATGTGAACAATGGCGACGTTTTGGGCTTTATGTGGTTTTCATAATATATCATTTCGTTGTAGAACCCACGTTGCATTTTCCAACCTTGTAATATATTTCACATGGTTTTTGTAAACTTTATTAAGTTATTTCACTCATATTTCCACAATGGGTTGTCAGTTATTTCATTCAGTAAACGCAAAATTTCAAAACCAACAAATGAGAGGAAACGAAAATTAATAAACCCTCAACAAAAAAACACATAAATAACTTTGCATTTCAAATGAAAACCCTTTGCTTTCATGTCAATGAAAACCCATCTTCACAACGAATAGTAGTTCATTTCTTCATAATTCCTAGGCAGAATGACAAAATGGCATATATTTTTGGTGGATATACATACCTGTCAAGTAGCTGACTACCTGTGCCTGTCAAATGCATTTTCGTTTTGAGGGTGGCCGCACTACTTCGACTTTCAAACACCTACAACTCCTTTTTGTTCCTCTCCAGCAACCTGCAAAACGTCGTCGTGGAAAATGGCGGCGAAAATGGGACCTTGTCTAAGCTTTTGATATTTGCAAATAATGGTTTCGAATGGGTTTTTTTGGATTTTTGTCCATTTCGAAATATGATTTTGAAAATCTGCCAGCACTGACTTGTTTAGGCGAAGACAGGACGAAGTTAACGTCCGACTGTCAAGTCTTTCCATCGATACGATTTGTCCGTCCGACTACCTTTTCCGTCGGGGCCGTTTTGTCTCATATGAGGGATAGGAGGTACGATATCATGTTACATACATAGGTGCTTTTTGTCTACGAGTTAGCTTTTTCCTTTCTCAATAACCAAAAACCCTACTCGAACCGCGGCAAAATCCCTCCGAAAGTCTGCTATTTTCTGGATATACTCAATCACCATTCCGCCTCCAAAATTCTCAGACATGCTGACGTGGTAGACTGGCTTGGAGATGCGTTGTATCGCACCGTTACAGAAATTGCATCGTTGGTGCCTCAAACTGGCGTAAGAGGGCAAGCCGGCAGTGAAAGGGAAAACTAGCGTAAGAGGAGGGCAAACCGGCGTAAGAGGGAAGCTCAGATGTCGGTAAGTTCGTTAGCATTTTAGGTTTTTTGATTTTATCTCATTAATTTAGAGTTTTTCTTTTGCTATTAATGTGACAAGTGTATTCGATTGGAGTCAACTTGTAAACAAATTAGTTGTTTTATCTTGATTGCAGGGTGAATGCTTTTTTATGTAGTGTCAAATTTATCTATTGTATGGTCTGGTAATGGGCTCGTAGGGCTCTTAATATATTGAATGTGTTTTCAGGAGGCTTGGAGGTTGTTTTTTATTTATTATTGTATATTTGTTTCTGTTTTTAAGGATATTTTCTATTTTCTTTGGGTAGGGGGTTTGGGATTTGGTTGCGAGATTAATAATCTTCCGGGGTTTTAAAGTTGTGAATGTCTACATTTCTATCATTAGAGGATTTACCTATTTACTGTGATGTGGCAGATATTTGAATACAATGGAAGTGCTTTGATTGCTATGGTTGGGAAAGATTGTTTTGCCATTGCCAGTGATCGTCGTCTAGGTGTTCAATTGCAAACAATAGCGACTGATTTTCAGCGCATTTTCAAGATTCATGATATGCTCTATGTTGGTCTCTCTGGATTGGCCACAGATGCACAGACATTGTAAGGTTATTTTCAAGTTTATAAGCAACTTTTATTATCTGTTATGAAAAGACGTAGCCTCAACTCCAATGAATGGAAGGAAAGATGAGATACAATCTTTTGAAGAAGTACAGTAACTTTTACTTTAATTTTCTGTGCATGATTCTGTAAACTGAAATCTTATAGACAAGAGCATTGTTTTGTTGTTGGTTAATCACCACCCAAAAGCTTGTTGATGGTATTAGAAATGAATGATTATAAATGGATTATTTGACATTCTCTTGAATTTTCTTTATTGTATAGGTACCAAAGACTTGGTTTTCGGCATAAGCTTTATCAGCTTCGCGAGGAGAGGAATATGCAACCAGAAACTTTTGCAAATCTTGTTTCTGCATTGCTTTATGAAAAGAGGCATGTGGGAACTGAGCTCTCTCAGTATCTTGATTTTCTCTAGAGGCAGTTTATGGTTGCAATAATGATTTTCATTTACTTGAATCTGAGGACTTAATTATCCATACATTCTATATGCTATTTTCATTGAGAATATCGTTCAGAATTTTCTATGTTACAAGGAAACAGAAACAGAAATGGAAATGGAAACTGGAAATTTAAAAAATTCCAGGAATCTCTGTAAATGAAATTGTACAGGAACATATGTGCAAAAAAGTAACAACATTGTGTTAAAATAACACTCAATTATCAATTTTGTGCAGAAAAGATAGAAAAGACTCTGGAAACAGGGGTTCTTCATGGTTTTTCCTGCAGCTTAGAGAATTTAACCTCATTTTTGGGGCCTACCATGTTTATCCCATTAATCTGTGCCTGTTTTATAAGAGAGAGACAAAAGAAACCTTGGTGTCTACAATTTCTGAGCTTGTAATGGAACAGTACTGCTAACCTTGAAACAGTCTTGTAAACTGAAAAGGGAAAAGGGAAGACCATGGCTGCGAGGAAGATGTAACCAGTAAGAAACATCTCACATATCTAAACTTCTCAGTGATCTACAGTAGATCGCTGAAACCAATGAAGGATTCTAATTTCTATGTTGTCCTTAAGGGCTACTGCTATATGTTTTCTATCTTTTGTTTAGACCAACTGCTTCTGTGCGATTTCAAAATACGAAGATCGAATGATTCATTCATAACCAGTTGTTTCTCCGTATGGTGAGCTGAATTCTTGGATGCCTGGTAAGGATTGAGTGCAAGAATACATGTTGCCGAGTTGCCCTAAAAGGATCACCGATGGTTCTTGATGCGGCCTTTCTAAATTCTGACATTAGACTTGCACTTCCTGCTAGGCTTTTAGCCTTATTTACCAAGGTTACCCCAAGTTTTTGGGACGGGGACGGCAGGGGACGGCGGGACGAGTCCCCAAGTTTTCGATTTTTGAGGTCAAAATTAGGGACGGCAGGGGACGGCTATATAAAATATAGGGAAAATTTAAAATATTCATATGAAAACATGGATAAAGCATACATAATATACGTTATAGAACCTTAACATATAGCATTTGTGTTCAATATTCTTTGTCAATACTCAATACACATTGAAAATTCAGAATTAACATACATGAATCATAATACAACCTCCAAGTTATACTTTATAAACTTATATCAAATTACATAAGGTTATTTCCAGCTCACAAATTGTTGCACTCAAGGAGTTTTGGGCATCAAATTGCCTTAATATTCAGCCTATTCCCAATTGTGAAGAACTGTTTAAAAAGGTCAAAATCCTAAGTCTTTGTCTCTAAAACCTGTTAGTGAACAGCAAGCAAATAAATTCAAGTTTACACACTTTTGGAATAACCTTTTGTTATTTTTATATATCTCTAATAGAGCATCACATATTTATCTTGTGAGTGTTCCAAATATTGTGAAAGATATAAGAAAATAATTTAAACGAACTACTCAAAAACCAAAAAACTGAAAACTATTATATATATATAAATTTTATTTTTAAAACATGCTTTGACGTGGGGGACTGCTGGGGGACGGTTGGGGGACAGCTCAGGTGTCCCCTGACTGTCCCCTGCCGTCCCCGGGACTGGTCAGCCATCCCTCTTTTGGTCAACCCCGTTCCCCGTCCCCCGTCCCCCGTCCCCCCATCCCCGGGACGTTTCCTGAGATTTCTGCAAAAAGAGGGACGGTCCCCTGCCATCCCCCTGCCGTCCCCCAGTATCCGGGACGTCCCGGGAATGGGTACGGGGCATTTTTGAGGGGGGACGCGTCCCCAGGTTTCCCTGTTATTTACATGATTTTGAAGAGTTGTTATCCTCATTGCAGTTTGTTAATCTTCAGACCATGTTAAGCAGATTCTGCTCTCAGAAAATAATTTTTACATCGAACAAACTTCAATCGAAACGGCAGACCTGAGTACGATAACCTGCAAACACAAACTACTGAAAATACTTACATCAAACACTTAAAAAACTGTCGTTTACTAAACTGAGACTAAACTACATTCAAATGCTGTTCTTTTGTATTCTACATTTGTTCTGCTGCTAAGTTATGTTCCCAAGATCTCTTTTATAGACTATAAGGGAATCTTCTGGCCTTTACACACATCCAACTCAGTTGGAGCGCCAAATTTAGTAGAATAGGCCTTTACAAAAGTCTAAAGCAGAAAGCTAAATAAAACAAACGACAAAGTGCTTTATTCAATAAACAAAAATTATCTTCATGAATTTTAGGAGAGTCCAGCGCTTGGCTAAAAATAGGCAGGAAAAAAAACAAAAAAACAAAAACGAATTTTAAAGCAGCTTTCAGCATCAGCTGAAGAACAAAAACACAAAAAAATAAAAGCCGATTTCTTGCACTCAGCTGTAGGAGAACAGCAGCCAAGCAACACATTTGAAAAGCTAACGCTCCTTCTTTATGAGAAATTTGTTCTTCATCAAACACACTTTTTCTCTCAGTATTTCAAAATTCCCTTTTCCCAGAGTCTTAGTCAAAATGTCTACAACCTGCCCATCTGACTGTACATACTGAAGAATTATTGCTTCCTTCTAAATTCTGTCTGAGGAAATGGTACTGAATGTGTATATCCTTGGAGCAATTATGAAAAACTAGTCTCTCAAAGAGACTAATTTAACTCTGTCCGTCACAGTACACTATTGTTGGCTCAACACCCAATCAGTAGGTTTTGTCATCAATTTGCAAAGCCAAATAACCTCACAATGTTATGATCCTAATATGATATATTCTTAAGTATATACTATATATTCCTAAATATATATTATATATTTGTAAAAAGTATAATATGGATAAGCACTTTGACATGCTCAACCCTAACATAAATAGTAGCTAATATCCCAATCCCTCTTAGTTAAGATGAAGGGGTATGTACCTACATAATTAAATGCCTAGAAATAAGGAAGATAAATTCTCTACCATATCATCATATCATAGAATATTAAATTTATATATAATTATCTGATTATTGAAGGTTACACTCTCAAAGTGGTATGCTATTTGCAAGAAATATCATTGTTGGAATATTTTGTCATTAATGTCAAGGTTGTGCTTAAGTGTTTGAGCTGCTTGAGCTGCTTGGTTGCTTGGTTGAGGTGTTTGCTTGTCTATTTCATCTGCTTGGTTGTGTGCTTCAGCTGCCTGGTTGTCTGCATCGGCAGCTTACTTGTCTTCTTGTCAATATGTCTTATGCCATGTCAGCTATTCTATGTCAGCATTGTGTCAATTTGAAAAGTCTATCCTAGTATGCATTGAAAAGTCTAATTCTTTATAAGGCAGCGAATACTTTCTCTGAGTTCGATTATTTTGATGAGGTGGCACAGACATTATATGTGGCAGAATCTTGTTAAAGCCCTTTGCAGACCCTATCGTGGCACTTAAAGCAATATCAGATTCTTTATATCGATATTATGAGGCGGCTCATATTTCAGAAATAGCTTGAGGACGTTTTCCTAAGAATGAATGAATGAAAGATTTTAATGACGTCCACGAGACTAAACAGTCTATGGGACCGAAACAAACAACTTAATTTGTCTTCAGGCTCTTTTCCAAATCGAACCTCCTGCTATTGATTTTGACTAGAAGGTTGGCCGTCTGATCGATCTTATCCTCCTCAAATAACTGCTGCATATTGTCCACCCCCAAACTATTTGTGAACTGATTGCGGATATCTTCATAAGCTGTGCATTCCATGATGAAGTGCCATTCCGTTTCCACCGCCCCCCTATTACAGAATATGCACGTTCTTTCTTCCCAAGCCTCTTTAGGAATCTTCCACCTACCAGTCTCACATCTAAGATGGTGCGATCCTGTTCTCAATTGCGCAACTAGCAACCTCGCCTTCCCTTTAATAGCTGCCCCTAAATAGGTTTTCTCCCCATGATCCTTTGTTGGGTTAAACTCTTTGATGTAATATGCTTTTTTTCGCCCAATCTGGTTTGACCACATGGCAGTCCTAAAATTTTCCCTCACATAGTTTTTTATTTCACTATTGGTGCCAGGACACTCATGTAAATTGATGTCCCACTTGTTCAACCACTTGTTGTTATGCTTCATCCAAGTTTTCTTTCTTCGGTCTAACATCTCCTCCATAACCGTTTTGGGCCATCGATGATTATCCATGTTTTCGACCTTCTTTAGATAACCAATCAATCGGGTTATCGCTGATGCTTCCAAAGGAAAAGCCCCCGCTTCAGCTAAAAGGATCTCATAAGGGATTGTGGCTTTAACTTTGAGATTGCTTGTTATTAGGTGTTTCTGGATTCTTTCTATTTGTCTCCAACTGCTCTTTGACGTATTGCTTCCCCACATTTCACACCCATAGAGAACAACCGGGGTGACAAGTAAACCAAAAAGGGTTTTTTTGGTTTTCCAATCCCAAAGTTAAGCTTTTCTGCATCTATTTTGAAGCAAATAAGAGGCTTTCCAACCTCCCTGTATCCTTTTCGTTCTGCAAGTTTCCCAACTGAGCTTATTGTGAAAATCAATCCCAAGATATTTGTATTCTTTCACTATATCAAGCGGGCTGCCTTCAAAAAGAAAGGTATGCTGTTTATCTTTTCTATTCAAAGAGAAAATCATGTTTTTGGTCTTGGAGGTGTTCACTTGCATCCCAACTTTCTGACAGAAGTGCTCTAAAGCTTTCAAATGTTCTCTTAACCCATGAGCAGTTTTAGAGATTAAAATAAGATCATCCGCATATAGAAGTAGTTTCACTACGTATTTAGCCAACTGAATACCATCCCCACCATCCATGTTTAACCAAGCTTCCAACTTATCAATGTATAACCCGAAAAGCGTGGGAGATAGAGGGCAGCCCTGTTTCACACCAATATCACTGCCAAAACATTCTGACATACCATCACTTGTTTTGATTTTAGCACTAACCTTCTCATATAGCCTATGAACCGTAGCTCTATACACATTGGGAATGTCAAATTCTTCCATCCTATTCCATAGTTTGTCCCTAGGCACCGTGTCGAAAGCTTTTTTAAAGTCAACAAAGCAGTAGAAAGCTTCCTCGCCCTGAATATCCCAAACTTTCTCAATCAAGTGTCTAAGGGTGATGCAGTGATCAATGGTAGAGTGCTTGGACCTAAAGCCCGCCTGCCCCTTTGCCCTTTTGCCCTCATTTTCTGCCCAATTGTTGATCCTACGCTCAATCATGCTCCCAAAGAGTTTGCCAAAGATAGGATTGACCATAATTGTGCGGTAGTTAGATGGATTATTGATATCACCGCTTTTAAACAGAGGGATGACGACACTGGTAGTCCATTCCATAGGAAAACCTTTCTGATTGACATTGTTGAAAATTCTTTTTATGTGAGGGGCAAGAGTTTCAATCCCCCATTTTAAAAATTCAGCTTGTAGCCCATCTATGTCCTGTGCTTTACCACTTGCTAAGTTTTTTATTCCTTGTTTAATATCATCCACATCGAATAACTCCATTGAAGTGTTAACAACTGGAGGGTAGTCTTTCTCGTGGACCCGCTCATAAAGAAGTCTAGCATACTCTAACCATTGGACATTTGTAATATTGTTTTCCAACTTCTTGTTCTTTTGCTGCAGTTCCCTCCAAAAGCCTTTAGGGTTATGCTTCCCAAGAGAGATTAGCTCTTTCCGTCTTTCATTTACATATTCTGTTTTTTTGGACTGCACTAATTTTTCATACTTTTTCTTATACTCTTTGTCCATTCCACTCTCCTTTAGCGATCTCTTAGCTGCCTTACACTCTTCATCATACCACGGATTTGCCGGAAAGGTGTTTGCTGTCCCTACCTTGGGGTGGGATCTTTTGCACGTATATAAAGCCTTGTGGATTATCGGGATCAACAAATTGCTGTGAATGTGGACATCAACCTTATTTGCTGCTTTTGGCTCCCCATTATTTTCCAAAACATGGACATGATGCTTAAGAGCAGCACTAAATATTTCCCTATTTTCCTGATTTATGAGGATTTTACCCTTGGGAAGGGCATTTTTTTGCATGTGCTGGACCTGTTTATTGTGTTGGCTAATAGGAGAAATGTGTAGCTTAACCCGAAGAGGTAAGTGGTCAGATTTCACCCCAATAGGGCAGTCCTCAATATCAAACTCCACCATCCTAGAGCTAAAACTCTGAGAGCAAACCACGTAGTCTACCACACTTTGACCATTATAAGTTTTGCAAGTGATACCTCCTGACTTTGGCCACTCTCTCATACCATTGCAGATGACCATGCCGAAAAGACTACAAAGACCGAGTAATTCTGTCCCAAATGAGTTCACAATGCCATTACCATCTTGAGTTGTACGTTCCCAAAGAATACTACCCCCTTCCTTCTAACCGCAAAGGATTGTTCTCCCCTTTAGCTTCGTTGCTCAACTGAAGAGATTGATTATTAGCAGTCCTTGCGTTAAAGTCACCCATTAAAACTACATTCCCAAGTATGCTGAAAATAGAGATATCTTTTTTTAGAGATTTTTGTGATGTGTGCGACAGTTCATATTTGGAGGATGATTATATTGATGAGGTGGCACAGACATTATATGTGGCAGAATCTTGTTAAAGCCCTTTGCAGACCCTATCGTGGCACTTAAAGCAATATCAGATTCTTTATATCGATATTATGAGGCGGCTCATATTTCAGAAATAGCTTGAGGACGTTTTCCTAAGAGATTTTTGTGATGTGTGCGACAGTTTATATTTGGAGGATGTTTCTTTGGGTCAGCGTTGATTATTATGACATTTCTATTCATGGTTTGTAGGGTGAGCTAAGGTCGCGTTCATCAGGAGAGAATATTCACCTGTGAATTTATTATTTTGTATTCATTAAAAATCTTTATTCATACATATAAATCACAGCTGAGTGTGAAATCGTGTAAATTGAAGGTGAGGCCGGCTAGTAAGGTTATTATTATTATTCGTCGTGTCTTTATTTTCAGTGGCATTGAAGACTATATGCAGGGCGGATTGTAGTATTCGATATCTTTGGATGGCTTTAATTCTGTGAGGCGACTTCCTCAACAAGAGACGTGTTTGTGTGGTTTCGAGCACTTTTGTGATGGTTTCGAATATTTTCTCTTGGCAGATATTGAATCCATTTCTGATGCCGTTTATTTCTAAATGGAGGCGGCTTCAGGCATTTATTATTCTGACGGCAATATTTTAAAAAGAGTCCAACATTTTTCATGCCCGTGTGGAGAGAATGAAGACGTGTGAGGAGTCGGAACAGCTCGACTTTATTGTGGGCTTAGTCTGCGAATCGAATTTCCTGATTTCATCTTTTATCGCGTCTTGCTGTTGTTGGTCGAAATGGGGGTGAGACGTTTTATGAGTTCGTGGAAGAGTGGCATCGCTGGCTACAGGCATTCGTGATTTTTAAGTGAAATCAGACTATCGTATATTATTCTTCAGTCTGGGGCGTCTAAATACAGTAAATTTAAAAATACAGTAACAGCGCATATTCTTTATGAAAAAGTCGTGGTATCAGGCGCTTATTATTAAAATCGTGAAACTCATATTTGGATGATTTAGAGGCGGCTAAATTCAAATCAAATTCTCCATTTTTAGCATCGGATCTTTCCTTGTTTGAAACGGCATTTATAGATGGTGGTCTTTGTATTTAATTCAAAATTCAGGAGCCGATTCCAGAATTTTAGGCGTGGGTTCTGGCAGAGTCTTCTTGGTCTTAAGCGAATATGTGGTGGTGATGAAAATCGAGCTTTTGAAATTGTCATGAGAAAGTGGAGTTTGGCAGAGGATTAAGATTTGTTTTGAAATATTTCCGAGTGACTGTTATTTCTGAGCATATTTCAATGCATGGAGTCGTGCCATATGTATCTCATATTGTCGGCCTCTATTTGTCTGTTACCTTGTTTTTGTGCAGGGGTCTGGAGACGGTCTTTTTGAAGACACTTCGAAGAATATGGTAGATTTCCTTGTAATGCTTGAGAGTGGCTCAGGTCTGAATTTTTGAAGTGAAACGGCTTCATTCTTTCATCGGTTTCAAATGCAGACAATCTTTCATCATGCTCAGGTTATGAGGGTAATGGATTAAGTCTTTGCGGTGGATGTGCTAAATCTGGAAATATATTTGTCTTCATGCGATTTGATGGGGATGGCTCCAAAACATATATATTTTTGGTATTGTTTATTTCAGCTGTGTGATGTGATGCTAAAGCTATGAGCTGCTTGTATTAACCATCTGGAGATAGCTAGAAGTTCATCAATTCTGAATGTTCATGATTTGAATAGTGTTCTTGAGGAGTTGTGTTAGAGATTCAGAATTGTAATGTCATGAAGTTTCTATAGTTTTGTATTGATCAGATCGAAGGTTTTTGAATTCTGGGTGTGCTGCAATTTTCTGGGCTGTATTTGAAGTGTAATCGGTCAGTAGCATTATCAATCTCCATTTAATTGTCTGCAGCTTCTGTATTAAGGTGCTGGGCGAAATTTCTGAAGTAACATTAGCATTCAAGTGTGTCTACGTAGAGCTTTTTGAGTTTGTAATAGATGTTCAGTTTGAGACCTTTTGAGCATGCTTTGAAGATGATAATCTGAAGGGGTTTAAGTCTGGTTGCAGTTTTAATTTTCTGAGCATAAAGATTTCAGAGAGTGATCAGTGACTGGGTTTCTCAATTGTTTTGCTAATCATATCAGAAGTCTGGAGTTGGTGCTTCGGTGATTTTGGGGTTGGTGCTTCGGAGGAGAGTTGGTGCTCTCGGTGGGTTGGTGCTCACTAAATGTAATCTGGGTTGGTGCTCGTATTTGAGAATAATTAATTAGAGAAATATCTTGCCGTGGTTTTCTATCCGAAAGAGTTTTCCACGTGAAAAATGATGTTTATGTTGTTATTTATGTTGCTTTCAATGATCTGATTTCTGAATCTCTGATTTACATGATTAGTCTGGTTTAAAGTCTTAAAATGTTCTGAAATACTGATTCATACCCCCCTCAGTATTTCCTGTGTGCTCTTCAATCATAACAAGTGGTATTAGAGTTACAATTTGGGCAAACACTATTTTTTCCACCATAATTTACAATTTTTTTTGAATTTGGTCTGATTTTTCTAGGTTTTAAGGTATGTAATAGATAAGGTTTCAGGAAAAAATTCAAACTTTGAAGTACGTTTTTTCAGTTGTTGATATTTTACTATGTTACCCCAAGTTTCCAGGATGGGGACGGCAGGGGACAGGGGATGCATTTCGGGGACGGGGACGGGGACGGGGACGGAGGCCATTTTTAGGGGATAGCAGGGGATGGCTATTATAAAATGGGGGAAATTTTTAAAAGATAGAAAATTTACAAAATATAGAAAATTTCAAATATTTATATGATAAGGTAATCATCATATACATCATAGAACCTTAGCACATAATATTAGAGTTCAATTGATATTTTTATTTCATAGAAAGCAACAAACTGGGCTAGAAAGCTAGTTGTCAGAGCGTGGCTGTGGCACGAGGTCTGTTTCTGCCAACGAAAATCTTGGCAGAGTTCACCATGATTCTTTGTTAGGCTCTATCAATTTATGGGTACTTAAGTAGGTGGGATTTGATTGTTTTGGAAGTAGTTGACTGTCGTAAAAATGAATATTGACAGCTAAAGTCAAGATTAAAATGATCAGAAAACTGGCTATCCACAGGGACTAACTTGTGGGGCAGGAAAGACATGTGCAAGATCATTTTACACTAGGAGAATTGGATGTCCAGAAAAGAAATCCAAATCATCTCCTATATGGGAGTCTGAAATGCTGAAAGTCTGGGAAGATTATAGCAGATCCTAAAAGGACATGAACAGAGAGTCAAAGGCATTTTTAGTTAAAGGCAGATTAAATGCAATGAGAACAGAGTCTAGGATAGTTATGTTTAAGACTTATGTCATTAAAGAAAGATTATTGTGCAGTGGGGATAGACCTTTATCTATATTTTGTATACACTGAAAAAAATGCACAGATTATTGTGACAAATTGGGCTAGAGAGCTAGGTGTCAGAGTGTGGCTTTGGCACAAGGCTTGAGACTGCCAATGGAAATCTTGCCAGAGTTCACAATGATTCTTTGTTTGGCTCTATCATTTTATGGGTATTTAAGTTTGTGGGGTTTGAATGCTTTGGAACTAGTTGTTTTTCATGAAAATGATATCGACATTCACAAGCAGTGGTAGAATAGAATGGCCTTCATTGGTCATTACCATTGAACTTTTTAACTTGCCTTTCATTGCATTATACAATTGAATCAATTGGTTACATGTTTGTTATATGTATTGAATTAGATGGTTCAATTTTGTTCAGTCTTTATTTTTGGTGGAAGGTATTCTCTCCTAAGGGTATGCTATGCGTATGTGGTAGATGCTTATTACTTTCCATCATTTGCTATGAAGCTTTCAAGCACGAACTAGGGACCAGGGTTGATTAAGGGATCCATACCTTGTATCTTTCTACTACATGTCAGGCATTTGATATTTACTTGATAACTAAGCTTTTGTTACTTTCTGGACAAGGGGATCTAGACTTATATAACTAAATTTTTGCCTTTAAATTTTTGCATGTTCGGTTTCAAGATATAGGTAATGCAAAAAGCAAGTGAGAAATTACCAATCTATTCAGGTTTGAGTCTGCCTAGGTTTAGAGCAGGGGATAAAGACCATTCAATTAGCAGTCTTCACTTTCTCCTCTATTCAACCTGCTGTGGTAATTTTTTCCATTATTCTATTTAGGCATTGAAGCATCTGCATAGCAGCAGCTTAAAAAAAGTGGAAAGAAAACAAGGAGGAAGAAATAAAAACACATGCCAAAAGAATGCAGAAAATTAGAATGAGTAAAGATGGTATAAATTTCATCTACCCTTTATAAACCAGTGACACAAAATCTGCAGTAGAAAAGTACCATTCATAATAGAAAATTGTTGAAGTGTTCAAAACTTCAAACTGGGAAAAATGGAGTAGGCTTGTATCACACCGTCCCCTTATCTGCTGCTGTTTTCAGTCTCTCTCCTTCCACAGTAATTGATGTTTTGAATGATTTGGGGGGAAATTTTTATTTCCGATGATGGTTTTTCTGTAGTTTCAACTCACTTTCTTCTTCCAACTGCATATGTACTGCCCAATGGATATTTGCCTGGATGGGAATGACAATCATGGTGTCTTGAAGATCTCTTCTTTAATGGTTGCAGTGTAGAGCAAAGTGAAATTTATTCATGTTATTGCTGTTACTCATTGGACCCTTCCTTAGTTCTTGAGGAAGATCCTTGCCATAACTTTTCAGCTCACGTGTAAATGATTGCTCATGGATGATTTTATCTTTCTCGTGATGATTCATATTTAATCTTCTATCATCTATGTATCCTGTTGACTAGTCACTTGCCTCCCATGTCATATGATAATTTATTTGTTATGTTATTATTGTACTGTTAATGAGCAAATTTAGGGGCCAAACTTTCCGTGTGAGCAAAGAAAGTTTGAGTCCTCTGAATGTGAATAATCTAATTTTGCTGGTATATTTGCTCTGACTATGCTTTTTTGTCAATTCATTCACACTCGAGGAGGCAGATAAACATGAGATCTTGACCAGTCTTGGCGAGAGCATCTGTGATCTGAACAAGCCAAAAACACATCAAATTGCCTTCAGATTGTAAACAAATAACAATTAAGTGCAACTACTATAAATTAAAATACTTCTAAGCATTTGAGCTACTGTTTTCTGTTAGATGATTATCAGATGAATCAGTCATGCAAATTTCAGTAAAATGTAGGTAAATATCATAGTGGGTCTGTAAACGTTTATGAAAAATGTCATTTAAGTGTTCCAAGAGCATATATTCTATAATTAAAATCTTATAATAAAACATTATGATGTACAACACAGGTCTATTTAAGTTGCATGTCATTTTCAGGTAATCTGTGGTGCAATGTAGAAGGTAAATTAAAATTCACTAAATTTGTGGTGCTACAGGTGAGGCACTGCATATTTGGTTAGACGTCATCAGTTTTAAACTTTTAGTGATGATTGTTTTTCTGATTAGCTAGATGAGAGATCTTTCATTTGTTGCACTTATTGTTAAATGTTTTCTTTTACCTTTACCATTCACCATTCGTGCATTGTCAAAGTTTATCTTTTAACATGATTAAATTTTATATGTGGCCATAGGATGATATTACAGTTGTATCCAATCATTTCTCACCTAGCTGTCCTGCTCATTTAAGAGCATTTGAATGTAATGGAGAACTACACATGTGCTTTGGTGTGTTGTTCTCTATTTGTTATGCGCACTTGTGTGCACAAGTGTGTGTGCATGGGAACATAGGTTTATGCCTTATGGTACTCTGGATCTTATTTCCAAAGCTAAATTTATGCTGTAAACAAGGTTATTGAAAAATGGGATGGAATTTTGTATGAATATAGGCCATGGATCTTGAGCCAAAGGGTAGCTTGAGTGCTGTGCCATATTTCTTTTGCGTATTTGCTCATAACAAATTGGTTAAAATTTGTATTACAAATGAATACAAATATTTCTGGTGAGTTATGGTTCATTTTGGAAAAGCTAATTAGAATTTGTGTGTGCTTTTCTTAGGTTTGGTCCATACTTTTGTCAACCTGTGATTGCTGGATTAGGGGATGACAACAAACCATTTATCTGCACAATGGATTCTATTGGAGCTAAGTATGTTTTCTTTTTCTTGTATAAAGTTCATGTGACTCTTGTGGAAGCTTTATTTTGTGCTTTGTTCATGCATAATAGAATAAATTTTTGAATAATGTTACCCTTAAAAAAAGGTCACACAAGCAAGATCATATCTCAGGTTGTAATGTTTTATACTTATTGATTTGCATGTACAAGTGTTTAAACTTTACAGTGTCTTCCGAACATCCAGCTTCCACTGTCACCAAATAGAGAACTCAGAATGTATCTAGGGTCTGGACATGTTCTCGCATTCATGTTTCATACTCTGTGAAAAATGAACTCTGTGTTGCTCTTATGTTTGGGGACATGATGGGCATCAAAACTCTATTGTTTGATGTGGTGAAGAATTATTAGTGTTAACCATAGTTGGCAGACTCGCCGAGTCTACCGAACGAGTTTTTTTGACTTTAACTCGCAGAGTTTTTTTTGACGAGTTTTTCACAAAAACTCGCCGAGTTTTTCACAACAAGTACTCTCCAAAAACTCTGTAAAACTCGCCAGATACATTAAAAAATGCAAAACACAAAAAACAATTTGAAAAAATAGTCAATTTTTGCCTAGTTTTTTGCTGAGTTTTTGTTTGACTCTCCAATTTTTGGCTTGGCGAGTTTTTTTCTGGGGCGAGTCTTCCGACTATGGTGTTAACATTGACTGTATTTCTTTATACAATATTTTCTAGAGTTGGTCTTTGGATTATTTAAAAGAGATATATAAGAAAGTTGAGATAGACAAATATTTTTTGACTAGGCCAAGGCTCATTTGATCAAGATGGAATGAACCATTTACTTAGTATTTTCTGGAAGTGTCATTTGAACTGTTCTTTCTATTTCTTGATGATGTTCTAAAAGAGGCATAAACGGAAAGATGAACTAAATACTCACTCTAACATCAAACCATGTTACAGTTATTTGGCAGATGCTTTAAAAATATAATCTTCTTTATTGAGTAATATCACTTCAAATATTTCCTACTGAGCAGAGGAATAGACAAGGATATTTGTACGTAAAGGAGATTACTCGTTGAAATTAAGTAGATTTTTACAAGTGAGGTTGGTTCAAGCTTCTTATCGTTTGGGCTGACTTTGAATTCTCATACCGCTAATTGATTTAGGCATATTTCGAACATGATTTGATTACAGAAGATTAATTGAGTAATCATCTGGGCTGTAGGAGATAGAAAAAAGAAATTGAGATATTAAATGGATTCTGATCAAAGCTTTATGACATATAGAACTAAGATATTTAAGAGCGTGTTATTGTAATATTGTACTCCTTGTGTGATTTAAGTATATCCTATATATCATTTCATTCTATATAAATTCTTCCTGTAACTTTCTTGACCTCCTAGCAGTTTTTCTTGCTTGAATTCAAATTTGGAGCTTTGTTTTCAGGGTTGGGTTATGATTTTCTCTAATAAAGAGCATGTGCTTGTAAGTTGCAAGATTTTCTCACTAGGAGGGGCTTTGACGTTTTTGTTTTCCTCTTGTTTTTGATGTACATGTTGTGAAATGTTTAACATAAAGCTCATGGATTTCAGTAGGTGTTGTACTATTACTTGTCTTGTGAAAGATCTGGGACTAAGTTTGTGAAAATGGGAAATAGGATGGGAAATGGGTTGTGGAGTTTTCAAAAAGAAATGGTTATGCATACATCTATATATAAAATTACTGCTATTCAGAACAAATATAATAGTTCTTAGACTTATTCGATATTTAGAAGTACAGATCTAAGGGATGAGGCATCAGACATGTTAGTCTCACATTCACAAATTTATATGCATATGTGAGTTAAAGAAGTTTGCTGGAACAGCTTGAAATGGCCAATGGAAAACAGCCATTTTGAATTATTTCAACATTTTGGGAAATGTGCTTCAAAGGCAAGAAATGCAACAAGTGCCTATGAAACATACCATCCAAATGGCTACACCTTTTGCAAGAAGCAAAAAAATGGGTTCTTTTCGGAACAAGGACCCTGAATGTATTTTAATTTTTTCTTTTGTTTTTTGCTTCAACTATGTTTTTAATTATTTGTTTGTTGTACAGCAAATTCAGATCTTGGTTTGCTGCAAATTTGTTGGAAAAACAGGAATTGAGTTGATTTTGCAATGGGGTAGCTCATATTTCAGCTGAGTGATATGTTTTATATATTGTTTTGACATACTCCAATTATAGATTCAGTTTATGTAATTATACCAACATCCTGTTGATAGCTGAAGTGTATTGCCAGAATGAGAGAAGGCAATGACGAATACGAATTACAAAGTTGAAATGATTTGGCTAACTTAGTAAGATAATGATAGTATCAAAGATAATGTTCTCAGCATAGTTTGCAGACTCTTGCGGACTTGGCGGACTCGGGAGTCCGTTGGCCAGCTGAGTCGACTCACCACAGACTCGGGAGTTGAGTCCAGGAGAGTCCTGGGTCGGGACTTGGGAGTCCCGACCCAGGACTCTCCTCCGCGGCTGGGAGTTAAAATGGATTAAAAACCCATGTTTTTTTTCACTTTTTCTTTCATTTTAACATTCAACTTTGTGAATTTCAGGTCTGCAAATTGATTATTTGATGACTATAAATGATTAAATTTCAATTATTGAGTGCTTGATGATCATATGACATGTGTAATCTTTGAATTATGAGTGTTTGATAATCAAATTAGGCTCTTATGTTCTCTAAATGCATTAATTTGTTCTTGTTTTTTTGTAAAACTACGGTTTTTTTTTTTGCCGAGTCCTAGCCGAGTCTTTTCCTGTGTCCGTTCTGAGTCCTAAGTCCGAGTCATATTTTTGGGCTGCCGAGTCCGCGGCGAGTCTGAGTTTGCAATTTATGGTTCTCAGCAGTAAACAATGAATAATTGCACTATTTCTTGTCCCAGATATGATGAAATCTTCTAAAGAATTACCTTCCATGTTTGAAATGGATTATTGCCACATATCTACACCTGTAGATAATTTATTTTTTAGATGCTCAGTATACATATCAGGGGAGATATTTACTGCATGATCTCTAAAAATATTATTGGGGTTCTAGATGTAGGGCCCCTATCCATCAACAAAACAAAAGTCTAAATATAGAAAACACGGACTAAAATATCCCATAGAGCAAAGGCTGTCATAAACTGCTACCAAAAACAACCCAGAAACTAATAATAGACTAAACTTAAACACTATAAGAGCACATTGCAGAGCAGAAGCCATAAAAACAGAGAAATGACAAATTTCCATGAGCCAAATCACTATCAGGAGTGGCTGATACTTACTGTCTGTATACCCTCCTATAAACCCTGAAACCATGTAGTTTTAACACATTGAATATCTCTGTCCTCCACACGCATGAGAGAGCAGGATCTCTTCCAAGAACAGCATTGTATAGCCACTAGAAATTTCCATAATGCCTTTGTGAATAGACACCACTGTGTGCCTCATTGCAGTTCTCAAATCTTTGACAGTAATCCTCCTGAATATGACTGTCAATGTGCAACTCAAGAATATCCTCCTGCATTTTCAATATTGCCACATTTGTGGCCTCCCTAGAAACAGACTTATTACATTTCCAATAAACTTTAACCTGCTCGCCCGTTATTGCCTTGTCATCTCCTTCAACATCAAACTCTTCCTTTGGAACGAGCAACTCCAATATTGTTGACCTAAGTACATCATCCACTACCACCAGCTTTAGTTTATGCTTGAAATACGCCAAGATAGATGCCCTGGTATGCATTATAGTAATATACCATTATCCACAAGCCCATCGACCTGGAGAATCGCCTTAATCATCCTCAAATTACCTGCCTCCCTGTGGTTGAAAATGCACTTTAAGCAATGGTCAGAGACCAGGCCCAGAGGCAGAGTATCATGAGAGGATTCACCATGCAGGCCCAGAGGTAGAGGATCACAAGAGGATGCACCACACACTATCTTAAAAACACAGTCTGCACACTCTCCCAACAGAATGCCAGTAGCTACAAACTTTCCCAACGAAAGCCAAACACACACACACACATAAGCAGCACACCCAAAGATATGCCATCTTTCCTCATGATGTCTAGAGTGAAACCTACAAGTGGCACCTTTTAATGAATACTTCTGCCTCCTTATTTGTGCAAGAGAGCCTTATCAAAGGCTATAGAATCCTCACCACACTGTAGTCATTAATCATTCATTATTAATAATTATTGCTCTCATGCCTTTTTAAAACATTTAAAGTGGGCGCTTTGCTTTGATTATTGAATACAACTCTTCCTAGTCATGCGCTCTCCATTGAAGATAAATCAATTTGGAGACTCCTTTATTCTCCAAGTAATCTGCAGCTTTATTTTGAGCCCTGTAACAATGTGACATTTGCATATATACAAATTTAGACTTCCACTCTGATATTTCTTCCAATATAGCTTTGAGTTGCCAACTAGGACAATGGCCTTCACTGACTCAATTGACCATGATCTAAGAATCTCCTTTAGTTTCTACTTTTCTAAAACCTGCTCTGTACATAGCTTTAATACCTAATAATTGCCATGCTCAAGAATTGCAAGCCTCCTAACACAAAATCATCTCTGGAGTTTCTTGAAACGTACCCCACACGCACTGGACCAGGATTACCTTTAGAGACGCCATCAACATTCAATTTTGCCTCATTGCTAGGAGCCTGCCATCTCAATTCCTCTCTTATTTCTCATCTAATGTCCCTTGAATCGGTGATGTCTATTGCATTACCAAATCCCTTACAGATCTATATATTCCTTTTCTAAACATCCCAACCAAAGAGGATTAACTTTATACATCATGGAGTTATTTACTTTGAGTCATAGTCCACTTCAGAGTTCTCTGAGTACAACTACTTAAAATACCTCCTCCCATCCTATTATAGGCACTGGTGGGAGGAAAATAGCCATTGGCTATTGCTCTTGATGACAATCACAGCTCTATTAGGCATCGCCCCATTGATCATTCATCATACTACTTGTCTGTTGAATTAAGTTGTATTTAAGACTCAAAAAGAGAAAAAAAAAGAAAGAAAGAAATTTCATGAATGTCCATGAATGACCAAAAAAGATAAAAGGAACTAAATCATATGGCAAGTACAATAACAAAAGACTAGGGTAAAAAGGGGACTTACACAAAAAGCAAAAATGAAAAAAGAAAGAAAAGCCAGAAAAGAGGAATCTCCGAAAAGAGGAATCGCCAAACTAGTACAACTATAAATAGATGGGTGGTGGGGGGAAGGGGAGATCTTGCAAAGCAGCAGAAACAGATTAAGACCAACTAGGCAGGGAACCAAATCCTTAAGTGTCAGTGTTGAGGGATGTGTTGGAGGAGCCAACAATATTATCATCAGTCACTATAGGAGTACCAATGTAGAGTCTGAGAATGCTTGTTGGGGAAAGCTTAGGGCTAAGGGAGCCAGGCTGGACAATCCTAGGAGCTAATTGATTCTGCATAGAACCTCTCCTAACATTCAAACCGAAGAACTGCTGGAAGTAGGAAAAAAACTAGTAATGAGCTTGCTACTAAGATCTCTGGAAGGAGGGTGTGAGAGTGTCCCAAACATTGAGAATAGATAGAGCCACGACCACTGGAGTCAGATCTGAGGTGCTGAGGAGCCTTAGCTATAGTGGATTGCAAGGATGAGCAATGCCTCACTGATTTGCCACCATCTTTACGTGAATCAATAGTATCCAAGGGCCCTTAATGCCTTGTGACAAGTTGAAAGAAGAAATAATCAGTTTGGTAAATCTGCCTCACTGATTTGCCACCATCTTTACGTGAATCAATAGTATCCAAGGGCCCTTAATGCCTTGTGACAAGTTGAAAGAAGAAATAATCAGTTTGGTAAATCTAGGACCACCACAGAGAGATCTATGCATGAACTTGGTGATCTCACAAAAAAGAGTCGGGCATCTTTGATTAGTGTAGTGGAAGAAGTGGATAGAGAGCCACCAGAATCTTTGTATAAACAATAGTACCTCCCACAGATTTCAGATGAGGACAAGATCTTCATTGACCTTGGGTGCTAGGAGTGATTCCTCCTAGGTCACCTTAGCTAGTTGTGGAAACATTCTGTTGCCTGTGAGGATCTTTCCTGAAGAAACATTAATGCAGGTCATTTGACATAGGACATTTTTTCACAATTCCTTGTTAACTGTACTATACTTGGCTTAGAAGACGAGAGATTCTTTCTTTATTTGTATTTTTTTGGTATTTCTTATTTCTGGAGTTTGATTGAGATTACTTCGGGATTAATGGGCTGCGTGCTTTTGGATACATTTGCAGGTTGTTACCTCTGTCTAATGCTTACAAATTTGAATCTTAAATAAGGTAATTGGATCTAATGCCTACAAATTCGAACCTTGAATAATGTAAGTGGAAAGAAATCTCCTTAGTTTTCTACAGTCTCTCATACACCAAATTGATGTTTTGCTTGGCCTGTGACCTAATAGGCAACACTCATCTTTTACTGTTTATTTGAGTTTCGTTAACCTCTTTTGGTAATTAATTGGAATGGGTTATAAATTAATAATTTGGATTTTGGAAAGGAGGGAGAAATAAATTGTTTTTGGTATTAGAAAACAAATCCTGTATGGTGTTCACATCTCAGCTTCAATATCTTCATGTTATAGCTCTGAGTTGATAACTTAATTCTTATTGAATCAAAATAAATTTGCATGTGTCATCACTGCTCAAGGTAATGTTGTTTTAATCAAAGTAGATTATTACTGTGAACTTAACTGGACATGAGATTTTCAAAACCTCATACATTTATGCTTAACAGTTTTATGCGCAATTTAGAAAATGGTTGATATTATCCCATTAATTCTGCCTCTCTTTCTTTTATGAATTTACCATGGCTATTTAAGATTTTACTATGGGTAGCTTGTTTGTGTTAACATGCATTTGATGAGGGAAGCATTACATTCTCAAGTAACCAAGATGGAAATGATTTGTGTGTCTTACAAATACTTGTTTGGTTGAAAATTTATATCTTGTTGCTGTTTTTGCTTACAGGGAACTAGCGAAGGATTTCGTTGTTGCTGGTACTGCTTCAGAGTCACTTTATGGTGCATGCGAGTCCATGTACAAGCTCGACATGGTTTGTGTTTTTATAGAAGTACTTGGTTGAATGGCATATGACAAAAGATGGAACTTATTATTTTAAATTTTTTCAGATTTCTAAGGCTACAGTTGACTATGTATTGATGCCAAGATTATTGAGACTGTTATCTTTAATATTAGGAACCGGAGGAGTTATTTGAGACAGTTTCACAGGCTTTATTGTCATCTGTGGACCGTGATTGTTTAAGCGGTTGGGGAGGTCAGGTTTATGTTGTGTAAGTATCATGTTTGTTTACCATGATGTAAACTTTGCAAGTTAGTTTCTTGCTTCCTTTTTCACAAGTTTTTGCTTCCTATCTCACCCAAAATGACAATATTAAATACAAGATATTATATTCTCTATATGAATGATGATGCAAAACAATAGGATTCATATGAGCTTAGACTTGATGGTTATGTTACCGGTCTGGCCCTTAGATAGCCCAGGTCTTGGTCCAATCCGGCCCAAGTTTAGGGCTCGGATCCGGTGCCCTATGGGTTTGGGCAAGGTCCCGCACACAGTTTGTGTGTCCGTCTTGGATGACAGGGGGAATTTGCCGGATTTTGCGGAAAACATGTGAATATTGTCTTTATCAATTTTTTTTTAAAAATTTGACCTTTTTTATTCCAAAAAGCGCCGTTCGCCCCAAAACCCTAAAATGATGTGCGCCATGAAGGTTTGTGTGGCTTTCAAGTTCTTAATTTGGGTCTTATTGTGAATGCAAAATGATTTTGCACTTGGACCCCCATGAGGAGCGTTGCCCCTTGACCCTGCTTGGGGCGCTGCCCCTAGACCCCCATGAGGGGCACTGCGCCTCAACCCCGTTGGGGGCACTGCCTCCAAACTCCCATTGAATTCATTTGTTTTTGCCAACTACTCTCCAAGTCCAAGTTTCCAAGCTGGCCTACAAGTCTTCATCTATAATATCGTCATCCAATTGGATAATCTTCCCTAATGTTGCTTGATGCTTACCTGTAATGTATGAAGATTAAATCACAACCCTCACAATACAAAATCCTTGTTGAATTCAAATTAAACATGAAACTTTTATTCACACACTGCTGCAATGAAAAGTCACAACAACCTGATTTTTACTTGCAACCAAATCACAAACTTCATTACAAAATATTGCTCAATGTTTACATCAGTCCTCAAGGGACTAAAGGGCAGCAACATGGCCCATTTAAATGCACAAAATACAGCAAATTAACATCAACAACAACAAACAAATTTGCCCATACAATCTTCAAACCCTTCTCCTGTAATAACACATAAAACATTGCATTGCCAACCTACAATCAACAACTTTCTACGGATGTTCACTGCTGTAGCTTCATTTCCATGTCTTCAACCTGCAATAAACTCTTCTAAAAACCCTTCCTGGGGAAATCACACGCCCACCTTTGTCTCTCCTCCAAAAATGAATAAGGAAAAACTCCAATGAAAAATCAAAACCCACTCTTTTGTTTGCCTTGACCATGTAATGAAATGAAGCACACTTTCATTTCTTAGCATTTCATGAAGACCTCAAAATGGTACACCCATTCTTGGGAGAGTTACAATGCAGCAAAAATCAATAAATGATATGCTAAATAAAACCAATTAAAGTTATGGCATGATGCACAAAGAAAGTGGAATGCTTATCCTTTCCTGCTTTTTGATTTTAAAGTAATTTTCAATCCCTATCCATTTGGGCGTCCACCCCCACATTCCCTATTTTTTAGGGATCTTAAAAATGTGAAATAAAACTGATTTCCATGCTAATCCCAATGCCTCCATTGTGCTTTTTCAGGTATTATGCTTTTAAAGCACCTTTTCCACCACTACTCTTATCTCGGTTGCACTTAAATCAAGTCCAAAATGTAAATTCAAATTCACCAAATACCTTGACATTCAAATGCACATGGAAATGAAATTTACAAGCCAAAAATATGAAGTACCTTCACTCCAAAATTGCCAATCCAAAATTAAGCAAAATAGATTGAAACAGGATTACCACTAGGCCATGGATGCTCCTGCATTAACCTGCAAGGAGAAATGCAACAATGTATTTAATTTTAATATATAATTATAATATGTATCATGACATTCAAGTTTGACTAGTTGGCATGCCAATATTTTTATTTTTATGGTGGTTTTGTTTATTATACAATATATGATGCTATGTGTGGTATTTGGAACTTAATTACTGGTGTAAATATGTATATATTCTGATTTTTATATGTTTTTGTTTGGACAAATCCAAAACGAACCCAACCCCACATTTTTTTTGACTCTACCCACGAACCCAAATCCCAACCCAAACCCGTAACTTAGCTTGGTGATTGATCATGAGTGTTAACAGCATTTGGCATAATAATTGTACACAATTTGTCTCCATTTTGCTCAAATTTTCGCAAATTATTCTTTTCTCTGTGATTATAAAATTCTACATTACCATTTAGTCCTTTGCAGGCTGTGGATTCGAGTCTGGTGTGAACCCAGTTCAGATTCCGAGTCAATCTGGTTGGGTTTCTGGCAGTGGGCATTTTATTTTATATTGGGTTCCTTCTAGATGAACCTTTGCAGATGTGTCAAGAACACACAGATATTTTTTAGTTATTCCGTGCAAATCCATCAAAGATCTCCACCTTCTTTTTGTTTTTTTATACTTCGTAACTCAATGACTAACAAATTCCTAACCCCAAAGGGAAGACTCTTGGCACAATTTCTTTCTTGCTGCTTCATTTTTGTTACATTTCCCCCCTTGATCAGGGGGATTTATTCAATTTGCCAATGGACATGGATTCCTTGCACGTGATTACAATGGCAAAATATACCATAGCAATAGTTTGGGTAGCGCATAAGACCATGAAAATTGGTAATTTAAAAAAAAAAAAATTTCTTGCATTTTTGTCTTACAAACATTAAACAAGCTCTCTTGCTTTGCATTTCTTTCTTTTTTGTACAAATGTATCACTATGCATAAATTTTTAATAGGGTTAGGTTTTAAAGTTACTGGTTTAGGTTCGAGGGTTCGATTCGCGGGTTCGATCAAAAAAAATTTGGGGTTGGGTTCGTTGGTACAAAAACATATATATATATATATATTTATTGTTGTAATATACATATTTTTAATATTTTTAATGTACAATATTATTATATTATATTTATATTATAACATTATATATTAATAATTAGTTTTATTAATATTATTATTATATTATACATGAACTTTATTAATAATTATTTAGTAATATTAACTTTCGTTTATAATTTTATTATTATATTATAATTAATAATATTATATATTATTAATATTGTATAATGTTTATATATTACTAAATAGATAAATGTTATAAAATATTAATAATACATTATTAAATATATAAATGTTATACAATATTAATAAATTAATAATATATAATATTATAATAATAAAATTATAATAGAAAGTTAATATTAATAAATATTAAAGTTAATTATAATATAATAATAAAATTATAAACGAAAGTTAATATTAATAAATAGTAAAGTTAATATATAATATAATTTTAATATATATAATTAATTTATAGTGACGAATGTGTGTATATAATTAATTTTAAAAATTAATAACAACGAAATTCGTCACTATAATAATAGCGAAATTCGTCATTGTAAGAGCCCTTGATGTTGCTTGTTCGTCCTTCCGTTCTAGGCTCTTCGTTCACTTTGCAACTTCTCACGATGCAACCTCGACTTCTTCATGGATTACATAAAAATGTTGCGTGAATTGCAGGTGGGTTTTGTCGCGGGAGCAGAAAAAACAACAAAATTTGTCATTGTAGCAAGAAAAAGCCCTGAAATTCGTCACAGATTTGCTAGGTACCATCCTAGATGAACCCATAGGGTGATTGAAGGACCTTGTTCGAATTTTTGTTGAACCGAACCCGAATTTGTATTCAGGCCGGATCAGACTCGAACCGATAACTTAGGTTTTGTGCTAAGTTGCCGGTTTTGGTACTGGTTAGGGTTTGGGTTCGGTTCACAGGTTCGGCTATATTTGTTTTTGGGGTTTGGGTTCGTTAGTACAAAAAACATCCAACATGTAATATATATAATATATATGTAGCCTAGAAGCATGAATTAGGATTAGAATATCACATAACACCATATAAACAACAAAACCACCATAAATTTGAATGTCATTTAAAACATGCATGATAAATATTCATTGTTCAAACTTCAAGTTCAATATTAAAACAATAATATTGAGTTAAATGGATTATCTAAATCATCAATATCATTGTCAACATTGACATTAGATGATGTAGGAAGACTAGATGAATCACAAGCAGCGCCAATGGCACTATCATTAGCACTAATATTGTGCTCATGTTGGCTATCAGATTAGAATATCTGTACAAATGGATAGAGGAACCAAACTTGAATCTGGATCCGAAGCAAACCGAACTCAGATCCAGCCCTGTAGGCGGCGAACTCGGTAACATAGGTTTTATGTATCTACTTTTTAGTTTTATTTGTTTTGAATGTATTGTTTATCAAGTTTGTTGTCATAGGAATTGCAATGGCAGCTCATTCTAGTTGGACAGGTCGACTTAAATTAAAAATAGATTCGAGTTCTCTTTGAAAGTACGCTGATATGATATAGTTGGTTCCAGGTGATGTGGATTATATTTGGATTTGTAAAGGGTGTGAAGTTAGGTATTCAAGTTCATATAGTTAGGTGAAAGCTTATTTGTGTGGAATATTTGGATTAGGCATTGAAGCTTGCTTTGGAAAGAATAGTGTACCTGTGCCATTGGAGCAAGCGATAGCATTTATTAATGCACACGAGCAAGCAAATGAACTAACAAGCTGTAGAGCAAATTATCTTTTAACAAAAAGAATATCAAAGGAATGAATCCTCCAACGCCCCCATCTAATCCCAGTGTTGTGGTAGAGAGCCACCTATTTTTGGCCACTCTTCAAGAACATCATGCTACAAATAAGAGACCAAAGGTAGCTTTGGAAACGACATTTCAAAATGAGATTCAAGACATTGCCGATCAACACATAGCAATATGTGTTTATGATATTGCTATCAGGATTCAACCGTGTAGTTTTCGAGTCAAACTCATTGACCCATGTTTCATGAGTAGTGGTTCACAAGAACCCATCTCTCATGATAATGAATGGTCCACTTAGCACTCATTGCAACTAGGTGATGCTCTCAGAGGTGAAGATGTGTTTATGCAAATGGGTTGGCTTTCAATGTTAGTCGTTTACCATCTTGGCAAAAAATGAGAGAAAAATTAATGTAACAGCCATGGACAAAATGGCCGTGGAAACATGAATACTAGCCTATTTGCTTCAAAAAATTTGCAGCTTCATTCTCACCTTTCATTCATGGTTGCCCATTGAGCCTTCCTCAAAATCATTGTCCTAGGCGAAAGACCAGTCAGCATCTATCTCTTCGTCCAGACCTGTGATTGTCAACAAAAAACGAATCCCCCATTTTGCATTCGCCTTCCATCCAGAGTGGTCTGCATCGGCAGCTTGGATAATGAACGGTATCCACGGCCCGTTGTATGTGTGAGCCAGTTGGGGCCATGACACATTTTCTGGTCGCAGGCTGATGCCAGGGATTGCCAGGTCCAGAAATTTCTTCATCCCCTGGAGCCATTTGGTCCTTACCATCTTCTGCATTAGTTTATGGTGCTTTTGTTGATTATATGGAGCTATGTGGTATTCTAAACTCAATTCCTGCTTTTAGGTTGCAAATATATATAAACTCCCCCAAATTTCTCAGACAGGGATGGTAGGGGATGGGGGGACGTGTTTCTGAGATGGGTTTTTTGGGAAGCCATTTTTTTGCGATGGCAGGGGATGGCTATTAATAAAAAGGAATTTTTTAAAAATATAAGGAAATTTCAAATACTCATATGGAAACATTGATAAGACATTCGTTATAGACATTATAAGCTTTCATACATTAGCTTTAAATTGACAAAATTTAATAACTTTTATTGTCAATGTGCATATATATTATATAAAAGTTACAACAAAATGCCCAAAGGCTGCAAGTTTCAATTACAAAATGACAAAAACATAGAAAATATGCAGCTGTCTCTAATCAGCATGTAGTAACAATGCAATTTTGACTAACATACAGCTGGGATGAACAATCAACCTTCAGCATGAAAAAGTGATGATTTCCTTACTCTAGTTCTGTACATGGATGTAATATTACTACATATTTTGACCATATCATTAACATAAAAAATGCCATTTCGTGCTTAATTCTTTCTTACATGAACACTTTGTTAGGAAAAAACCCTCATATAGCTGCAACTGTCCTGACACCAAACTTGATCAAAGTAAGGTTTTCCCTCTTCAAGCTTTATTGGACAAATCTGCGATCTGCGGTAGCAGATGAACAGACTGATGGCTTGAGCATCCTGAAGTTATCTTTTGATCTGTGTTTTTCCATTTTAACTGGCCCTAAAATCTGTTAATGTAAAAATGACAGCAGGTGTACAGACTGATAATATGAGTATTTTTGAATATTCCCTCTTAAACTGGCCCTTTTTTCTGTTAATATTAAATAAAAAGGTATGCATTACATCTAATGTTGAAATTACTCATTTATTTCTTGCATTTATGATCATTGATTGCTGATAGATTGATATACTTGCTGCTCTAGAAAATTAGCATAGCTGGGCTGAACCTATAATTAACCCTGTAACACAGGAAGTGAGGTTTTCCATTACCTAGAGGCACCATACAACTATAACAGTCCGGCTACTGAATCTGATTAAAGGGATTCCATATCCTAGCAGTATCATACAGACTGTGACAACTTCCATAAGGTAAGGTCTATGAAATCAGTATCCTAAAATTATCTTTTGATGTGTGTTCCTCCTTACAACTGCCCTGAAACCTTTCATATGAAAAATAAGATATGTATGTACATTTAATGCTGAAGGTTGATGGTTCATTCCAGCTGTATGGAGTCAAAAGAGTGACTGAAAACATGCCTAGGCTGTAGGGGATGGCTAGTGATCTCCTAATGTACCCAGGCATTTCCTTAAGATAGTAAAAGTACCTGGAATGTTTCCTCTTTTTTCTGCAAATTTGGGGATGCAGTGGGGACGTTTCTTACCTGTCCCCAATTCCCTGAAATGTCCCTGTATTTGGCAAATGACGCGTACCCATATCAATTTTTTAAATGTTTTTGTATGGATGAATCCAAATGAATCCAAACCACCTCCAAAAAAAAAAATTTGTTGGATCGACAAACTGAATCCACAAACTTGAACCAGAACCAGCATCTTAGATTATTATTTTTTTTGTAATTTCATAGGCATTTATTATTCAATTCTTGCAGTTCTTTTGAATTGAATTGTAAATGTTAGACCGGAATTCCACGTTACTGTTTTTCAAGAGGTGTATCCTTTTGGCCATAGTTGGAAAACTCGCCAATTGCAAGTACTCGGCAAGCCCGAAAACTCGGCAACTTAAAAAATTGCATAAACTTCATTAAAACGCATTTTTTTTTGCAAAATTCAATGATAAGATGCATCCAATGAGTCAATAAATGAGTACATAGAACTTCAAGTTGAGTCTAGTTGTATTTGATTGATTTGAAAGCAAATTGGGTACAAAATGGCATCCTCCTGTGGAATGTGCTGATACTGATAGTCTGAAACAAAATGAAAATAGCAAATTGTTTTTGTAAAACTGAAAGTAAATACTATATTAATATATTTTACAAATTTATATCTTCCTCTCCCCATGTCTAGTGAAAACTAGGGGAGAGGTAGAACTAGACGATATTATAGATGAAGACTTGTAGGCAAACTTGGAAACTTGGACATGGAGAGTACCTAGAAAACCAAATGAATTCAATCTGAGTTTGAGGGCAATGCCCCTAATGGGGTTGAGGGGCAGTGCCCCTTGTGGGGGTCTAGGGGCAATGCCCCCAATGAGGTCGAGGGGCAGTGCCCCTCGTGGGGGTTTGGGGGCAACGCCCCCAGCGGGGTCTCGGGGCAGCGCCCTGAGTGTGCTTCCAAAACCACCAAGACTAAATTAAGACTTCCAAAACCACACAAACCTTCATGGGAGAGAGTTTTTGCTAAGGAAGAGCAATTGGTGGAGGCAAAAAATGAACCGAAATTGCCTTTATTCCGGCCGTGGGGGTCTTTTTGCTGAGCAGTTGAGTTTTTTTAAAAAACTCTCCGAAGTTTTGCAAATAAACAGTGAGTTTTTGGGAAAAGTACGGGCGAGTGTTTTTGGCGAGTAAAACCCGTAAAAACTCGTTTTTCAAAGTGAGTTTTTGGCGAGTGGTTCACCGTTCAACTATGCTTTTGGCACATGACATTTGTGATAAAACTCAGGCCATCTCTGACGTTTGTTTCTTCTTGGCTTTTGTCATTATATTTTCCTATTCTGATTCACAGCTTGGGAGGCCAAAGGTCCTCTTCCAAATATTGCTTACTATGTCTTTAAATGTTCCATTACCAATTTTATTTCAGCTGATGATCTGTGCATTCTGAAAGGCTACTTTCTATGTTCGTGACAGATGAATTGTATTCTGGTTCCATCCATTGCTAATTTATTGTGATTATGATTAGAATAATACTGTAATAAGATGGAAGAATTTAAGAATTAACTATGGATTGAAGCAGATGCTAATCTCCTTCAAAGAACATTGCAGGTCGCCAGATCAAGTGATTGTACGTACATTGAAGGGACGCATGGACTGAGATGACTCATTCTATTTATGAGATAATCTTCACACTGTTAAAGCTCATCTAATCATCTTGATTCTGGTCATCACAGTCGGCCGGAATTTACATTCTCAAACAGTATTTGAATCTAATTAATGAAATTAAACTGTTTATTAGTTTCCCAATTATGAAATGATTGAGATATTCATCATCTTGAAACTGGGCCTCAAACTACCAGACTTTACATTCTCAAACAGTATTTGAAGCTACTTGGAATGAAATTTTACTTCATCTTGATTCTGGTCATCACAGTCGACCGGACTTTACATTCTCAAACAGTATTTGAATCTAATTAATGAAATTAAAAACTGTTTGATCTCATTTACGAGAGGATTGAGATCTTCATCATCTTGAAACTGGGCCTCAAACTACCATACTTACACTTCAAACAGTATTTGAAGCTACCTGGAATGAAATTGTACTTTGTCTTGATTCTGGTCATCACAGTCGACTGTACTTTACATTCTCGAACAGTATTTGAAGCTAATTAATGAAATTAAAAGCTGTGTTAATTAGTTTCTCATTTATGAGATGATTGAGATCATCATCTTGAAACTGGGCCTCAAATTACCACACTTTGCATTCTCAAGCAGTATTTGAAGCTACTTGGAATGGAATTTTACTTTATGTTAATTAGTTTCTCAAACATTTTCATAATAAATGTTACCATGCGTTGGAGCCATTATTTCATGGACTGTTCCCTCTTTATCGTTTATTATTTTGTTCCATTCAGTGTTATTGCTGGCTATTGAATGGATGCAGGTGCACATTACTTACCAACAATAAATTAGTTTATTTCTTTCAATTGCAGGTTTTAGATCCTCTAAAAGCTATAATATATACTCATTTCTTGGTGTAGATTTTTAATTTTTTTTAACTGTTGTTTTCTATGAACCAATTTTGTACATAAACACACTCTAAATAAAGCAATACAATAAGAAACTTTGGTTGAGTGGTTTCTGAAACAGGGAACCATTTCCGTATATCATCGGGAAGCCACTGCTTGTTTCCTTGAATCTCAATGAGCGAAATTATTTCTTCATTTGTAGCACACAATTATTTGTCCAAATTATATCGTAGTCATCTGTTGGTTTATAAGATTGACCCCATAACTGCATTATGCAGTACAGAAAGCTTTGGAAGTGTGGGTTTACTCACAAAACAAACTTTGTGATTACAAGTCTAGTTCTTCACTAAGTTTATCTTATAGAGAAAAAATAAAGAGAAGTAATAAAAAGCTAAGAGTAATCTATAAAAGACAATGTGCCAAGATTAAGATTTTATATTTATTGTTGAGATACGATAAAAGATTAGCTAATAGTCAATGCAAGGGAAATTGAACACATTAATAAAAATGTAGAAATTGAATTTTCTAAACAATTAGTATGCAACTTTATTTATAAGGAAATTTTAACAGAAAGTAAAAAATAAAATAAGCAATAAATGTTGGTGTGAAAATAGTTATTACTAAACTAGTTAGTTTTTAGCTTATCTAATAGTCCTATTCATAGTACAGTGAAGCTCACTTAGAGGTTTTTTAGTTTTTTTGTCTCATCTCATGTGGATTTACCAAGTGTCCATAGAGTTTTACTTTTGTTGCATACTTGGAGGGGTGGTCAGAGTTTGACTTCCACCTTCTCACCTCTTGATCTTTGCCTTTATAAGCAAGACGTGTTTGTACATTTCACATAGTGTTATATTGTTAATGTTGGTTTTACATATTGCTCATTTGTGGATTGTTTTGAGTTTACTTGAGTAGATCTTGGCTACTCCAACATGGTATCAAAACAAACATCACAGTTATTTTTAGAGAGGCCAAGAGATGAATTATATATATAATATTTGTATTTTTGGTGAAAAGAAAATCTGGTTGTTTTTGGAGGGGTCATAAATGATGGTTCTACGAAGATCCATACACTTGTATGAATGAATGAATGGATTTTAATGACGTCCACGAGACCATCAGTCTATGGGACCCAGCGTCGGAACTTTAACCACTTTCAAGTTCTTTTCCATGTCCGCCCTCCTCTTAAAGATCTTGACCAGAAAGCCAGCAGTTTTGAGGAGCCTAGTCTCCTTAAAGAGCTCATTTAGATTGTGCACCTTCAAATTGTCTTCATACTGGACACGAATATCAGCATAAGCAACACACTCAATGATGAAGTGCCATTCAGTCTCCATGACCCCTTTGCTACAAAAAAATACAAGTTCTTTGTTCCCAGGCTTCTTTGGGTACAACCCACCTACCAGTTTCACATCGAAGATGGTGCGACCTAGTTCTCAACTAAGTGATCAAAATCTTAGCCTTGCCTTAATTGCAACCTTTAGGTAGTCTTTCTCATCGTGCTCCCACGCGAGGTTGAACTCCTGGATATAATGTGTCTTTTTACGACCAATTTGCTTAGTCCATATAGCACACCTAAACTTTTCTAGCACATACTTTTTTATCTCAACATTCGTGTTGGGGCACTCATGCAGCTTAATGTTCCATTTGCTATTTTACTTCATCCAAGTTTTCTTTCTACGGTTTAGCTCCCTCCCCAACCACCATTTTGGGCCAGCAATGTGTCTCCATGTTCTCAACTTTTTTTAAGTAATTTATTAATTGAATGATTGCGAATGCCTCCAACGAGAAAGTACCAGTTTCAGCCAAGAGAATCTCATACGGAATCGAGGATTTGACTTTGATGTTAGTAGTGATCAAATGCTTTTGGATTTTTTCAACTTGCCTCCACTTGTGGTTTGACATGCTACCCCCCCAAACCTCACACCCATAGAGGACAACCGGCGCCACCAACAAACCAAAAAGGGTTTTCTTTGTTTTTCAATCCTATAGCTCCGCTGTCCTACATCTTTTCTGCAGTAAATAGGACGCCCTCCAACCACCTTGAATCCTTTTTGCTTTGCAAGTCTCCCAATTGAGCCTGTTATGAAAATCAATACCCAAATACTTGTAATCTTCCACCACCTCCAAAGAGCTGCCTTCAAAAATGAAATTAAACTGTTGCTTCTTCCTTTTCAAAGAAAAGATCATGATTTTGGTTTTGCTGGTGTTAACTTGCATTCCAACCTCTTGGCAAAAAAGTTCGAGAGCCTTTAAATGCTCTCTCAAACCAGGAGCAGATTTTGCAATTAAGATAAGATCATCCGCGTATAAAATTAACTTCACCACATAACTAGCTAGATGAATACCCTCTCCAACAATTTTGTTTAACCATTTTTCAAGCTTATCAATATATAAGCCAAACAATGTGGGAGACAAGGGACAACCTTGCTTGACCCCAATGTCACTACTAAAGTGTGATGTTCCCGCTCTAGTCAGTTCTCAGGAGTAGTGGAGTTAGCCTATCTCTTGGACCCTTGTAGGTTGACAAGATTTGGTTAGAGGGTCAGTGGCCGTTTTAGTGGGTATTGTCGTTGCCCATTCCTTCACTCTAGTATTGGTTTCAGTACAGACATCTATGGTTCAGTGTTTGCCAACTTCTAACGGCACGAAGATATATGGAGTTTAGAGGGAGTTATGAATATTTAAGTGGTTTAAGTTAATTATTTAACTTAACGTTTTATTATAAAGTCAATTTGACTTTATAACTATTATATCACTTAAATATGTCATAAAGTGATTTAAAATTAAATCACTTAAGAATAAAGTGCGCTCAACTTAAAAGGGCAATTATTTAATTGCTAAACAATTGAAAAGTTATTAAATACATTTTCTATGTATTTTATTTGAGAGAGAAGCTGTACTTTCTTGGAATTTGCGCCTTTTGGGAATATAAGGCAATTTTGGCAAATAAAACTCATTCATTGATTATTTGACTTTGCCATTGGTTTTTCCTGTGCTATTCTCTGAGACAAGGGTTTCAACAATTTCTTCCATTGGAGAGTGAGATCTTCTTGAGTGTTGAGCATTTTTGAGACTGTGAAAGACCAGTCGAATTAGTGCATCTGTGACTGCTTCATACATAAGTTCTGTTGTGCTTCATTTGAGTTATTTATTTCAGCATTTTAGTGTTTGCAATAAGGGAAAGGCTTATCTACTTTGGACGCCATTCTTCATCAGATTCATAGCTTTTGATAGGGTTGTACCATAGCATCAGAGGGTTGTGATTTCTCCTTGGGATGCGTGCTTCCTTACTTGAGGCATGTGAACTCAAAGGCAAAATTGCCTTTCCTTGAGGCTGATTCTGTGTTCCATCATTGGCATCCTTCATGTTCAGCATCATTTCTCCAGCTTCTGAGTGGGAGAAAGCAGATCTTGAACCCCAACAGTGATTTCTTCCAGTTTCAACATTCTTGCCTACCAAGCTATTAAATTTCTCATTTAATTATTCTGGAGTCATCCGGGTATGTAATTTGTTTGCAATCTCATTGTATGTACTGCAAATGAATATCGATTACATCTATTTCTCTAAAGATTCCTGTATTTCAATTTTATGTGCAATTATATGATACCGCCCCTTCTCTTCTGTTTAGAAATCATTATCTAAAAAACTAAGAAAACACAAAAAGATAAGTAAAACTACAAGGATTTCAGAAGGAGCCAGTAGGGCTCATCACAGTGGTATCAGAGCTTTCTAATCCTGCCAGCTTGTGGGAAAAATAATTCTATGCGGCCACACTAGAACAGGTTTGACAGGCACTACACATGCAGGGGCCCTGGAATTTAGAGAAATGCTTTTGAACCTTTTCAGGCAATTCCATTGGACGAACAGGAAGAGGATTTTGACTTTGATAATATGGCTGAAAGGAATGATGATGCTCATCTTAATGATGAAGACAAGGAAGCCAGAGAAGTATTGAGAGGAATGGTGGCAGGCCAAGAATAGGTGGCAAACATCCTCCAGCAACTTAGTACCAATGTGCAGAACTTGACAGTTCTGAGAAGGCCGAATCTGGATCAAGATCAAGAAGGAAGTATACATGGAGAACATTACAGGAATATTGCTCCAGCACGCACCTTTGAGAGAGCCACACGCCCTACTTTTGTCAAAAATGACGCTGAGGAGGAAGAGCAGGTGGAAGAAGGTGGTGAAGTGAACTTTGTTGACAACATCCTGACTATGCATGATGAATGGGATGCAATGCCTCCACGAGTTAAGGATCACCTTAACTTCGACCGTTTCATGAGCCAAAAGAGAAAACACACCAGAAACATGAATGATAGGAGGCCTAGATTCAAGCATAATGATCTACGACAGACTACCAATAAGCTTACCTTAGCGAACTATGATGGCAGTGGCAGAGTTACAGCACGTGCTTGGGTGAGTAAATTGGATACATTCTTGACACTACATCCTATGCCAGAGGAAGATGCCATTCGATTTGTAGCTCCTCATTTTGATGGCGTGGCACATGACGGGTGGATTCATGGCATGGTAACACTTCATCATGACAGGATTACCTCGTACCAGGAGTTTACTGATAGATTGGTAGAGAGGTTTGATAGATGTGATCTTGAACTATTCTTCAGAGATCTTGCACAGTTAAAAACAATTGGGTAGTTTGGAATCCTACATTGGAGAGTTCCAGAGACTTTCCATTATGGTGATAGGCATATCTGAGAGAAGGCTGATCATACTGTTTATTGAGGGTCTTTTTGAACCCATGAAAGGATGGATCAAGGCATTTGATCCACCTACACTGCAGGAAACCATGAGGAAGGCTCGCAGTATAGAGCTTACAGCACCTCGGAAACAATTTGGCTCAAAACCGTCCACTTCCTACAATGATACCAAATCTGATCCAAAGAAGTTTGAAAATGCTGATCAGAAGAAAATTTGCAGCACCATTGGATCGTGAAACAATTAACGATCTAAGTAGGAGGAAGCTCTGTTTTTATTGCAAGGGACCATATGACATCAACCATGATTGCCCCCTCAAGCCTAAAGGACAAAATAGGCATATGGAGTGGTTCTTTGAGGAAGAAGAGGTGACTGATTTTTTAGACCAGCAAGCTGCAATTTATGATACAGATGAGGAAAAATCAGAAAATGAGACGGAAAAGGAGGTTGAAGTTGAGCTGCAGGAAGCTCATATGTCTAGTATGCAACGAGAAGGTTCTTTCAGACTTTGTGGGCTACTAGCTGGTCAAAGAGTCATATCTCTTTTGGATACAGGTGCAACCCATAATTTCATTGATTCATGGCTGGTTGAAAAACGAGGCATTCAAACTCAGCAATTTGAAGGCATTAGAGTGAAGGTTGCAGATGGGTACACTCTCAATTGTGAGAGGATGATTTCGGATATGCCAATGAAACTCAACAATTTTGAGTTTAAGGCAGATTTCTATGTTGTGAACATGGAAGGTACAGATGTAGTCCTTGGCATGAAGTGGCTTCATGCAATAGGAGAGTTCACACTTAATTTACGAGACATGGAGATGAAGTTTAAAGTTGATGGCACAAATCATATTCTCAAAGCCATCAAGGACAACAATATAAAAGAAATTTCACTCAGAAGAACAAAAAGATTAATTCGGCACGACATGGTGGATTGGGTAGTTGAATGCAAGATAATACCTTCACAACAGGAGCAACAAGAATCTCCTTATCATCCAGATATCCAGGAACTCCGAGTCAAGCATGCAAAGGTTTTTAGTGCTATACCACCTAGTAGGCCTCTTGATAGAGGTATTGAGCATATTATAGAGTTGGATGAGGGCACAAAACCTATCATGATCACTCCTTATCGGCACCCCAAGCGTTTAAAAGATGAAATTGAAAAGACTATCAAAGAACTTTTAGCCATGGGGCACATCAGGCCGAGTAAGTCTCCCTTTGCTTCATTAGTTGTTTTGGTGAAGAAAAAGGATGGTACACTCAGAATGTGTATCGATTACAGGATGCTGAACATGAAAACTATCAAAAACAGGTATCCCATACCACGGATTGACGAGTTGATAGATGAGGTACATGGAGCTTGCTATTTCTCGAAGATTGATTTGAGGATTGGGTTACCATCAGATCAGAGTCCGAGAGGAGGATATTGAGAAAACCGCTTTCAGATGTCACTGTGAACATTATGACTTCTTGGTTATGCCATTTGGTTTAACCAATGCTCCAGCCACTTTTCAGTCCACAATGAACAGGGTTTTCCATCCTCACTTGAGGAAATTTGTCTTAGTGTTCTTCGACGACATACTGGTTTACAATAGGTCTTGGGAGGAACACATAGTCCACTTGGATGCAGTTTTGAGTATACTTGACAGGGAGTCCTTGTATGCCAAGGAATCCAAGTGTGCTTTGGGCTTGGCAGAACTTTTGTATCTGGGTCACATCATCAGCAGCAAGGGAGTCAGCATGGATCCATAAAAAGTTCGTGCTATTGTTGACTGGCCTACACTTGAGACGTTGACATAGCTCAGGGGGTTTGTAGGATTATGCCCCTTCTATCGTCAGGTTTTTAATGGATTCTCGCGACATGTTGCACCACTAACAGATTTGACAAAGAAGGGAGCCTTTATGTGGACACCTTTGGCATAGGCGTGCTTTGAGAAGTTTAAAATTCTCATGATTACATGTCCAGTACTAGCATTGCCAGACTTCACCAAGCTGCTTGAGCTACATTGTGATGCTAGTGGTGAGGGTCTTGGTGCAATCATTATGCAGGATTGACATCCTATAGCTTTCGAGAGCAGGAAGCTGAGAGGTCTTGAGAGGAGTTTCAACATCTATGATAAGGAGATGTTGGCCATCATGCATGCCATGGCCAAGTTCAGACAATATTTGGTTGGTAGTAAATTCTGTGTTAAAACCGATCACAATAGTCTGAAACATTTCCTAGGACAGGGAGATTTGAATGAAAGACAACAAAAATGGGTTAGTAAGCTTCAGTCCTATGATTTTGACATCTCCTATGTCAAGGGTACTCAGAATGTGGTTGGTGACGCATTATCTCACCGTCCACACTTGAGTTCCATTACAGAGATTGTTGAGGACTGGAGACACATGATAGTGGTAGAGTATGCTAAGAACCCATGGGCTTCTAGCATAGTGGATGGGACAATACAGGATGGCAGATACTCACTTGTAAATGATCTTATCATTTACAAAGGGAGGATATTTCTAGTCCCAGGTTCTGAGATGAGGGGCAGGGTATTGAGATCATTTCACGATTCACCTATGGCAGGACATCCCGGTTACTCTAAGACCTATAGGCAGGTACGGGAGATATTTTCTTGGAAATGTCTCAAGTATTTTGTTCTTCAATATGTCAGGGAATGCCTTGTTTGTCAGCAGAACAAGAAAGAACATACATACCCTGAAGGATTACTACAACCACTTCCTATTCCTGAGAGGAAGTGGGAATGCTTGTCGATGGACTTCATTATGGGCTTGCCGAAAGCTCAAGGGAAGGACAACATTTTTGTGGTAGTAGATCGATTGATGAAGTATGCTCACTTCTTCCCAATCACTACTACTCACATGGCTACATAGGTGGCAAACTTGTTTTTTCGCGAGGTATTCAGATTGCATGGTTTGCCTCGGAGCATAGTCAGTGATAGGGATAGCAGATTTTTGAGTAACTTCTGGCAGGAGTTATTCAAACTTTGCGGGACAAAACTCACTCCGAACACCAGCTACCACCCATAGATAGATGGGCAGACAAAGATAGTCAACAAATGGGTGGAGGGATACTTGAAGAATTACAGTTCAGAGCAGCAGAAGCCATGGGTGAAGTGGTTATACCTTTGTGAGTATTGCTACAATACCACTCATCGCATGAGTATTCAGATGACACCATACCGAGCGTTATATGGATATGATGCTCCGAGTTTTCTAGATTTGTTGCTGAATGACAGCAGAGTACCTAGCGCTAGGGATCTATTATAGGAGAACCAGGACATTATGAGAGCACTTAGAGAGAACATTCAAAAGGCTTAAAATCAGCAAAAACAATATGCTGATCAACGGCGAGTGGAGCGATCTTTTGAGATCGATGATTTGGTGTATCTGATGTTGTAGCCTTATAGGCAGTCCACCCTTCATAAGAAGGGCACCGAGAAACTCAAGCCACGATATTATGGACCTTTCAGGGTTGTCAGGCATGTCGGTGAAGTAGCTTATGAGTTGGATCTACCAGTGAATAGTAAGGTTCACAATGTGTTCCATGTGTCACGCCTCAAGAAAACGTTAGGACAACTGGTGATTCCTTCTATAGATTTACCACCCCTGGATGATGGGAAATTAATTTTGATACCTGAGACCATTCTGGAGTCCAGAGAGTGTCATCTTCAGAGGCGGGTTATCAGGGAATATCTGGTGAAGTTGAAAGATTTATCGGCAGAGGATGCTACTTGGGAGGGTGACAGTATTTTACAGCATCCAGCTTTGAGTCTGCTTGCGGACAAGAAAATTCGGGGAGGGTGAACTGTGATGTCCCCGCTCTAATTAGTTCTCAGGAGCAGTGGAGTTAGCCTATCTCTTGGACCCTTGTAGGCTGACAGGATCTGCTTAGAGGGTTAGTGGCCGTTTTAGTGGGTACTTTTGTTGCCCATTCCTTCACTCCAGTATTGGTTTCATCTATGGTTCAGTGTTCGCCAACTTCTGACGGCACGAAGATATATGGAGTTTAGAGGGAGTTATGGATATTTAAGTGGTTTAAGTTAATTATTTAACTTAACATTTTATTATAAAGTCAAATTGACTTTATAACTATTATATCACTTAAATATGTTATAAAGTGATTTAAAATTAAATCACTTAAGAATAAAGTGCGCTCAACTTAAAAGGGCAATTATTTAATTGCTAAACTATTGAAAAGTTATTAAATACATTTTTTATGTATTTTATTTGAGAGGGAAGCCATACTTTCTTGGAATTGGCGCATTTTGGGAATATAAGGCAATTTTGGCAAATAAAACTCATTCATTGATTATTTGACTTTGCCATTGGTTTTTCCTGTGCTATTCTCTGAGACAAGGGTTTCAGCTATTTCTTCTATTGGAGAGCGAGATCTTCAGTGTTGAGCATTTTTGAGACTGTGAAAGATCAGTCGAATTAGTGCATCTGTGAGGGCTTCATACAAAATTTCTATTGTGCTTCATCTGAGTTATTTATTTCAACATTTTAGTGTTTGCAATAAGGGAAGGTCTTATCTACTTTGGACGCCTTTCTTCATCAGATTCATAGCTTTTGACAGGGCCGTACCATAGCATCAGAGGGTTGTGATTTCTCCTTGGGATGCATGCTTCCTTACTTGAGGCGTGTGAACTCAAAGGAAAAATTGCCTTTCCTTGAGGCTGATTCTGTGTTCCATCATTGGCGTCCTTCATGGTCAACATCATTTCTCCAACTTCTGAGTGGGAGAAAGCAGATCTTGAGCCCCAACAATGATTTCTTCCAGTTCTAGCACTCTTGCCTACCAAGCTATTAAATTTCTTATTTAATTATTCTGAAGTCATCTGGGTATGTAATTTGCTTGCAATCTCATTGTATGTACTGCAAATGAATATCGATTACATCTATTTCTCTAAAGATTCCTGCATTTCAATTTTATGTGCAATTATATGCTACCGCCCCTTCTCTTCTGTTTAGAAATCATTCTCTAAAAAACTAAGAAAACACAAAAAGATAAGTAAAACTATAGGGATTTCAGAAGGAGCCAGTAGGGCTCATCACACAAAGCATTCAAACATACCATCTTTTGTTCTAATTTTAGCTCTAACTTTCTCATAAAGTTTATGAACTGCTGCTCTAAGCTCATCAGGAATACCTAGTTCCTCCATTTTGTTCCAAAGCTTGTCCCGAGGCACTGTGTCAAAGGATTTTTTGAAATCAACGAAACAACAAAATGCTTCACCCCCTTGAGTGTGCCAAGCTTTCTCAATAAAGTGTCTAAGTGTGATACAGTGATCTATGGTGGAATGCTTTGGCCTGAAACCAGCCTGCCCTTTTTCCCTTTTACCTTCCTTTTTAGCCCAATTACTAATTTTGCGCTCTAACATGCTCCCATATAGTTTACCAAGCAGAGGATTGACCATGATAGTACGATAGTTAGAAAGAATTATTGATATCCCCACTTTTGTGTAAGGGAATGACCACACCGGTAGTCCATTCAGTCGGAAAGCCATTTTGAGTAATGTTATTAAAGAGGTATTTGATATGAGGTGTGAGGAGCTCACAACCCCACTTTAAGAATTCAACTTGCAGCCCATCAATGTCTTGAGCCTTACCACTTGCGAGATTTTTTATACCTTTCTTGATATCTTATTTTGAGAAGAGCTCTCTTGAGATACGAATTTGAGGTATGGATTCAAACAGTCATATTGTTTTGTACAATCTGCATTAGCTTGCCTTGGCCTTTGTGCCTTGTTTTGTGTGTGAAAATAACCCCTACATAGATGCACAAGCGAATTTTTAATAATTTTTTCTATTTTTGACAGGGTACAATACTACATAGGGGTGATGCTAGCAATCAACATACATAGTACCCTACTGATGTTTATAAGATGTTGCATGTGTCAAAAGAATATTCTATTAGGAATAAAAATATTCCATTGCCACTATGTTTTTTGTCAGTTGTCATTTGTCATGGAATATTTGGCAGAATATATTGGAGGGAGCATTTTGACTATTGCAGAAAAGATTTTGGTCATTAAACAAAATATTTCAGTGGTCAAAATTTTTCGATTATCGATTTATAGGTGGAATATTTCATCAATTGATAGAATATTTCAACATAAGCACACCAATTTTCACCCCAATTTTGCCTCCCTCATTGTTGGCTAGTTCAATTTTTTGGCTCAAACTTTGGGAAGCCTTGTTCTTGGCCATACAAATGTCTTTTAAAGTGTTTTTTTTTATTGAGTATTTTTTCATCCTTTTTCCAATGGTGAATTATTTTTTAATATGATGAATGAATTTTAAAAAATCAGTGTTCTAAGAGGACACCTTACATAGTTCCTGTTCTTGGAACTTCAAAGAGCTTTTTTGGGTTCATATGAGCTTCTTTTTTAGTGTCATTTTTTGTTAGGAATATGATGCCATTTAATTGCATTCTAAACATATTTCATTATCTCCTAAGTCCTTGGAATGTGTTGTACAACACTAGGATTAGGAAAAGATTAATTTGGAATGAAATAAACATTTAATTTGACATTTGTAGTTATTTCTAAGTGTTAGGAGCATGTGGGGACGCCTTGGAGTGAGCTCCTACAAAATAGGAGCACATGAGCGTCCACATGGGAGGTGGGATCCACCTTAGTTCAATTAACTGGTTGGTGAATTGAGTACATTTCATAAATACATCTCAGATTCCTACAAAATAGGGATTTTGATTTATGCATGTTGAGTACCTATAAAACAGGGATTGAAGTTCAGTTCAGTTATGTTTCAGTTATCTTCAGTTGCATGTTAGTTAATCTCAGTTGACTTGAGTTGCATAGACAAATAACAGGTTGATACATTCAGTTAACAAATGAAGGATCATGCATGCATATTGTTTTGCATGAATCGGTGACAGATGTGTTTCAGTTAACAAAGATTAACTTGGGCCCACCTTGGGCACCCAAGTTGGCATCTTTGAGTTACAACTATTGCATGGAAAAGATATTTCTGATGCTCAGTTAAGTGGGACCCATTTTGGATGGCTTCTTTGAGGATGAGCTTGCAGAATATATTTTTGACATCTACGAGGTTAACACTTTAGTGTTGGGCACCAACTTTGAGGGAGACTGTTGTTTGACTTTGTCATGCATGTTTGAACTCAACTTGGCAACCCTAGGCACAAATTTTCTCAAGAGGCTTTGTGATATTATATATGTTAACTCTTATGAGTTTGTAAGCAAGAATATTGTTTATTATTGCAACAATTGTATGAGAGAGTTTTGTGAGAAAATATTGTAGGTGTTGAAGAATATTTTTTGAAGACAGAAGAAGCACATCAAGGAGAATTGAATCAATATTATTGTAACCGATTCAAAAGTTAAATAATACAAGCAAGAACAATTCTGGTGGAGTTTTTTACCCGAAAGGGTTTTCTCCACGTACATGCGGTGTCCTTTCTATTGTGTCTTATATTTCTTCTATCAATCTTCTATCTACTTTCTACAACATTAAAATTTATCTAATTCAAAATTAATCATACACAAGAGATTGTGACAAAGAATACTAAAATTGAATCTACAGTTACACAAGACTTAAAAATTTTAAGTTACATTTTACTATAATTTTACCTTCATTTTCAATATTTGGTATCAGAGCTAGAGGTTGGGTAGAGTTTGGGACGCCTTTCTCTTAAAAGGTTGAAGGTTTTTTGGCTGTAGTGGGAGCTTTTAATATTGTGTCAATTGCTGATTTGAAAAATTAGTGTGTTGCAATGGATTCTACTTCTCATTTAGATATTGAAAGGTTCAATGGATCTAGGTATAAGATGTGGAAATTAAAAATGGAAGATCTTCTTGAAGAGAGATCAGTGGTTAGCTGTAGGTAATAAGACAAAGACACCTACATCGATGTCAGATGAGGATTGGGCTAAGTTAGATAAGAAGGCAAGAGGAACCATAAGATTATGTCTTGCTGATGTTGTTCTCTTGAATGTTTCAGATGAAAAGACTGCATTTGATTTGTGGAAGAGAATAGGTGATATTTATCAAACCAAAAGGCTTACTAATAAACTGTATCTGAAAAGACAATTATATTCTTTAAAGATGAAAGATGGTGATTTTGTTGCACAATATTTAAATGCTTTTAATTTGATTTTGAGTTAGTTAGCATCTGTAGATGTAAAGCTAGAAGATGAAGATAAATGCATTTTGTTACTTTGTTCTTTACCAGAGTCTTGGGAAAATCTAATTGTTGCTATCAGCGGTAGTGGTGCAGATCCAAAGATGGACAATATAATTTCTACTCTCCTATCAAAGGAGATGAGGAGGAAGTCTAAAGAGGAATCCCAAGATGCCTTGTTTGTAAGAGGAAGGCCTGAGAAAAAGGAACCTAAGGGAGACAAGGAAGGAGAGGGTAAGTTCAAAGGATGGTCTAAAACCCCTGGTAAGAGTAAGGTAAAGTGTTGGAACTGTGGAAAATCGGGACATGTGAAGAAAGATTGTAAGAACAAGAAAAAGAGTTTTGATTCTTCTATAGAGGAATCCTTAGATGATAGTAATGATGCATTGGTTATTTCAGCTAATATTGTTTGTGATAACTCTTTGCTTGATGTTACAGAGTGATCTTCATGGAGATGATGGTAGTCACGATGCCATGTGTGACTCGGTACCAGAGTTCAGTGGGAGTTGTTGGTAGTGATGTGGATGCATCATTGGTATGGTTATCTTCATGTGATTGGGGATATGTTTTCTTGGTTTAGAGTGGTTATGTCATGATTTACTCTTTTTGCATTTAGAGTTTGACATGGTACTTGTTCTCTTGAGATTATGATGTTTATGTATGTTATGATGCATGTGATCTCCTTGGAGGAGATGGTTAGATCATGGATGTCATGTTTATGTTTCTAATTCATGATTGGAGCTTAGACATTGATCGTAGTAATTCTCTTTGTATTGGGTACATTAATCATTTGCTTGATTACTTAATGATGGTGTTGTGTTGCATTTGGAGTTTGGCATGGATTGGTTAGTTACAGGTCCTCATGGATACTTGGAGAAATAGGTGAGGCTTGAGTTCTCTTATGGTAAAAGATATATGTTGGAATGGTTACTTGTAAGAAAAACTTTTCTCAACAGTAAAAACTGAGAAGCCTACACCTTGGTTGGACGTGAGTTCAACACACTCGATAGTTCTTTATTTGAGAGGTATTTGCCCATTATATCTTTCAAGATGTGTTATGCTTTGATTTCTCATGGGATTGAGTTGATTCATGGTTGATTATGGAGACTCATTTAAGGATGGTTTAACATGATTTTATATGTTTTATCTTTCATAGATATGGATCTTGAGCTATGGATAGTTATGTTTGGAGGATTCATTTTGAGGGATGTTATGACATGGTTTATGGGCGGATTTCCAGTCATGGGGAATTACCTTGAGTTTGATCTTCTTGGTTTAAAGATTATGGTTTTACTTGACCTTTTGGGAGCTGTATAGTTAACAACAGATTCTTTGATTGTGTTGAGGCCATGGATGATCTTCATTTAGGAGATAATTATCACAATGTCTTGGATAGCTTGGTTACATGTTTCAGTGAGAGTTTTTGACAGTGATGGTTTTGATGTTTATCGTGTTGCCATGTATAGCTTGGTATTACAATTTTGTGGGAGCTTTGGTAGGATATGGTTATCTTCATGAAATTTGGAGAGGTTGTAGTTTTTTGGGTTTTGAGTATTAATCATTTGCTCAGAGCTTCATGATTATGCAGGTTGCATTTGAAGTTGGCATGGATTGATTGGTGGGTGCTCATGGATACTACAAAGACTTGGGAAAGGTATTGATTGAGAAAGTTGACACTTTAATCAATGCTGCAGAAAAGTTCTCGTGGTGCAAGAAGGCCATTGGCCTTGAGTCCTGTACTTGATTTATATTAAATGATTCCTTGTTTAGAATAATTGCAATGATAATGTCAAGTGGGAGAATGTTGGGAATATGATTCCATTTAATTGCATTCGAAACGTATTTCATGTATCTCCTAAGTCCTTGGAATGTGTTGCACAACACTAGGATTAGGAAGAGATTAATTTGAAATGAAATAAACATTTAATTTGACATTTGTAGTTATTTCTAAGTGTCAGGAGCATGTGGGGATGCCTTGGAGTGAGATCCTACAAAATAGGAGCACATGAGCGCCCACATGAGAGGTGGGATCCACTGTGGTTCAGTTAACTGGTTGGTGAATTGAGTACATTTCATAAATGCATCTCAGGTTCCTACAAAATAGGGATTTTGATTTATGCATGTTGAGTACCTATAAAACAGGTATTGTAGTTTAGTTTAGTTATGTTATGTTTTAGTTATCTTCAGTTGCATGTTAGTTAATCTCAGTTAACTTGAGTTGCATGGACAAATAACAGGTTGATACATTCAATTAACATATGGAGGATCATGCATGCATATTGTTTTGTATGAAACAGTGACAGATGTGTTTCAGTTAAAAAAGATTAACTTGGGCCCACCTTGGGCGCCCAAGTTGGAATCTTTGAGTTACAACTATTGCATGGAAACGATATTTATGATGCTTAGTTAAGTGGGACCCATTTTGGACGCCTTCTTTGAGGATGAGCTTGTAGAAGATATTTTTGACATCTACGAGGTTAACACTTTAGTGTTGGGTGCCAACTTTGAGGGAGACTGTTGTTTGACTTTGTCATGCATATTTGAACTCAACTTGGCAACCCTAGGCGTGAATTTTATCAAGAGGCTTTGTGATATTATATATGTTAACTCTTATGAGTTTGTAAGCAAGAATATTGCCTATTATTGCAACAATTGTATGAGAGAGTTTTGTGAGAAAATATTGTAGGTTTGTAAGAAGACTTTTTGAAGACAAAAAAATCACATCAAGGAGAATTGAATTAATATTATTGTAACTTATTCAAAGGTTAAATAATACAAGCAATAAGAACTCTAGTGGAGTTTTTTACCCGAAAGGGTTTTCTCCACGTACATGCGGTGTCCTTTCTATTTTGTCTTATATTTCTTCTATCAATCTTCTGTCTACTTTCTACAACATTAAAATTGATCTAATTCAAGATTAATAATACACAAGAGATTGTGACAAATAATACTAAAATTGAATCTATAGTTACACAAGATTTGCAAATTTTAAGCTACATTTTACTACAATTTTGCCTTCATTTTCAACATTTTTTAAACTTTCTTATTTTTTGTTCTATGCAATGGTGTTAGTTTTTCATGACTACATTGCAAAATATTAAATTTTGAATATACCTCTTTTGAGGACTTGTATATCATATCCACTTTGTGGAATTTGTAATGCACTAAAATAAAGTGCCATATCCCTTTACTTTCAAGGGCGGGGGATCATGTTTTGTATAGTGGGGCTTTCAACTTTTTTTTTTTTTGTGTATTCATGGTTGAGTAGTGTACTATAGGTTCACTCATGCAGTGTTTTGCATCTTTTATCTTGATCTACATTCTTTGGAGGTTCGTTGATTCCAATAGAAAAAAAATCATCTTTGGTAGAGTTTATATCTTCAACATGCGTCAAGAGTTCTTCATCATCAAGTTCCTATCTTCATGAGACACCTTTTTAGGTCTTGTCCTTCTCATTTCTCTCTTTTGGAGAGGATTTTTATTTTCATTGGGTTTTCTCCTTTTCTCTATTTATTGTTGAAATTGAAGGTAATATTGTAGCTTAAAACTTGTAAAACTATGAGATTGTAGATTTAATTAAATATTTTTTTTATCACAATTCTTTGTGTATGATTAATCTGTTTAGATCAATTTTACCAATTGTAGAAAGAGACAAAAGATTGTAGAAGAATGAGATAAGAAGATAGAAGTGACACAACATATACGTGTAAATATTTTTGGGAAAAACTTCCACTAGAATCAATAGTGCTTGTATTATTTAACCTTAGAACAAGATTATAATAATACTGTATCAATCCTTGATTGATATGTTTTTTTTCCTTCAACAATCCTTTTTCACAACCTGCAATAAACTCTCATAGAACTCTCATACACTTGCTGCAATTAATAGACAATTATGAGCATGTAAACTCACAAGAGTTGTACAAATACAAGAGCATAAAGCTCCTCTCAAAAACCTACACCTAGATTTGGCAAGTAGAGTTCCACAATGTAATCTGAAGTCAAACCAAAGTCTTCTTCAATTTAGGTGCCCAAAATTGAACACTTAACTGAATCTTGGTCAATAAGATATCTTGGAAGCTTCACCTCAAAGTTGGCACCCAAGAATGGGCCCACTTGAATGAACCTTGTAAATATCTTCTCATGCAAAAGGTGTTAACTGAAAGATGCCAACTTGGACGCCCAAGGTGGACCCAAGTCAATCTTAGTTAACTGAAACATATCTCTCCACCAATTCATGCAAACATTATGCATGATTGATCATCCCCACTTAACTGAAAGTATCCACCCGCTATCTATCATGCAATTGAAGTCATTAGGCATGCAACTCAAGTAAACTAGCATGCAACTCAAAATAACTACATGCAACTCAAAATAACTGAACCATAACTGAACTAAACTGAACTGAACTAAACTAAATTGATAGTGCCACTCCACTCATGTAAATATCAATCCCTATTTTTTAGGAACAAAACATGCATTACTGAAGTGTTATCAATCCTCCAAATAGTTAATTGAAGCAAGGTGGGTTCCACCTTCCATATGGGCACCCCATGTGCTCCTATCTTGTAGGAGCTCTTCTTGGACGTCCCCACATGTTCCTATAATTTAGGAATAATTACAAATGTCAATTTACATGTTCATTTCATTCGAATTTAATCTCTTTCTAATCTTAGTGTTGGGAAACACTTTCCAAGGACTTAGGAGATACATGAAATATGTTTAGGATTGCAATTAAATGGTATCCTATTCTCAACATTCTCCCACTTGACATTATAAATTGCAATTATTCTAAATAAGGAATCAGTATAATAAATCAAGTATAGGACTCAAGGCCAATGGCCTTCCTACACCAAGAGACAAGAGTAACCATCTCAACACATGTCTCTAACCATAAGAGAACTCAAGCCTCACCTATGTCTCCAAGTATCCATGAGTACCTGTAACCAACCAATCCATGCCAAAATCCAAATGCAACATAGCACCATCATGAAGTAATCAAGCAAACGATCAATGTACCCAATACAAAAAGAACTACTACGATCAATTTCAAAGCTCCAATCATAAATCAAGAACATAAACATGACATTCATGATATAATCAATATGAATTTAAGCATCATATCAAAAACAAAGCATGACACCTCAACCATAGACTAAAGAAGTCGTACATGGCAACCAAAAATGTCAACATATCCAAACCACATGAATATAACCATCCTCTATCAATGAAACAAAAAATGCCAATGAACCCTCACTGCATAGAAGTAGAAACCAAAAGTCCATCCATGACACCAATAATCACTGTAGAAGATCATTCACCATCAAATGGTGAATCCACATCACTGCCAACAACTCCCACTGAACTGTGATACAGAGTCACACATGACATCGTGACTACCATCCTCTCCATGAAGATCATCTAGGTCTACACACACAACTGCAATGCCAGTAACATAACAAGTAGAACCAAAATCTCCAAGCCAAGAAGATACCTACAATCGACAAACCACCATAAACAATAATGGATCCAAATCATTTCCAAATGCTTCCACTAAACTGTGATACCGAGCAATCCCATGGCATCATGATGCACACAGCCAACACCACATCACTATCATAAGATCACACAAAACTTGTGAATCTGAACTCTCAATGACAACATGATAACACAATAACACAATAGTAAAAGCTCTCAACACAACCAAAAAACCTTCAACATTTTAAGAGAAAGATGTCCCAAACCCTAACCAACCATTAGCTCTGATACCAAATGTTGAAAATGAAGGTAATATTGTAGCTTAAAACTTGTAAAAATATGAGATTGCAGATTTAATTAAGTGTTCTTTGTCACAATTCTTTGTGTATGATTAATCTGTTTAGATCAATTTTACCAATTGTAGCAAGAGACAAAAGATTGTAGAAGAATGAGACAAGAAGATAAAAGTGACACAACATATATATGGAGAAACCCTTTCAGGAAAAAACTCCACCATAATCAATAGTGCTTGTATTATTTAACCTTAGAACAAGATTACAATAATACTGTATCAATCCTTGATTGATATGCTTCTTTGCCTTCAACAATCCTTTTTCACAACTTGCAATAAACTCTCATAGAACTCTCATACACTTGCTGTAATTAATAGACAATTATGAGCATGTAAACTCACAAGAGTTGTACAAATACAAGAGCACAAAACTCCTCTAAAAAACCTATGACTAGATTTGGCAAGTAGAGTTCCACAATGTAATCTAAAGTCAAACCAAAGTCTTCCTCAATTTAGGCGCCCCAAATTGAACACTTAATTGAACTCTGGTCAAGAAGATATCTTGGAAGCTTCACCTCAAAGTTGGCACCCAAGAATGGGCCCACTTGACTGAGCCTTGTAAATATCTTCTCATGCAAAAGGTGTTAACTGAAAGATGCCAACTTGGGTGCCCAAGGTGGACCCAAGTTAATTTTAGTTAACTGAAACATATCTCTCCACCAATTCATGCAAACATTATGCATGATTGATCATCCCTACTTAACTGAAAGTATTCACCTATTATCTATCATGCAATTGAAGTGATTAGGAATGCAACTCAAGTCAACTAGCATCCAACTCAAAATACCTACATGCAATTGAAGATAACTGAACCATAACTGAAATGAACTAAACTTTGAAATGAACTGAACTGATACTGAACTGATAGTGCCACTCCACTCATGTAAATATTAATCCCTATTTTGTAGGAACAAAACATACATTACTGAAGTGTTATCAATCCTCCAAACAGTTAACTGAAGCAAGGCGGGTTCCACCTTCCATGTGGGCACCCCATGTAGGAGCTCTTCTTGGATGTCCCTATCATTTAGGAATAATCACAAATGTTAATTTACATGTTCATTTCATTCGAATTTAATCTCTTTCTAATCCTAGTGTTGGGGAACACTTTCGAAGGACTTAGGAGATACATGAAATATGTTTAGGATTGCAATTAAATGACATCCTATTCCAAATATTTATGATATCTTTATTGTACATGAATACCTCATTAGTGTTGTAATTATGAGTAGTTGGTGTTGTCATTGTCGTCAACAATCTTATGTTTGTGTTGTCACTAATGTCAACTAGTAATGGTTGAGAAGTTGTGATGATGCTTTGATTAGCTTCATTATGTTGTCATTAGTAAGTGCTACTGGTGTCAACCTCTAGTGTTGCTTTGATAAGCTTTTGTTTATGGATGTATAATTGATTTGTAGTTGGAAGTATTGAAGATGATGAGTATGTCTCTGGTGTTTGGTTTCCAAGTGCTTTTAAGAAAATTTGAATAAAAGAGGAAAACAATATGTTGGAGAGGTGTTCTGGTATACTGTGTGGTGTTCTGGTTTTGCCCCGCATTTCTTTTGTGTTGAAGATCTACTTGTGTGGTCCAGATATGTTGGTCAGAGGTTCTATATCCAAATTTTTTTGGTCTGGATCGTTGTGTAGAAGGAGTTATGCTCACTAGTGTGTGAGTTGTGTTGCAGTGGTGTATGGGAGAAATGTTTTTTCTCCACATTTCGCTACACTTTAGTTCTTGGTCTTGCGGTTCTAGAAGTGTGTTGGAAAGGTTCATATCTATCTTTAGTTGAAGTTGTTCATGGTTTGGTGCTCCACAAGTTGATTTCTTGAATCATAGTGTATGAAAGGTAGTCTAAGTGTATCGGGTGTGTACATTCTTCAGGTGAAAGTTGTTGCGAAGGAATTTGTTGGATTTTAGGGTGTTTGTGGAATATTTCAGATTCTGTTGAAGTGTTGTGTGTGGTTTGCAAGTCATCTTTGGATTTGAAGAAGCGTGTACTTAAATGTTAATGGTGTTTACATAGGTTTGATCAACCTTGGGTGTTTACATTGATTGTGGATTTGCTTTAGTGATTGTGGAAGTGTGGCATGATGTATAGTTATGATTTTGTTTGAGTTAAGATGTGATGTCCTCTTTCATTCCTTTCCACTGTGGGAATGCTTAGTGCCGACCTAATTTGAAATTTTCATAGTTGAGGTGCATAGCCGACCTTGGGGAATGTTTTCAAGATTGAAGAAGGTATAATTAAGTGTTGTGTTGATGTAGAATTATGTGATGAAGTAAGAGATGTGAATTGTAGAGTTGTGAAGTGCAAATTTGTGAAGTCTAGTGCGAGATTAATGAGTTAGACTACTAGAAGTAGTGAGCAGAAGGTGTCTACAATCTTCGAAAAGGCTATGAATGTGTTGGTGATGCTATGGTGGACTTCTTTGTTGAATTGAGATGGATTTCTCATTGGAACATTCTTCTTTCTTCTTCTTTTTTGTAATCTGACAATGAGCCCTTCTATCTTTTGGGCAGTGAACCCTTTGATAGTGAGCCTATTATATTCGGTCTTGTAATTACTTTATATTGAGCTAATCCTCGCCATTGTTTTTCCCTTCTTGGGTTTCCACATAAATCTAGTGTTCTATTGTGCATGATGTTGATGTGTTTTAGTTTTTGTTATTCACTTTCATGCTAAATCATTCTAACAAATTAAGGGTTAATTAAGTTGATGTGAATCTGAATGTTTATGAGGGTTTTGAAGTTTTAATGTATAACTAATTCACCCCCCTCTCAGTTGTCTTGTGTGCATTCAACAATTAGGCCATGTTGTTGGGAATTATATTTTTTGTAATTAGCTTACTCCCTAAGTATCACTTAAGAGGGGGTGTTAGTATGAAAAAAGGTATTACTAAACTAGTTAGTTTTTATCCTATCTAGTAGTCCTATTCACACTACACTTAAGCTTACTTAAAATTATTTAGATATTTGTCTCATCTCATGTGGACTCAACAAGCGTCCCAACACTAGTCCATAGATTCCTACACTTGTTTCATAGTTGAACCTAGGTAGTCAAAGTTTGCCTCCTATCTTCTCACCTCTTTATCCTTCCCTTTATAAAATAATCCTTTGTACATTTCACATAGTGTTATAGTGTATCTTTCTAGGAGGTCTTATCCTTCTCATTTCTCTTTTAAAGAGGAGTTTTATTTTCACCAGGTTTTCTCTTTTTCTCTATTTATGAGAGATCTTAATTATACATGAGTACTTCATCATATCATGTTTTCAAAATTCACATTTTTAGTGATTATCTTACTCCATAAGTATCACTTAAGGGGGTGTTAGTGTGAAAAAAGGTATTACTAAACAAGTTAACTTTTAGCCTACCTAGTAGAGTCCTATTCAAATTACACTTAAGCCCACTTAGAGGCTTTTAAGACTTTTGTCTCACCTCATGTGAACTCCCCAAGCACCCCAAAACTTGTCAATAGAGTCCTACACTTGTTCCATAATTGGAGGGGTAGTCAGAGTTTGAGGCCTACCTTCTCACCTCTTCATTTTTCCTTTTATACGCAAGGCTCTTTTATACATTTCACATAGTGTTATAGTGTTAATATTTTGCATATTGCTGATCTATGGATTGTTTTTAGTTTGGAAAATATTGGTTATTTCAACAATAAATACCTCCTGATCATCTACAATTGATCTTCAATTCTAGGAGGATAATTGGAGATGCATGATCTGCATTAATATATCAACATAACATGTGAGACTGATTGCATTAAATATGTGGAGTGCAACTTTGCATGTGTAATTGTATCTTGTATACTAAATATTGAATAAAACCTTAACTGCCCCTAGATTTATGTAGGCCATTGGTGAAACAATTTGTTTGATTGGATGGTAATCGTTACTTTTTCCTTCAATCCTTGAACATTGATAGAGTTCATTGGACGAGCCTTAGGTCTTTGGCCTAGAGCTTCCTTGGTTGGGCTTAAAGATCACATTCTAAGCTATGAATTCTTATGTGGCTTATGGACCTTTCTAAATTTATTTTCCTCTATAATTTTTTTTGTTAATGATATACCGATTGTTGGTTTCAACTTAATTATTATTAGGTATTTTTTTGTGGAAAATCTTTGCAAATTGGTGAATGGTTCATATCATCCAATTCAATATTTGTGAATACATTGCAACTAATGAGGTGACCAAATTGCCCATATTTTATGAATTATCGAACCAATGCATTTCAATTCACCATCAATTTATTTTATGAGGCATATGTAATTAATACTTCCACAATAACAAATTATGTGTTTCTAATGTTCTAATTAATATTTTCACTTGGAATTTCAGATGCATGTATTATTTCACTCACCTATTCACCATATCATTAAAAGTTCATTTTATAAAGACCCATTTCACCAGTAAGATTAAAATTTCACTACATATGATGACCCATTTCACCAATAACATTAAAAATTAACTATGTATGGGGACCCATTTCACCAATACTATTATAACTTCATGCTAATCCTAGGTCCATAATCATCTTAAAAATTATAATGTATGTGTTTTGTTGAGGTTCGATTCGTCCAACATTTAAATGGGATTCGCCAAATTATTACTAAACCAATTAAAAATCTCACAAAATTTACCAAATATGGGTTGAGATAAATACAATTGAAACTTTGATTTATTTTAACACATTTTGTTTAGTTTTGAGCTCTTGACTCAGATCATAGGCAAGTTACAACTACGAGGATTGCTGCATTAGCGAGTTACAACTACTAAAGGTAAATAATCATTTCTTTATAGTGTGATAAGATTATTTATCTCTTTTCTATTCTTACTTCATTCTTATAGATGATATTTAGTGATCTATATTTTATGATTCCTTCTTAAACAAGAAGACATTTTTTGCATCTTTTATTTTGTAAGAGATGTTGAGTTGAAACAAGAGTAAGAATCCCAAAAGTGGTGAAGGGATGTCATCAAAATGTAAAACCATAATTTCGTACTTTGACAATGTTTGTGGCCCATTAGATCAAGACAAAGCTACAACATCAACACTTGCATCAAACATTAACGAAGAAGCCAATACCTTAGAGGAAGATCATAATGAGTTAATTGAATCAGATGATAATGTTGTAGAAGATGTTCCAGGGGATACCCAACGTAGTTGGAATGAGTTAATTAACTTGGATGACAATGCATCCGATGATGTTGCATAAAAGGGGAAAAGAAAAGCTAAATAAAAAATGGAGTTTGAGTAGGATATGCCAAGAATTTTTCAGATTGATTGGATGTTAAAGTACCCATTTATTGAACCGGTGAGGAATGTAAACAAAAATGAATATCCAATAGAATGAAATTGTAAGATTTGTATTTGGAAATATAAAAGGGACAAGAAGTTGCAAGTTAACACTTGACACTATACAAAAATATATCGGTAAAGTTTATGAAAAACAAATCATAAATGGAAAGAAAAATCAGTGATAAGATGAAAATAAAGGAATAATGTCTTCATGTTAAGCATGCCCTTAAATATGATGCACATATGCAAAGAAAAATGAAGCTTGTTGAATCTAGAGGTTTAATTCAAGCTCAATTTAGAAAGATAATGACAAGAGCACAAATGAAAAAAAAGTTCAATTGAGTGTTGTTTTTCATATTTTGATTAGAGGGAGTCCTATGAAAGATTACCCAAAACATAATATTTAATTATATTTTTTGTGCATTCCCAAATTTCCTAACACACATTGGTCAATAAACAATGGATGGGTAGGCAAGTTGTCTTGCTGAGGTGCAAAAACACGATTTATAAGAAAAAATAAAAGAGTCAACCTTTATTACATTATCTTTAGATGAAGTTATAGTGGTAGATAATACTTCTTGGGTAAGTATGCATGTGTATACAATACACAAACATGTCCCCCAATCTCATCTACTCTATGTTTATAAAATTAAGGAGAATTTGACATCATAAAATCTATTTGAAGTAGCTAAGAAATATTTAAATAAAATTGGACTTATGGATGACTTTATAATTGCCAAAAAGTTGGCGTGTGTAGGAGTTGATGGAGCTTTAGTAATGCAAGGTCATAGGAGCAGTCTTTGTGTAAATCTACAAACTAAATCTTCACCATACATGATTTCCATTTATTGCATGACCCACTGGAATGAAGAAAAAGGATGGTGGGGGTCCTAGGTCCTGAATGCAAAGAACCTAGGATTGTAAGGGGCCTTTTCCTTTATCTCATTAAAGAGGGAGATCAACAAGGTGAATAGATTGACTATCAACCATGAAGGTGAGCCAATTAGACCTAGATCTCCTTCTTTAAGGGATTGGAAATGGATCAAAATTGATTTTATTGGATTAACCTAATTAGACTATGTGACCTAATATATAAAATGTAAGATCCCAACAAATAAAAGATTGAAACAACAGTTTACAGATAGATTTGGAAAGTGTAGGAGACTATGTACCTATCCTAAAAAAATGATTCTAGCATGCACAAGAGGACTGGGATGCCTAGGGGTGTATGGGTGTCTGATAGGGTGTCGTTCTCTACTTTTGGGGTCCTTTGACATATCCGAGCTTCTGATTTCTATTTGCAAAGTCGTCAGGATGCTATCAGATAATTCTGTAGCTGAGTTTTTGTGGCTTGATAAAATTTAGGGCTTTGAATGCAACAATGAACAACTTGTCTTAAATATTTCTTCAATCCTTTTCAAACCTATAAGCTGCACATTCAAAGAGAGGGAAAGTGTTGGGCCATTTAGGGGCTTGCCTCAGTCAAGCCCTGTGTAAGTGTTTTCACTTCCACAATGAAAAATGTCAATGATAAATGGATAATTGAAAGGAAAGAATGATGAAATCACAAAGTCTTGCAACTCACCACCCTTCAATAGCTTCCTTGAAGGACTGAATTCATGCACATCACCTCAAGGTCTTGATCTTGCTTGAATACTTTGGAGACCTATAAAAGTGTTAGCCTTCACAAAACAATGATAACATGAACACACCTAGAATTTTACATGATGTTGGATCTTGAATTACTACAATAATGCTTTGAAAATGCTGCTCTTGACTTGTTCTCATTGTTCACCTTTTCACTTGATAATGCTAGATAGATTTCAAATGATGAAAAGACTAGGTATTTATAGGCATTTCTCTAATTTCTCAAGAAGTAAATTCTGATAGTCGATATTTGAAATTTGAATGTTAAAATGGCCACTCTAACATATTAAAAATTGGACCTTGATGGAATAGGGCGACCCAGACACCCATGGGCATATGGGTCTTGGCCCTATTTTCTAGGACACAATGTATCAAGGGAAAAACATTAATTACTTGCATTTGTTCAATGCTTGTAATTTCTCAGAAAGCGGTACAATTGGGCTATAAAATGCATAATTTTAAGAAATTAGGGCCCCAATTAGGCTCAATAATTTAAGGGGGACAAAACATAGTGTGAAATTGTCAAGGGTGAAAATTTATGACACTACACCCACATAATGAATTTAACTTAAAATTGTGAACAAGTTCTCTTTAGTACTGAAAGTTAAAAATTTAGTCCACGAGCTCTACTCATACTTCTACCGAAGTTCCAAACAGTTTGCAAAATTTCAAAATTTTGTTGAAAAAATAACCATAGGAAACAAGCTTCTTAAGGATGTTGATACTAGATGGATCTCCTTGCATGGACTAGTACGATGAGTTTTTTAAAAATATCAATCCTTGATTGGAGTAATGCATGAACATCACCACACAGTAGACAAAGATCCTAACCTCTTACATAGGTTAAGTGATATAGATACACTCTTTAACTTTATTTGGTCTTCTCTCTATGCTAGAGGAAATGAACAATCTTGTGAAAAACCCAAGAAAAAACTATATATTTCAAAATATATTAAACTACATAAAGTGACATGTATGACCCCTGGTAATCTATATCTATTAGATTCCTCATTTATAAGTCCAAAATTTAGAAGCTAGTAGTTGATGATAGATGTGAATAATCATGCTATTTTTTATAGTTTAATGCAAGCAAGGAGTTAAGTGTCTTTGTATATGGATTTGAAATACTATTTTAGTATGATCAGATGCTCTAGTAGAGAAGTAACTATTACAAGGGAATTTTTTAATGACATCGTTATTTCTATAAGTACTACTTTAAAGAGTATCGTGAGATCTCTTTCCTCAAAGATTATAGACCGATTCCCTCAAGATGAACTTCTTGAAGCCATGCCTATTGTGTATCTTCAATATTGGGTCAACTGTCAATTAACTGATTATCATAGAAGGATAAAGACCTTGATCAATCTTTTTTCCAGCACTTAAAAAATTCAATGGACAACAAATACAAATAATTATAAATTAGTCTAAGATTATAAAGCAATCAGGTAGTTTTGCAACAACTATGAGGGAAAAATTTGATCTCATGGAGAGTCCCTTCCAAGAGGGATCAATAACAAATATTTGGACAATCTTAAGTCATAACGAAATATTGTGTGATTCAATATCAAAATATTTCAAACTTACCAATTTATGTCAAATCATTGTATTGGGATTAGTGGAGGATGAGAGAGTTTTTAGTGCATCGAGGTTTTTTAAATCAAAGATAAGAAATAAACTAGAGTAGAATTTAGAAAATTTCTTGATGATGTATACAAATAGATATGATATCCAAAATTTTCCTTTTGAAAGGGCACTCACAATTTGGAGGTCCATATGTGGAAGAAGAGGGTTGTGAAAAAACACTTCAAACTATAGTGGCACAAATGGCAGTGACACAATGAATAATACATGTACTAGTAGTGTTGAGATGTAGTTAAGTGGAGGCATGTAGAGCAAAGAAAATGAAGACCAAAATCAAGATAACTCCCAAATCTCATGGTCAGAGTGAGGAGATGAATTTGAAAATGAAAGAGATTTAGCAGTTACTAAGTGTTTATACATATTACTATATTTCATGAATCATATTCCAAAATCCAAATTGTCGTTGATGAAATTTTATATTTCTATAATTGAATCTTGATATGCAATTGCATTTTTCAAAATTTCATTTACAAACTAATAAATTAACATTTTACTATTTTCCATTTTTTTGTTGTAGAATTTAAATTTTAAATATTGTTTTTAAATTTGTTTTATTAAACATAATTTTCAATTTCCATTTGTTAATTAACCTATCATTAATAATTTCATATTTTTATTATTTCATACTCATAAGTTTTACATGCACTCATTGATTTAATTAAATTCTTACTAACAATAGTAGCATGTAAAACAATAAAAATTATTTAATGTGCATCTAGAAATCCGAGTTTTCTTGAATTGAGTAATTAAATAATATAGATAATTTGAACAAATAAATGGATTTGATTTTTATATTAATTTTAAAATGAAGGAATTCATAGAAGTATTACAAAATCTTTCTAAAAATAACTTTTCACAAATCTAAGTTACGAAATCATATAATCAAATCATTCTATCAACTTTTGTAGCATGCTCCACTATCCATCCAATCGAAGTACAATTTATTCTAACTTATAGTATATGATTTGAAAATTTGTTAACAACTCATAATTGATAGTGGAACTTGACTTGAATGTTTCAATCAAAGTTACATTCAAGGTTATCAATGGTTTGATGAATCCAAAAAGTTTGCCTCATTTGGGTTCTAAGAAAATTGGTCCAAATCAAACTTCATTCTATCTTCCATCTTAATTTTGAAAGTAGCATTCCCAATGTATAGCCATGTTATGTCAAAATCCAATGAAAAACCAAGCTTTGTCAAGTCCTCTACCTTTTATGCAGCTTCTACATCTTTTTTCAACTTGATCTAGACATTCCTTTGCTTCATGTAGTTTCAAACATTTCTAAATGAGAGATAATGCCTTTATTGAGACATCAATTTGATTGTGAATTCCTTTGGATGCCAATTCATTGTCAGAAGTTTTATAGATTGTTTGTAAAATTTAATTTACAATTTTCTCTCTTGAATTCACATTTTTGTTGTCAAAAACATATTGTCTGAGCTTCCTATTATGTATTGTTAGACAATTATTCAATTCAAACAATTGACACAAATCATCAATCCTTTACATTATTTCCTCCCAGATATTTTGTTTTATATACCTCATTGCTTTTCTACAAAATGCACTAATCTATTTGCGAAGATTTTATTTCATTTTCTTCTTTCTTCAGCTCTAATATCTTTCAATGTTTTTTCTTTCTTCCTCCATTTTTGTTCCTATAGTTTTTCTCTTTCTTTTTGTTCATCTAGATTGACTTGTAATGTATTTGCTAAGGCATTGGCTTTCACCAATTTTTTATTTTTATTTTTCTGAAGTGGCTCTTTCATTACCACATTTATTAGTGTTTTCATCTAATCTTTGCTTCAGTTCATTTGGTCCCATCTCTTTCTATTCATTCTCTTTGCTTGTAGATGTAGAGGATTTTGTTTTTTTAATCCTTTTCTCTAATCCATTACTTTTGTTATATGCTACTTTCCTCTTTTATTTCTGATTTGCTAGGTCTAATTGTAATTTTTCTATCTAATTATGTAACATATTTATATCTCTCTCTTTCTTTAGCAATGACGTGTATATCATTTTGTTGTTCCATTTTAATACATTAATTTTGTCAAAAAAATTCATTTTAGAAAATCCATTTGGACACTGGTGACCTCCAATTTAGAGAAATGTATCCAATTCTTTGGTATTTTTTGAACTTTGGGCACAAAAAACATGTACTCCATGCTTTTTGTATTTGGGTCATATGTGGGAAATTCTCTAGTTGTTGTGGGATTTGAAGTTACAATAATTGTACTCTATCATTTTTTGGGTATCGCTCAAACCAATTTTGTATCTATAGTGTACACTAGGAATGGTATCCAAGGGTTGCTCTTCCGTATCGTCATCATATTGATTGCTATTTTTTTAGAGGGATTCTCAATATTCCACAAATTACTAAATTCATCATCTTTAAAGATCTCTTCAAAACTTGTAGTAGTTTTTGAATCACCTAGATCCTTCCTCATAGATCAAAACAATTTTTTTTTTGTGTCCAATGCGCATGTGCACAAGATTCTCTTAGATAATTTGGTATTTCTTGCAATAGATGTTCTATCAAATCTTTTATAAAATTTTCATACCTCTTGATTGGCATCTCTACTGCTCTCTGTGGGTGCAATTCCAGTATTTATACTAACAATTGTTCAAAAGAAATACCTTTCTCAACAGTAATTTCCTCCATTAGTTTTTGACCTCACCCCAAGAATTATTGTTTTAAATAAAATCTAGTAAGGGTTTAGTTTGATGCTAAATTCTAGTTGCAACATTCTTATTGGCCACAAGCCTTGTTTTAGTGACGTGACATGGGTCATACTGCTAGTGAGAGTCAACATATATTTTTTTAAAATTTCATGTACCACTGTGAATGATTTTCTCTCAAATGTGAAACCTTCACATGAAAAGGTATTAGAGGAAATATGCTCTTCTTTTGTTGACTAAAAAAGTATAGCTGATATGGACTCTCCATTTTCTGTACACACTCCAATGCAAAAACCCTCTCTGTCACATGTATTGGAAGTTTGTAGGGATCTACTCTTGATCCATAAAATATTAGCATAGTATATTCTTCCATGAAGTACCAATAAACCAATTATATTTTTGATCCCAATTGAATAAATCTCTACAAGACTAAAAAAATCTAAGAATTGGAGTATTTGTAATTGCTTGATATAATGGAGCCAAAAAGTAGTCTACAAAATGATTGTAGTTCCTTCGATTATCATGCATACTTATCTTAGGGGTCTAATCATATAGTGGAGCCATTATTTTCACCTCATCATTTTTATAGGGATGAGTTTAAAGCTTGTTGGTTAGAAACATTTTACTAAATTTCACTAGAAATAAGTAACACAAGTAGGTTGTGAACCTAAGTGTCTTAGTGGAACCTCCTTTAATCATTAAAAAATGTTTCTGCATGGATTCTACAATGTGCTCAAGAAATTTATGTTTAACAAGTGGAATAACATAATGGATATTATATACCATTTCAAGGAGGCTCACACCCACTTCCGTATTACTAGCCAATCCAAGGAAAAATGTAGGCATAGAAATAGTATCCATAATCCTTGGTTTAAAAATATCAAATTTATAAGGAGGCTTGTGATTCTCTTTGAATACGTTACCATCCACTGCTATTTTTTTGAGAATTTGTTGTTTTGGAAATTTGAGGGGCTACTTCATAATCACTAACAAGGTTTTCTAGGTCAATATGGATGTTTCCAAAATCTTCATCTGGAAACCACAAAACACTTCTAAATTCTTTTACAATAATGGATAATATTTCTTCTTGGCTATCTTTTTTAATAATTAATTTTGTACTATCATCATAATTCTATGTGTAAACCACGATAAATTTTGGGCAAGGGAAAATCTCAAATAACATCACGCGTCCCAATCCAGCCACCCACGATGTAATGATAATATTAATTGTTAATTTTTTACTTTTGTTAGTTTATATTTGCATTCCAACCTTATTCTCACATGGAAATATAAGTTTTGAGACAAGTCTACCATAGATTATAGGATCATAAATATTATGGTATTCATAAGTGAAACTTGGGGCTTTTAAGCAGTTTGACATAGGATTTATTTTATTTTCCTAATCACTGGTTTGGTAGTGGTGGTAGACATGCTTATAGACCCTCAACCCTAAACCTGAAGATTGAAAAATTAAAAATGGATGGAATGTAAGATTTATGTCTTTCACTTACCCTAAATTTGAAAAGATGAATACAAAGATTGGCATGGACTGACTCTGTTGCATCCAAAAATCTCCCTAGTGCATTACAATCTTCCTAACCCTCTTGCTTCGATAATATCACTTAGCATTTGCAAGTTCACTTCTTATTCTCAAATATAAAAGTGAATGAAACATGTTACCTCCTAACTCCATAATTATTACATTAGAATTCTATACTACCACTTCAAAAAAAACTCAACACTTAGCCTGCATTTCTATGGCTTCAATTAATTCATCACATTCGACATGAGATGACATCATTTGATCTTAAATAAAATACCAACCATTGATCTTTGCAAATATAATAACTCTAGGGTGATTTCAAAGGTTTGAGTTCACACATCTAGCGGTCTAGGCATTTCATTTTGGAATTCAACTACAACCATCCATCAAATGTTCATCAAATGGTGGAATATTTTAATACATTATTTCTAATTTTCTAAGGATATATTATTATGTCATATCAATATGAAATGAAAATATCTATTATAAAATATTACATAATTATGTACTTTAATAAATACAAATATAATAAAAGTGATATATATTGATATGTTTTGATTAGATAGAGTGAGAAGGGCCTAGACCCATTACAAACCAGCCATAGAGGCAAAAGAGAGGAGTCGCACAAGGAGTGAGCTATTAGAAAAATAAAAAAACAAGCACTAAAAAAGAACAAAAACCAATAAAAACACATAGGGGAACAACCCAATACTAGCAATCCAAGAGGACCAATTACTAGTCCCCCAAGAGGTGAATGCATTTGATGGCCTACCACTCCTTGGTTAAGAAATTCAACTTGTCCTCAAGGGATATATTGGTGGGACTTCTTTTAACAAAATTCTCCAGGATGGTTAGTTGGGTGTTCCCTTTGGTTTTTCTTTTCTTGTTGGAGCTTGAAGGGGAAGCCACATAAGCTTCTTCCCTTTCATGTTGGGTGTTAACATATATATTGATATATTAAATAGAATGATGTAATTTTGAAGGAAAAAAGAAGAAAAATCATTTTGATCATGATTATCTTAATTATTTTTTTTTATTTTGAGCTTTTTGATTTTGTGTACATGAAATATCAAACCCCATTTCTATAAGTAATAAATTTCTCTCAACATAATAAGACCTTATAATGGATCAAATTTATATAATTCTACTTAATTATCCATCTATAGAGCAAACATTCTACTTAATCTCCATGAAAGATATTATTAATTATACTATTAATTGAATATACACTAACACAAAATAATTCAAATTACTAGAAATGAATAATATATAATAGAATAAACCTTGATTATATTACAAATGAATTAAATGTTACATCCCTTTTTAAAGATGAGTAGAGCATGCAATCTCATGTGTAAATGATACATGCCACTTTTACATTTGAAAAATTGACACAATTGAATCTAGTGTAACGAAATAGGTAAAATGGATTGTAAGTGCTTGTGGATCTTGTATAGCTTGTTAAAAAGGCGATGAATCATTAGTTGTAGCTAAATTTTTCCTTGACCTTCCAAGAAGATAGTCAACCTAGGCGCTTGCAGGGATCCATCTACAACACCTTGATACTAGTTGGAGGTATTGAGAACAAGCTAAAGGTATAGTAAATTTGCTATCTCATCTTTAGGTAGGACCAAGCCACTAGGAAAAAACATTGTGCCCTTGAAAATCCATGGTTCCTCTTTGAAGGCCTCTGTTAAAATGGAGTATAGGAATTTGATGGGCTCCTATGAGGAAAAGATTGAAAATTCTACTCCCACACACCTAGTGAAATGATTTATCTCCCTCAAAGCTCCTCATCTTGGTTCAAAAATCAACACAAGGGCCAAGTGAATCAGATCAACTCCTTTCCAATTCCACCTATTTTTAAGGGAGATGGTCTCTCTTTTCCTCTAAAATTACATAAATTGAGGCAAGAGAATTTAGAGCATCCCCAATAATACTGTAGAATCATCCTTATTAACCTCACAAAATGCTAATCAAAATATTGTCATCACAACCATATTATGGACTAAAGGATGATTTTATTTGAACTCACAATCCTTTTTTATAGAATTTTTTTGAGGTTAGCCCAACCCTTTATTTACTTCCAAATCTTGGTTAGCTACACTTGATCATTACATATCCAAAATCTATGGTAACTACCATTTGGATTCTTGTAGAGCCTTGTATTGCTAGCACACACGCTAAAAAATATTTCACAAATCTTCATTGGCACAAAAAAAAAGTTATCAACATTGTTTATTATACTTCTCCGACCATGTCACATACTCCTCTTTTGAAGGCTACTTGTGTGCCAAAACCTTCACCAACTTGACAATTGTACTATGTACATATATGTTTTAGCCTATGCAATGTGTGTTGAGAATTAGATGTAATATGTGTCATGTAATCCTTGAGCATCACATCAAGTTTAATCTAGAAATCTATGTATTCAAAAGTCTTGTCACTTCATATGTGACTTCAAATTTCTAATGAAGACAAAAATTGATGACTACGTTGACCTGGCAGATGACTTACCCAATATATTTTTCTAGCCATGAAGCATATCTCTCTTTTAAAGGCCACTAAAACTCAAACACTTTTTCCATCTTATTCACATGTGCATTATACCTTGCATCCAAAGTTATTTTAGCTTCCTTGATGAAATTATCAAGGCTTGATTCTAGTTTACTTTAGGCTCTACAAAACCCAGGTGGGTTTCCCTTGTGATACCATTTAAAGATATGCACTACAATAGAAAAATTATATCAACCAAATTAATTCCCATATACTTACAACAATGGTTCACATAACACAATAGGAAAGCCTCTTCTATCATTGCAAAAAAATCAAAACCCTATACAAGATACTACAATAATTACAAATATATTACAAAAGGCATATGATTTGTGATTTTAGATTTGTTCTATGACTTTGAGAGGATTATCTTAGTTTGATTGGTGCCTATCTAGGGTTACAAAGTACTATAATATTATAATTTTTTCCTCACAATAATTTAACATACTTTGATAGTCAATAAATTGCTATGACCTTGTAATAACTAGAATAATTGAAGGCTCACAACATGATCCTACTTAATTATCCATTTGCAATCACAATATCCTTTGCATTTAATGAAAGTAATTATTCCATTCTTTGAATAAAAGCTATCAATAAAATACACAATGCAAGAAATTTGCATTGAAGAACTCAATAATACTTGATTATTTTATTCATAAAATACATTGCTTTACAAAGATTGAGATGATTATATTTTGAAAGTATTTATTCATTTATACCTTAATCAAAGATATATTGCTATTACAAAAATTTTTTATAGACCTTAACAATAAAACCTAGCAAAAATTTATAGACTAGACCAAATTTATAATTCTTAGACCCTTTACAAGAATACAATATCCTCTTTTATAGAAAAGGATAAGAACATAGTCTTAAAGAGAAAAGTACCACTTGTCACATATGACAACCAAAATTTTGTTACAACAAAGCGGTGCAACAAACCACTAACATAGCATATTCCCCTTTACAATAAATATATAAATAATACTTCTAAATCTATTGGAGAAACAATATAAATTGAATTTCTATGAAGCCAAAATTAGGATATAGTTGTAGCCAACATGTGACATAAAAAATATTGATGAAGGAAAAATTTGCTGACTGTGTTGAATTGGCAAGAAGATTCATCCATTCTATTTCTCTAGCCAAAAAGTATATGCTTCTTTTGAAGGCCACTGAAAATCAAGAACCTTTGATAATTTATTCATATCTTCATTATATTACATCTAAAGTAATCTTAGATTCCTTAATGAAAATTTTAGGGCTTGATTCAAACCTGATCAATTTATCTAAGCTATTATTCAACAAAATTGAATTTGGTTCTTTACCTGCCATTATTAGAGCTATGAGAGAGGGAAATATTGTTGAAATCTGATTTTCATTGGATAAAATCTTTGAAATTCCCATAATCATTCAAAAAAATTGGCATTAAGGCTTCATCTAATGCTTCAAAATAAATCAATTTTTTATTTATTTGAATGTCCAACTTGGTTTGATAATTTGATATGTCCCCTAGCAATCTTATCATTTCATAGGTAATTTCCAATTCTATAGTTTCACTAGGATCAAATTTGGAAAGCTTATGCATTTCCCCCATCAATGTCATCCTTGGAATCCAAGTGCTTAGTACATATTTTAAACTTTCTTCATTTTGTAAGTAAATGGCATGATCATTTCTTAAGTTTTTATACCCTACTCGTGTATCATCCAATTTCCTTAGGATGCTTGTCAATTTGTATCCCAACATGTCATCAACAAGGTTGATCACTTTTTTCTTACCTTCTTCATTAGCTGCCCTTTTTGCCTTTATGCTCTTATTTAATTATACTTTCAACTCTTTTATCCTTAACGGTAATGTCTCTTTGTCTTGAATAGATGAGTCAACTAAAATTACTAGAGGAGTATTTGGTTCTGACACAATACATTGGGGAAGAGGAAGTTGTGATTGAACTTTGTTATACTCTTGTAGTAGTCTAATATGATCGTTCTATAAATTTTCAAAATTAGCTTGCCAATTTTTGCTACTTCTCCATTGAGCAAGACATTACTAACCACTAAAAAATATGCTTGTGGGGTTGTGGTTGTAAGCCTTGTGATAATGAGATTACTAGTTAGGTCATTTATATATTTTATTAGTCGAGGTTTATTTTTTTAGGTGCAACATCCCATATTTCTAGAGTTTCATATTTTATACTAAAACCTAAGTCAAAATACAAATCATGAGCCTGTTATTCAACTGCTAATATATTTTGGTTAGTGTCCTGCATCCTAATTATATCAAGTGCGATGGTTGAGGCAATTCCCCATCCTAGAAATAAAAAAAATCCACTTTATTGGATAATTATCCTCCCTTCCTTGGGTGTTATATTGTTAACATGTAAAATTAACTTCTGAAACAACCTTTTTTGTCACAACTTCCATTTCTTGAGGTGAGACATCTCCCCTTGCCTTTTCAACTTTCTAAGGAATTTTTCCTATTTTTATTTTTGTCAAAAATCCTTAAACTCCTTAGATTTTATAAATTGATCATCTAAAAAATTATATGCAAGCTCTAGCTTTGATATCATTTACCATATCCCCACCAAGTCTGAGATTAATTATCATTGTCCTATGGAGCATATTCAATTTGAATCCCTAGAGGAGAAGAAAAAATATGATTTACCTCCTCAAGGTCTAGTGCATTCTCTCAAATCTCTTATTTCTCTATATAATACATTGAGTAATCAACCGAAAGTACAACACCACTTGGTTTCTTTGGAGGTACCATTGGAGGAACACTTGATGCTACTGGAAAATCAATTTTCTATATGTTGTTCAACTTCTCTTTATTCTCCTTGTTATTCTACTTTGAGTTGCCTTTGAAGTGATGTAGGAGTCCTAGGAACCAAAGTAGTAACATTATCAAACATAGTTTGTATCTTGAAAATATGATCTTTGATTTCTATATATGCACCTTGATAATTTGGATTAACTCTTTTCCTTTTCTCATCTCCTCTAATAATTGTTACCCAATAATTTTTCTTCTTTGAACTTTTACATCAAAAATATAATTTCTTAGAACATCTTCTACTCCATAAAACTAATGATATAAATTAGATATTTTTACCCCTAGCCTGAATTGATCAATGAAATACTTCAAGTCACAATTCCTAGGCTTATCAACCTTCATTCTATATTCTTGAAACATATGATACAACAATTAAAATCTATCTTTGGCTATGGTTATAAAATCAACAAATATAATTTATGATGCCATAAAATATTCTTTCTAATGGTTTCTCAAATGGAAAATTTCAGCATCATTTAGTTGCCAAAGGATTTCTAAAAACACAACCCTATAAGGTACACTCCTTGGAAATATATGGGTTTGAACTTGAGCACCATGAATTTTGATGACAATAATATTAGAATGGAGAAAGAAATCTCCCCAATTGTGATGAATTCCTTTCTCAGGTGTCCTATCCTTCAGCCTTAGGAAATCCATTACCTTCTCAGTTAATCTTCTTGATGAAAACCCTATATTTCTCAAAATTTCTTGCATAAATCCTTTCTCAAATACCACATAATTAGAATTTTGACAATGCATATCCCAAATATGAGTCCACCCTTGAATTGGTAATGTAGTCCCTTAAGCATCATGGAATCTTAATTGTACTGGAGCACCCCAAATCTTATTTCCACTATATAAGAGGAGATGACATATTAATGAGTACCATTTGAAGTGCATGATTCATTCATCACTCTTTATGGATATTAGTTCTTTGTGGATTCCATTTGCAATAAATGTAGCATAGTCAAAAATTTAATTTGTCTCTGTGCTACACATTTGTTTTCTAACATCATCATATGAATTGGCATCTTTGTTTTGCAATCCATATCCAAGACTTGGCACAAAGAATAATAATTCTTGGTGAAATAATCTTCAAAAATATCCACATCAAATAGTGCCATCTCATCCTTGGTAAAACTTACCAATATTTTATCATGACCTCTTTTCCTATGATGTGGCAACCATAAAAATCTATAACTGTGCTGGTCTTTGTGACATTATTTACATAATGCATCAAATTCAATAGAAATAGATGTATCCAAATTCAAAATGAAAACTTGACATATATATTACTTATCTAGCCTCATTAAAAGACCACCTTTTTAATTTAAAAATGCGCTTGATTTTGCAACATATCTTTTTTCCATGGCTCTAATCAAGTTCACATTGATAAAAAAAATTGGGACTACCATCCTCCCAAGGTCTAAGCTCCAAATATTGGAAACAAGTCAAGCAAAATTACTCTTTCTATAGAAATAGCTAATTAAATACCATCCCCATTTAGGAATAGGTACATCCCTCACACCTTTTGCTCTATCAATCAACCTATCAGGAAAAATCCCAAAGCCCTAGGCATGCTTTGCATTCTTTGAAGAACTAGAGAGTTGAGCTAGGATATATTCTTCTAATCCTCTTTTTATTTTTATAGGTTGGGAAGACATTCGAATCATACTTAGGGTTTTTGTATTGACTAGGGTTTCTCTAAAGTTGAATACAATTTTAGGGTGTCTATATTTAACAGACAATTTAGATATACTACTTAGCCCTAACAACTGAATTTTCCATAATTCAAAAGGAACTTCACAGTGTCACATTGAAAAATAGACTTACCTATTTTTAGTGTATTGAAACCCTAGGTCGTAACTGCAATTTTTTTGAATGGTGTCAATCAATTCAATTCTCTTTGCACAATGTTCTCTTAATTGCTTACCACAATTAAAATCACTTGTCTTCAATTCAAAACCCTTAAGAGAGGAGTAAAAATCTGTCACTTGTCACATTAATGGTAGATCAATGGTTGTCACAAGCTCAAAGTTTTATCAAAAAAAAGAATTTGAAGTTTCCTTGGCCAAAATGTGATGAATTGAGAAGATGCAACACAATGAGAATTTTCCACATACAAAGTGAATTAAAAGTCACAAGGGGTGGCCCCACATACTAAGGGGTGTACACCTGAGTTGGCCTAATGGTGGAGAACTTGTACTCTTGAAAGAGAGGTCACAAGTTCAAATCTTGCAAGGGGTAAGGTATGTACACCTCGTATTGTGGAGCACAAGTTAGGTGCCTCCCTCATATTGGGAGTATGAGGAGTCCCATATACTTTAAGCCATCTGTAGACCCAAAAATAGACCACCCGCTATCGTGGACTACAAAAGGACCTTTCCTTTCCTTTTTTCCCATCATTGAGAGGGAGAGGAAACGTGTCAGTGAAATACATGAGTGTATCTTAGAATGACCACAATGCAATAAGGAGATGAAATGTGGACCCCATTTACCTTGTTTCCTTTTTCCTAGATTAATGAAGTTTCCTAGGCCCACTCCACGTTAATGGCATATGTCATAAACTTAACTAACCACATGGTAAACAAGTCATTACAAAATTATAAATAAATTTAGTGGGCTATTTTTTAAACCTACGCCAAGAGGGATAAACATGCACTCCAATAAGATGCGCTATGAAGGATGGATGCACTTGAATGAGGAGAATCCACATAGACGAGAGCACATAAAATCACTTATTTAAGAGGATACTTAGGTGCATAAAAAAAGTGTACAAATAAATGGCTTAGATGGTTACTAGGATATAGGGGCCGATGAAAAAACTGAAGCTTGATACATAATGTTGTGACTTAAGGGAGTGCTATGGGTTGAACCGATCAACAAGAGATCATGGAGAAAATACACATGACATCAAAGTACAAGAGTAAAACTTAGAACAAAAGAATAATTTTAATCTTGTGTTGTAATGAGTGAATGAACTGCAATAGGTATAGAGACAACTTGTCATCATGGTGGGCCCACAAGCTAGTCATTGCTACATAAAGGGATTTGAAGAGGAATAAATGTGGTGCAATAGTATGATAGTAAAACTTACAATCTGAGGTGAAAAAGAAACCTATGCTACAAAGAGAAAGTGTAGTCCAACTAAATGTGCATGTGGGCATAATCAGGGCCACCAAAGGAGTGCACAATTGGAAGCAAACAAAATCATTATTAGAATACTTAGAAATAGGCTTGATTGGTAAGATAGTTCAAGGGGCCAGTAAAAAAATTAGCCAAAGACATGGGAAATGGTGAAAACACCATGAGACAAACACGTCAATATCAAAATATGTTGACACTTGTCTCTATTTCAAAGACTTTGTGTAGGAATCTAGGTGTGTCAAAACTTTTTCTTGGAATAGAACTCATGCCATTGATTTGCAATCATTTGATGATGTATGTGAATCAATATAAAATATAATTTATTTTCTAATTGAAAAATTTCATGTATGTTGTAACCAAAGGGAAATAATAATAATTATTTTGTAGGTTTGAGTTTGCAAGTCTAGTGCTCTGGACATTTCATTTCAAAATTCAACTACAGTCATCTATTGAATGGTGAAATATTTTAATACATCATTTCTAATTTTCAGAGGATATTATTATGTCATATGAAATGAAATTTTTATTGTAGTTATTTAATTATTATATATCATATTTCACATTTATAGAGTAAACATTCTAATTAATCAAGCCATGAAAGATAATATACTATTACTTATAACTTGAATAAATACCAACACACAAAATAATTCTTTACCACAAATGACTAATAAAGAATAACACAACCATTTATTGTAATACAAATGAATTACAATGTTACATCCCTTTCTAAAGATGAGTAGAGCATGCAAGCTCATGTGTAAATGACACATAACACTTTCACATTTGACACAATTGATACCATTTTGGTAGTGGTGTAATAGAATGGGTGCAAGTTCCTATTGGATTTTATTTAGCTCGTTACAAAGGTGACAAAGTAACCAAACATTAGTTCAAGTTGTGGCTAAAGTATTAGTAGTTTTGGAGGTCCTAAGAAGAAACTAAAGTAGTAGTAAATTTTCCATCATGGTCTTTGGGCATAACCAAGCTACCAGGAAAGAACAACATGATTTTAAATTCCACAGTTCCTCTTTGAGGGCCATCACACCACCCATACCCACCAAAATTGATAAGAGAAGATTGAAGTTCACCAGGGTAGAATTGGTAAGAGACTCTCTAAATATGGAGCATGAAAAGCTGGTGGGTTTCTTCAGAGAAAAGATTAGAAGAATTCTACTCACATTATTAGTGAAAGAACTTATCTCCCTCAGAGCTCCTCATCTTGGTTTAGAACTCTGAACAGGGGCCAAGTGAACTAGATCAAATACTTTCCAATTCTACCCATTCTGAGTGGATTTGGTCTCTCTTTTCCTCTAAAAATACACAGCTTGAGGCTTGATAATTTAGAGTATCCCTAATAAAACCCTTACATCATCCTTATTAACCTCAAAACAACTTATCAAGATTCAAAACAGTGCACTCAAAACCATTGTGTGGACTTAAGAATGATTTTAGTTGAACTCACCATCCCTCTTTATAACTTTTTTTGAGGTTAACCCAAAACTTGATCACTAATTACAAATGATCATTAAATGTCAATAATATGCATAATATGGATTCTTGCAAAGCCTTGAAATATTAGCACACACACTTGAAATCTTATCAAAGTTGAAATTTACTTGTGTGAGGTATAATTCCTTCTTTTTGGAGGCATCGTCAGTACATGGGAGATCCATTGTAAATGTTATTTGGATTCAAGTAGATTACTTTGAAGCATTGAAAAGATACACAATCTATTGGGAGTGTTTAATTATAGTGAAGGAGGATATAATTGGCTATGAAAATTAAGCGTCTAGTTCTACCTTGTGTTGTTTTCAATATCAAATCTCAATAAAAATTTTCTTTCTTTTGATCAAAAGATAGGATTATTTTTGTTTTTTAAAGATGTTTCATAGAAAGTTTAAATTAAGAGCATCAAGTTGGAAAAGTATATATACATGATCAAAGAAATCAATATTAGCCCTTCAATAGTTAATTCATCGTAGGCTAATAATGTTGTTCAACTATCAATACATTGAGCATTTCTTAGAGACTTGTTGACACTTGTCCCTATTCTATAGACTTTATGTATGAATTTGGTTGTGTCAAAACTTTGGCTTAAAATATAACCTATTCCATTGATCTGTGATCATCCAACGATGTATATTGTAGGGCCTCTCTAATGTTTGATTAACTTGGTGCTATATGTAGACACATAATCCAAATGATGACTTTCCAATTGAATAATTCACCTTCCATGAGAGGATTCACTTAATTATCAACCAAGGCTTCGTAAGATTTTGACAGTGTTGGCACTATATATGTATTCATGGATTCTAACACGCCCTATATCAATGAGTACAGGTGATTACACATGTACATAAAATATACAAGCTGGAAAAGGAAATGAATGTGTTAACTTGCAAAACAAGGGAAAAAACTTAAGCTACTGCTTATGCTACACGTGTTTATCACTTAAGACTATGGATATTAACTTCTAAGACTAAACTATAACTAATTATTCTAGGAACATGAGCTATACATTATGCTATAGAATCTAATTCAATTACAAAATCATATTCATAAATTCCACATTCATGAAACCATAAACTATCTTAATTGAATAATGCATGAACTAATCTAATAAAATAAAAGAAAGAGTGGATAGAATTACCTCAAGTGGCCCTTTCTTGAGTTACTTCTTCCACAACACATGCCAACACTTGCTACTTAATCAACAAATCAAAACATTGAACTAACTCCTTTATTGTATTGAAAATTCTACTCTAACAAGAATCTACTATGGATTTATCATTCAAAAATACATATGTATTATTCAACTAATAACAAAAAACTAACAGTGATCAATTACCAAATAATAACTAGAAAAAACTAAAATATAACTAACTAGATTTTCTCCTCACAGTAGATCCCATTATATAGGGTCTGCGAGGAGTCTTATTCATCCTAGGATTGAAAACATAACCATAATGTGTTTATCCACTCTCCCTCAAATATATGGAGAGGACTTAGTAATATAACAAAAAACCATAATTGAAAAGCAGAAGAAGATAAATTAAATTGAAACTCTACCCTAATGGTTAACCACCATGACATAGACATGTTTCATGGGGAATGTCATGTCATGAGTTAAAATGCTCAGCTCAGAATTATTCTTCTTGTCATCTTATTTGATGTGATTGTAGTGACTCACGATTGACCATTCAATGGTTGCCTCCATTCTTGTTTGGAACTGTTGCACTTTAATCATTTTAACCTTTACCCTGCAATTGTCTATGTTCCCTTATGCTGCAAGTTGGAAATCTAGTTGATGCAGTTACAATTCTTCTAGATGCAAGTGGTTAGTTTCATCCTAAGGCATACACATAATTATCAATCATCAATTAAGCATAGAATCATACTGATTTTCGTGAAAATTCATACATTCACACATACAAATATCATCATATCATATTTTCATTTCCATATACTAAAGTCTCGTTTAAAGTGCATAAAAGGTATAAAAGATGTATAAATTCTTAAGAATGTCTATGAAACTTGGCTGATTGAAAAGATAAAAGACATAAAATAATGAAGAAAACTAGCCATAAATTAAGCCCATCATTTCCCCCCAACTAAGCCATTGCTTTTCCTTAAGAAATTTTTAAGGCTGAATGTTATATTATAGAGACATCTCTCTAAAATCAGCCACAATGTCAACTCCCTTGACTTGATTTAGATAATAGCCTTTTTGATCTGAGAGCTTCACCAGTATTCTTTTTTTTTGCTACTTCTTCTTCCCATCATTTCTTCCTTGTCCAATGTGGTACCTGAAATAGGAGGATAAGAGGGTGAAAGACAAGTGGAAACTGTGCAACTCCATTGTTCATTGCAATGCCTATATACTTATGAGACCTACAAATCATAGCTACATAGTTATAAACAAAGTGTGTCTCCTTTCTTTTCAGCTCTGGAAAAAGTTCTTCTCATATTTTCTAACAAATTTAAAGGCTTCATTAATAGTCCCTGTTGCTAATCTCTCCATCCTTGCATAATCTTATTTTCTGATATCCATTATATTCTTTCTAACTCCTCTGTAATTCAAGAGATCTAACCACTGATCTATGGCTGCATTTGGATCCACTAATTCCTTCTTGAGTTGTAAGGCAATAGATTTTTCTCTTTCATGGTATTCTTGTAGAATTGTGTCCCTTTGATGCTCATTTATAGTATAAGAGGTCAATGCTCTTATTTGGAGATCACCTACATCAGTGGATTCCAAGTAGTGTCATCTAAAAGAACATAATTGTTTAGATAGAACTCACACAGTTGATCCTGCATGTTTGGTGTGGAATTGAAGAAAGTATCTAAAAATAAGTATTTATTGTTCATTGCTACAAGAATATCACTAATCAATTGGCTAAATTGAAAACATAAAAAATTCTCTTGCAAGAACAAAGCATAGATTCTTAGCTAGTGGCCTACACTTTAGCAATTGTACTATGTTGTCTTCTATTTATTCAATCTTCACCTTCAATTTTTTCAATTTTGTTTTTCGCTTTTTCAATGCCCTGGTGTGGTTAGATATCAATTCAACTATCCCCCTTGCCCTTTCTTTCTCTTTCTGGGAGAATTCATGTGTTCTCTTCCATAGTTCAACACCTAAGGACACTATAGCTGGTCTAGTAGGGGTCTTAATAGGACCAATTGAGCAGTGAGGTACTGGTTCTTTCCCTTCTCTTTCTACCATAGAAAACTTTTCTAGTTTTTCTAATTTTGATCCATGCTCAAACTCGTGGAGTCTTTCCTCCAATTCTTTGATTCTAAAATCCCGCTCACTGTCCTTCTATTGGTATGTCTTTAAAAATTCCTCCAACTATTTTATCCTTTGTGTTGCTTCCTGAAATTCCTTATCAACATTCCTTTCTTCAATAAAAAGTTCCTCATCCTTCTCTAAAAATTTCTCATCTCCCATTTCACTTGTATATTCACAACCCTTTAAAACAAGGATTCTTGGATATCTTTTCCTCATCTTCTTGGCTACAAAAATATCTTCTAAATCTGACTTAGAAGTGGTAGAAAAATATAGTGACTGTACAATTGGTACGTTTATATCTTCACTAGGGGAATCCCACTTTGATCCTGAATCTATCTCAATCATAACAACATCATCTTTCTACTTTTTACTCGTTCCTCTCATTAGTCCCTTCTTTTTGAGATGATGTGACTGCCTCTTAGATTGTGTGGGATTATTATACCCTCTTACAGGTGCAAAAGAAGAAGCTCCACTCTTTCTCTTTTTACCTTCTGTCGTCCTCTTAAAAATAGGGGTTTTTGGTTTGCTTTCTATTGTAGGTTGCTCAATAGAGGTTGTAGGTTGTGTTTTCTACATACCATGCTCTTCTAGTTATTCTGTACTATGGGTAGGTGTTGTAGTAGGGGAACCAAAGGGAATTTATCCATCATGAGAAACCACAATAGGCTCTTCCATTCTTTGTTCCTGGCCTTTATTTTATTCATTAGGAATTTCAAGAATTTTATTGATGTTACTGCAATCGAGAAAATTTTCCCATGATACATTTGGGAACCGAACCCTAAGGATTCTCTTTACTAGTAACATAAACAAACAAAAATTAGACAATGCTGATTAATTTCTTTTCCTTTATACCCAACAAAAGTTCTTTTTAACATGTTATACAAAAAGTGGGGAACATTTACATGCCTACCACATGACGTAGATGACTTGAAAATTTAAAATGGACTATATATATTAATGATTGTCTCCCATCACATGTTAAGTATTTAACTATATAAGAAGTTATTGAAGCCTAGAGCCACAGGAAAGACAAACGTTTGGTACCTTGTGAGGAAGAGTCCTAATTTTCTCTTGGAAAGGAGAATTCATTCCTTATTGCAATGACATATTCCCTCACTAGAAATTCCTCTCCCATTCTTGGAAAACTGGATACTTCAGTTTGAGCTGCCTTGGATACATCTACCCTCAGATCCCTAACAATTGCCTCATCATTTTGCAATGTGCTGGAAAATTGTTTGGTCATTACCTCATTAAACTCTATAAGCTCCAAGAAATAATCCACCCAGCCAACTCACTAGAAGATATGCAAACATTGTTTGTATTCTAGGAGTAGGTTATGTGCTGCTAGTTCCCTTCATATTATATCACCCTTGTAATGCTTCAATATTCCACAATCACTTCACAATTCCGCCTTATTCTATTCTTTCGCTATCACCCCAATTATACCACTTGTACTATTCTTGTATATTGTATCACTCAAATTCACTTCTTAATTTGGATTCTTAGCACTTATTTGCTCCCCTTTTAACTCTGTATCTTTTGAAGGTGGTGGAAAATGAAATGATGGGAAGGTTTGCAGAAAGTTTTGAAAATCAAGAAAACTTAAGGAATAGTCATGAATACCCCTCCCCCTAACTAAAGTTATTAAGTGTCCTCACTTAGTGTGTACAGTTGGGGTGGAGGTATAAATTAGAAGTAGTGGAAAATTAAACATGGTATTTGGCATGCATAAATGAACTATAAATATGTAAAAAGTCAATAATCTTCAATATTAACTATGATAAATTAATGTTTAGTGTACACATAGGAGGTTTGAATTGATATGCAACTCATATGAAGTAGCTAAATGTCGCTTGCATCTTAATGTGAAGTGATATGCCGTGATTGCTATGAAATTTGTGTAGTGATGGATTAAAATTGGTGGTAGCATATGTGCGACACATGAGAAATATATTTGAATGATGGATGAAAAAGGAAACAAAAATTATGTTATAGGTGAGGTGAAATTTAATGCATGGTATGGTGGAATAAAAAAAGGTGGTAGGATGGCTACGTGTGTATGGATGAAATAGGTTGCATGCAATGAATCATATTATTTATGGCTATATTTGTGAACAAACATGAAATTAATATGGGTGTATGTGAAATGACTACCAGGCAAGTGTTAGGGCTCATGTAGTAACATGTCCCTTTTGTAGTTTTTTCACCTAGTGGCATGATGTTGAAGGTCCTTGTTTCTTCTACTACTAGTTTAGAAAATGAAGGTTGTTGAATGTCAACTATGCAATGTGTGAATGTGAGATGTGTGATAGAATTATACTTGTGAAATGTCAGTGGGTGAGCTGTGCTACTCACCTACTGATATTTCTAAAGAATTGCTTGTTGTTGGTAATGAATTTTGTATCTATGGCTCAAATTGATGATGTAGTGATAAAATGAATTCATCCTTCTGTAATGGCCATTTGTAAAGCTTCAACTTGTGTCCATTAACTAGCAATGAAAACCATACATCATCAATTGTTTGTAACCAAATTTATCCATTTGGAAAGACTATTTTTATCTCATATGGCCCAAGCCATCTAGTCTACAGTTTCCCTTTGTAATATTTATATCTTGAATCATACAATAAAGCCCAACCACCTACACTGAATTTCTTTGTTTTAATAAACTGGTCATGCCAATGCATTATTTTTTCTGGATGATTTTAGTATGGTGTATGGATTCCACTCTTATTTGATTTAATGCATTGAGGTTATGTAACCTTTCCTTCTGTGATTTTGATAGGTCCATGCCCAATTTGACTACTGTCCTTAGATTTTTGTATTCATACTCTATTGGAAGTACTACCTTTTTACCATACACCAATTCATATGGTGTAAAACCTATTGCTGTCTTTCAAGTTGTCCTGTAAGACCAAAATGCTTCAGGTGACTTGGTTGCCTAGTCCTTCCTATGGAGTTGCACTATCTTTGTGAGGATGTTTTCAATTGCTCAGTTACTAACCTCCACTTGACCATTTCCTTGAGGGTGGTAGGGTGTAGATTTTTTATGTCTAATCTCATATTCCTGCACTAGTTTTGTGATAAGATCTGATGTAAACCGTGGCCCTTAGTCTATGATAATCTCTCTAGAAACACCATATCTTATGAATATATCTTCATAGAGAAATTTTTCCAAATTTCCATCTCTTGCAAACTTCAAAGCTTTAATCTCCACCCATTTGGTAAGGTAATTTGTACAAACCAATATGCATTCTTTGTTATTTGATGTTGGGGAGATGGGTCTAATAAAATTTAGTCCCCATTTATCAAATGGTGCTATTACTAGTTATGGTTGTAATGGGATCTCATCTGTCCTTGTTGTTCTTTCCATTCTTTGAAATCTATCATAGCTTTTGGTGTAATTTGCTACATCTTTATGAAGTGTTGCCAATAATAGTCACTATTCAAAATGTTAAGAGTTGTCCTCTTTGCTGCAAAGTGTCCCCCAAAAGGTTCATCATGACATGATCTAAGGATATCATATACTTCATCTTCTCTGATGCATCTCCTCATTATGTTATTAGGTCCCATGTAGAATAAATTCCCTGCTATCCATGAGTAAGGAGAACTTTTCTGAACTAATTTCCTTTTCTCACTTGGTGAGAGTTGTGGTGGTGTTTTCCCTACTACTAGATAGTTGGATATGTCTACATACCAAGGTGTATGTAGAGAAAGAGAAATAGGTGCTCATATGGGAATGAATCATCTATAACATCTTCTAATTTGGTTGGTAGTCTAGAGAGTAAATCTACTACTACATTGGATTTCCCTAGCTTGTTCACAATAATTATATCAAATTCTTGAAGTAGCAGTAACCATCTTAGAAGCCTACCACCAACTATTGGTTTGTTCATTATATACCTTATTGTCATATGGTCAGTATGTATGAATACAAAATACTATGTAATGTATTGTCTAAATTTGTTGACTGCATGAACCACTACTAACATCTCCTCAACTTCACTACATAGTTTATTTCTGTCCCTTGAAGATTTTTACTGATATAATAAATGACATACTCAAGGTTTCCATCCTTCTATCCTAGCACAACTCCTATTGCAAAATTAGAAGCATCTGTATGGATATGGAAAGGTAAATTCCAATTTGGTCCTCTTAAGATAGGGGTATTGGTTAATGCTACCTTGAGAGCTTCAAATGAATGTTGACAAGAAGTTTTTCATTCAAAATCTACATCCTTAGATAATAAGACAAGTAGTGGTGCTATAAGTTTACTAAAATCTTGTATGAATTTCTTGTAATGTCTAGCATGGCCAAGGAAGCTTCTAACATCCTTTTGTCTCTAGGGTACAAGGAGTGTTGATATTATCTTAACTTTGTTGGGGTCTACTTGGGGTCTACTTGGATTCCCTTATTGGACACAAAATGCCCCAAAAATACTTCCTTAGTCATCATCATGAAGCATTTTTCGTGACTCAAGAATATGTGGTGCTCTTGAAATCTCTTTAATACTTTCTCCAAATTGGCAAGGCTCCTTCATATTTATTCTCATAAGTTGTAAAATCATCCATGTAAACCTCTATGGAATCATGTACAAAGTTTGAGAATATGCTCAGTACTACCCTTTGGAAAGTGGAAGGTTCATTACATAGCCCAAATGGAAAGATAGAGTAAGCATATGTACCTCAAGGGAATGTGGAGGTTGTCTTGTCTTGGTCTTTTGGGGATATCTTAATCTGATTATATCCACTAAAGCTATTCAAGAAAAAAAGGTATTGTTTGCTTGCTAGTGAATCTAGTACTTGGTCAATTAATGGAAGGGGAAAGTAGTCTTTCCTAGTTGCTACATTTAAATCATGGTAGTCTACACACTCTCCATTTCCCTCCCTTCTTAGGTACAATCACTAGTGGGGACACCCATTGACTGTCAAAGATTGGGTAGATGAATCTTGCATCCAATAACTTTTATAATTCTCCTTTGACTATGTCACAGACTACAGGGTTTATTCTCCTTTGGAGTTGCCTAACTGGTTTATAGCCTTCATTGACGTAAATATGATGCATGCATAATTTTGGGTGTATTCCATTCATATCATGGTAATGTTGCTACATTTTCTTGCAACACATTCAACAGTGAAGTTTGTTGTGTAACAATCAATTGGTTGTTTACATTTAATGTTTTGTTTGGTATAATCTCTAAAGTCAAGGATGATATTTGAATAGATTTAATGTCAAGACCTACTATATTTGGAATAAAATTATGTGGCAATAAGGTGTGGAACATTTGAGAAATAGACTCAGATGTATTGGCAAAAATTATGTTTTGCAGGGGGTCTTGCAAATATGTTAGACAATCATATTGCTGCAAGTCCCTACTATAATTGTTCTGCATGATGTTTACAATTAGTTCATCTTCATCTTGGTTTTCTAACAAGGGATTGTGTTCAATAATCATCAAAGTTTTTAAGGAGTACTAGTCTTCCTTATCTAGAGCAAGCCACACAATTTAATCCAAATTTGCATGTGGTTGGGAAAGTGGATAGAGGACTAGTTTATTAGTCACATTTGCATTGGAAATGATCATGTTACCAAACCCAAAACCTATAAAAGCATATGTAGTTGCCAACCAAGGTCTCCCTAAGATGAGGGGATATCCTACAAGATTAGCTTTAGGCTGCAAGACCATAAATTTTGTAAGATACTCTCATTAGTCTAATGTTATTACCAAGTCTTCTATGATTCCCCCAGGCTTGAATATGGACCTATATGCTAAGTATAGAGCAATAGGTTTAGTTCTAAGCTCCATTAGTTGTAATAATTTCATAGTTTTTTTGGTCATTGAATTAATGGATTCCCCAAGGTCAATTAAGGTATTCTTAATGAAAGTACCACTGATTTTGACATCCACTATAGGGCTCCTAGGGTTTTCATACTTGAGGATAATTATATTTCTCGACGTAATGTTTGCAAGTTGTCCTAAGACATGTACAATTTGAGGGTCCCTATGATTCCTTCCTGGATTTTTCAGACATGATTCTCTCACTATTTTGGTATAAACATGGGTACTTCCTTAATGGCTTGGATGAGGGGTATCTTGATGCAAACATCTTTGAGCTATCCTAATAGATCAATTTTAGCCAGTGATTGATGTTTTTGTACTATTAATCTCTCAAAGAATGGAGGCTCTAGAATCATGGTTGTTGGACTAGCCTAATTTGACTTAGGTTCCTTAGGTTGTTTGTCCATGGGCTCTTCTAGGAGTTCCTCATCCGTTAATTCAATGGTATGAGGGGATGAATGCCCAACTAACATCTTCCCTGATTGAAGGTGTACATCACTCACCTCAACACCATACGTGGGGTATTGCATGGCGTCATTAGCATAAGCCTGTTGAACAAGCTTATTATTTGGGTTAGGTGTAGGTTGTGTTGGTAACTAAGGTGCTCTTGGTGGAATTGGTGCAGTTGTTGAAGGGTTTGGCATTATGGCTACAAAGGTTCCTATGGTTGTTGATAATTAAGATTTTGGTTTCGCTATTATTGACCTCTTTGCCACTTAGGTTACTATTGATTTTGTTGAGGTGGCCACTAAGTATTAAAATTAGGTCCTTGGAAATTCTGTGGTGGCCACATGTTTTTCTGTTGTTGATTCCAATCGGATTGAGGCATTGGCCATTGCGAGTTTTGCACATTGGTCTAAGATAAAGGGTTCTAACTAGGTAAATTTTCATTATTAACTAGAAATGAAATGTTATAGTTCAAGGAATCTTAGTTCATACCTTGTCTTGGTTGGCATGGTTTTATTTGAGTTATGTAAAACACTTGAGTGTCTTCATCTTCCAAGGCATGAAATTTTGGCTTCCCTTGCTTATCTTCAAAAATACTAGCAAACTTCTTGCACTTGCAATTGATTTTATTTTGTCTATAGTGTGGGTAGTATTCCGTGAGAGTTTCTTCTATCTCCTATTGATTTTTCTTGATGTTGAGGGTATCTAATTATGTATCCAAGTGGATAATGATATCCTCCATGTTTGATAAAGGGTTGATCAACTCCACCCTTGAGACTCTAGTAGATGATTTGTTGAAAGATGTCCTATCTCCCTTGAACTTCTTGGTCTAATACCTATAATAGTTTCTACATACTCTACAAATATTGAATCAAATGGTAATTTTGAGATGTATCATGCTTCAATAAGGTTGAGTGCATCCATACAATCCTAGTTAACTCCCCTTAAGTATACTAGTATCAAGGATTCATCAAAGAGTCTATTTTGATGGGATTTCTTGAGGAAGAACTGAAACCTCTCAATATAATCTTCCAATGATTCATCCTCTTTCTGTTACATCCCAAATATGTCGTCCCTCTTTCTATCTGTCTCTGTAGTAATCCTAGTATTTATCCAAGAACTTTTTCTTCATTGTATTCTAATTGGGAATAACATCTCTTCCCAATCCCATGAACCATCTCAAAGAAACATCTTTTAGTGTTGTTGGAAACAGTTTGAGTTTGTGAGAATTTATGGTATAATAAATTCTTCAAAATAGCACATAAAACTAAAAAAAAAAGGTATCTGGGTCCTCTATAACCAACCCATAGAAGAAAAACAATGTTGAAGGAGGTATGTTCTTCAAAGCAGTATCCCTTTCCTAGTTGGCTATAGGGAACTCAAAAGTTACATGCTCTGGTGGGTCTTCTACTGTTGCTTCAGCCATGATGCTTATGTGTATGTGGGGAGTCTCCTCTATGTTTGGTGTTGGTACTGGTGTCAAGGATTCTTATTCTTTAGGAATACCCTCACTCTGTTTATTGTGTTCACCAGTATCCTCTAATGCTTCGTGTGTTGAGGGGATAAATCTTCCCAGAGCATCTCGCTACCTCCACATGCAATGTTTGTACCTTTGTAGTTCAATGGTTCCTACACATTGTTAGTAATTAGTGTTGTGTTGATGGCTAAAAACTATTTACCCTGATGCTGAAAATGGAATTGCTAAAGTAGGACAAATTTAAAAAGAATTTAAAATACAATAGGAGAATATTGAACTTAGCACCATCCCTGACAACGACACCAAAAATGTAGGGCCTCTCTAATGTTTGATGAACTTGGTGTTATAGGAAGACACATAATTAAAATGATGAATTCCTAATTGAATAGTTCACCTTCCATGAGAGGCTTCACTTAATTATCAACCAGGGCTTCATAAGCTTTTGAAAGTGTTGGCACTATATGTGCATTCATGGATTTAAACATGTCCCATATCAATGAGTATAGGTGATTACATGTACAAAAAACTATAAAAGATGGAAAAGGCAATGAATGCATTAACTTGTAAAACAAGGGAATAAACTTAAGCTATTGCTTATGCTACAGGTTCTTATCACTAAAGACTATGGCTATTAACTTATAAGACTGAACTGTAACTAATTACTCTAGGAGTATGAATCACACATTAAGCTATACAATCCAATTCAATTATAGAATCATATTCATGAATTCCACATGCATGAAACTAGAAACTATCTTAATTCAACAATGCATGAACTAACCTAATAACAAAAAATAAAGAGTAGATAGAATACCTCAAGTGGCCCTTTCTTGAGTTGCTGCTTCCACAATAGATGTCAAACTTGCTACTTAATCAACAAATCATAACATTGAACTAACTCCATTGCATTGAAAATTCTAAAATCTAAGAAGAATCTACTACAAATTTCTCATTCAACAATACATATCTATTATTTAATTGATAACAAAAAATTAAGAATGATAAATTACCAACTAGTAACTAGAAAAAACTAAAATAGATAACTAACTAGATTTTATCCTCCCAACAGATCCCATTATATATAGTCCGCAAGGAGTCTTATTCATCCTAGGACTGAAAATAGAACCATAATGTGTTTGTCCAATCTCTCTCAAAGATAGGGAGAGGACTTAGTCTTGTAATAGAAAACCATAATTGAAAAGTAGAAGAGAAATTAAATTGAAACTCTACCCTAACGATTAATCACCATGATAGAGACGTGTTTCATGGGGAATGTCACATCATGGGTTAACCTGCTCAAATCCAACTTCTTCTTCTTCCCGTCATCTTCTTCTTCTCATAATCAAATCTAACCTTTCCATTGAAATTGTCTATGGTCCCTTATGCCACAAGCTGGAAATCTAGTTGTTGCGGGTCATAGTTCTTCTATCTACAAGAGGTTAGTTTCATCCTAAGGCATACACATCATTAACAATCATCAATTAAGCATAGAATCATACTAATTTTCATGAACATTCATACATTCACACATACTAATGTCATCATATCATATTTTTATTTCCACATACTAAAGTCTGGTTTAAAGTGCATAAAAGGTATAAAAGATGTATAAAGAATTAGGAATGTCTATGAAACTTGGCATATTGAAATGATAAAAGACATAAATTGATGAAGGAAACTAGCCATAAATTAATCCCATCATTTATGTAAATCTCTTTAAAGTTATAAAGTCATCAAGTAACTCAATCATTATGATTTAACATTTTATATTTTCGTCACTCGCATTATTATTTTTCAAAAACTTATTAGCACACTCATTATATAATTAATTTCATAGTTTTGAATATTTATATAATTGCCTCTAAAATTATTTTATTTGTTTGAATACAAGTTTAATTTTCCAACATTTTTTTGAATACAAGCATAATTCACCAATGACGTTATTTTATTTTCTTGAATACAAGTATAAGTCACCAATACTTTCTACAAATTTTTAGCGATTTAAAAAAAATTGCCAATAAAATTAATATATTTTAGAGAAAAAGGAAAGATTCGCTAATATAACTAATATTTTCCCCAAAATAATGAAATATTCTCCAAGATTTTATATATTTTTATAGGAGGTTTTATTAAAGTTATCCTTGATTATGATTGCCCCACTTATTGTTGCTTGTGGTTACTTTTAAATTATGGATAATTTTAATTTAAATCTCTTTGCCTTCCCACCTAATTAATTCTAATGTCATGGGATTTGTTTTATGATTATTTTTTTGTGTGTAGGTGCAAGGTTTATGGAATGCAATGAGCACATTCTATGTAAAGAATGGATTTGTTGAAAAGGCCTCAAAAGCATTCAACTAAATGGAATTGGCAGGTGTGAAGCCAAACTTGAAAACCTTCATTAGTGTCCTTCCTATCTGTGCCAAAATGGGAGCTTTGGAATAGGGTATGGACATCCATTGAAGCATAAATGAAAGGGGATTTTTATCATATTTTATAGTTGGAGGCGCCCTGATAAACATGTATGTAAAATGTGGAAGCTTAGGCAAGGTACATGAATTGTTTGACAAAATTTCTCAAATAAATTTTTCTCGTGGACCACAATGATATTGGATATGAAAAAATGGATTTTTGATAGGGCTTTAGAAACATTCAAGAAAATGCAATTGGAAAGTGCAAAGCAAAATTCTACAACATTTTCCAACATCCTCCCCACCCGTGCCAAAATGAGATCTTTGAAACATGGTATAAAGACCCATAAATCATAAAGGAAGGATAATTTTTGTATTATGTCATAGTTGCGGGTTTCCTAGTAGACATGTATGCAAAATGTGTAAGCATAAACAAGGCATATTTTTTTTTTTTTGACATAATACCTCAAAGAGATGCCATCTCAAGAAATGTAATGATTATAGGATATGCAAAAAATAAATTTGTTAAGGTTTTAGGAGCTTTCATGAAAATGCAATTGACAAGTGCAAAGCCAAATTCCACAACCTTTGTTAGCATCCTCCTTCCCTATGCCAAAATAGGAGCTTTGGAATAGGGTATATATATCCATAAAATCATAATGGAAGGGAGATTTTTATCAAATACTATAGTTGCAACTACCCTAGTAAAACATGTATACAAAATGTGGAAGGTTAGAAAAGGCACATAAACTATTTGATGGAATGCCTTAAAAGAGATGTCATCTCATGGAATGTGATAATTTTAGGATATGCACAAAATTGATTTTGCAAGGATACTTCCATTTTTTTTGAATTGGTGATAAAAAAAGATGAAATATTAATAGTATTTTATAATCTTAATTTTGATTGATCAAACTTATTTTTCTTATATTTTGAGATTAAAATAAGAATGCATATTTCTTAAATAATATCTAATGCTTATGAAGTAAGTGCACAAAGTTGTGACACAAAAATGACTCTTAAGATGCCACCATTTATTTATGTATTTTTTCTGAAATCAACAAAGTTCGATGTTCAACGAGAAAATGAAGATAGTTACACTCAAAATTTGAAGATGCAACAAGAATAAGAGTTGTAGTGCTTTGAATCTACTTTCTACACTATAATTTTTTTTTGAAAATAGTGAAGCTTAAGGGTTTGAAAAAGGGGGAGCACACAAAGTAGTCCTATTTTTTTAAAATAACATAACATCTATTGCACTCCCCTAAAATGTTAATCTTTTTTAGAATTTCAAAAATCACCTCGACGAGAAATTAGCTAACACCATGCAGTTTATGCCAGTTGTTTTGGCTAATTTTTAATGAATATAATATTTTACTATTTTTTGAAGTGGACACATCCTAAAAAGTAGAAATTTGAGTGTGCTCCCCCCTAATTTTTTTGAAAACTAATCAAAAATCATTTATTTTTTCAATACATTTAGAATGAAGTCTAGTTTCTGAAAATTGAATTTGTTTTAAAATTCGATGAATGAGTAAAAAACTACACCCAAACTAGCGCATGTTGGTTTTTGAAAAAAATGGAGACACTAACCAAATAAGTTAAAGATGAAAAATTGAACATAATCAAAATATATAAAAAATTATATGGTTAGATAGCTAAGAGAGAGCTTAACGTCATCATGGTATTTTCATATTTTTGAATTGAAACACGTGCAAACCTGATACATAGCACAACCAAAAATATGTGAAATTTTGTCACCCTTTCAAAAAATCATGTGTTTGGCATGAAATGGTTCTCCAACCCTTTGGGTTGGATTCCCATTCCCAAGGAAAATCCAGCCCAAAGGGCAGGTATTTCCCAATGCAATAAATGTGAATGGTGATTCTTTTGAATGCATTTTGTTTCTCTTTCTTTTTTCATTTGTCTTTGTCTCCTTCTTTCTCTATTAGTCAAACTATATACATGAAATAAACATTTAAGTTGACATTTACATATGAGAATTTACTTTCTTATACTTTAAGGTATATTTCATTCATATTGTTTCATGATGTTTGAGAGTGGTTTTAGATCTCTTAGAGTTATAATGCAAATTCTAGTTTTGGAAGATCTTATACTTTTTTAGACTTACTCAAATTTTAGTAATCAACATGTCAAATTTTAGTAACCAGGAGGTCAAATTTCAATAATAAGCAAGTTGTATCATCTTTATCTCTCTCTCTCTATCCCACTCATTGTTTATCTCTTATGCTCTATACCTCTCTCTCACTATCTCCATTCCTTTATTTGAATCTCTAACCCTTGAGCTCAAGAACTACCTCTCTACCTATTCATCCTTCTCTCTATATCTCCCTCCCTCCCTCCTTCCCTCTCTACATCTCTCTATCTCCCCTCTCCCTCTCCTTCTATCTCTATATCTCTACTCTCTCTCTCTCTCTCTCTCCTTCCCACTCTCTCTCTCTCTCTCTCTCTCTTTCTCTCTCTCCTATTTATCTCTCTCCTTCCCTCTCTATTTCTCTCTATCTCACCACTCTCTCTCTCTCTCTCTCTCTCTCTCTCTCTCTCTCCTATTTTTCTCTCCTTCCCTCTCTACTTCTCTCTATCTCACCTCTCTCTCTTGTTAGAAAAATGGTAAAGGAATAACAATAATGAAAGCTTTAATAGATTACTATAAACCAAATTATGCATTGTAAACCATATGGAGATTTAAATAACTGTAAGCAATGAAAATACAAAGAATAGAAAGAACATGTTGAATATCCAAGATACTGAGAGGGGGGGTGAATTAGTATCTTCTTAAACTTATTGAACACATACCATCCAATTAATCCAATGCATATGATAATTAAGATGAGCATAAGCATTAACTGAAAATGAAACACATAACACAAGAACACAGAGATTTTTACATGGAAAATCCAGAATGAAAAAAACCATGGTGAGTATTAACTCACAATATAGTATAACCGGTTATAAGATATTACAAAAGGGTGGTTCACTGCCAAGACTCACTATCCAAAAATGGAGGTTCACTGCCTACAAAAAGTATATAACAAAATGGCTTACAACTAGAGAATAAATTGATGTAAGTGCACCTTAGAGTGTAGGTTCAATTCCTTTGAGGCTTAAGAAATTTGCATGCTAGCAGATCATTGTTCGCTCTTTTCACATCCACACTTAATCTACCAACATTCACATACAACATACTTCATTCCCCCATCTATCTCCAAAGACATCATGTATATATATATATATATATGATTTTCCCATAAGTAATATTAAGATCGGCTCCAAGTAAACACAAAAATTCTCAAAAATAATTCAACCGTGTGGCATGCAACTACATGTCGGCATGGATTAGACAAAAATTAAATCCATTTCACTTTCAACCGCTTATTAGGTCGGCCAACAATAGACCTAACAACACAAATGTAAACAACAAAAATGATTATGGCGAAAAACACGAGCATCTGTACTCACGAGATCCTATCCATGCATGCTTTCATTGACCAAAAACCATTTCCCAAGATTTGAAGTAGAAAACATCACCGGAGGGGAAATTTGGAGCAAAATACTGGAGGATGAACTACATTATTAGTCCAGAATACCAGATCAACATGAATTTGAATCTTGCAATTGAAACTCATATATCATGGTGACATCAATGACAACAAAACTATATCAAGAGATGTGTTCTTCTACATTCTTCCAACACAACACATAACACACTGTTTAATGTGGAGAAACCCTTTCGAGAAAAAACTCCACCAAAGAAGAGATGAATAGCTTGTATTAACAAGTATGTTTACAATACATCCACTCTAACTCCTCTTTAATTCAGTAGCATTTGTGTACCTATAAAATATCTCATAGTGTCTCCATCTCAACCCCTTAACATATAGACTTATGGGGGCTCAAAATACCACTATAAAACATTACCATGGGTCAAAACAAGGTTCAGAAAAACCATGGTAAAAATCCATACGACCCCTTACATGCTAAACATGGTCTCTTACATGACATTACACCTTCTTACAAGATGTCATAAGAATCCCTATAAAATAGGAGATGTTCTTACATGTTTCATAATCCATCAATAGTTATACAAATATTCTCTTACGTGTGTCATAGATGATTCTCATGTCAAAAATGATATCCCCCAATTTTATCCCTTAAAGTTGTCATAGAATCCATCATAACATCCTTAAAAATAGGCTTTCCATGTTATACCACTAAGTGGGAATTTTTTGACAACTAATAACTTATTTTTCAAGGTACCAAAATGTGGCAAAAGTGCCAATTCAAAATCTTACGCCTCTTTTGATGGAGCACAAATATTTAATAACATAAATGATATTTATCCATGGGAAAAACTAAAGTAATATTAAATAAAAAAATTAGGAATTGCCAAGGTTGAGACGCCTTAATTCCCAACATTCTCCCACAAGTACCTTGCAAAAGCTAGGGGACTCACACCATCATGGAATCAACTAAGTACAAGTAGCAAGGCCCGTGGCCTTCCTATAACAAGTAATTTTCTCTATCCTCACAGGTTTTGTAAGAACATCTGCAATATTCTCCTGTGTTTCAATCTTCTTCAACTCAATCTGACCATTAGCAATCAAATTATGAACAAACTGATACTAAATATCAACATGTTTAGTTCGAGCATGATACATTGGATTCTTAGCCAAATAAATTGCACTTTGACTATCATAGTTAACCTGAACAATATTGGGTTGGGGCCCTAGCTCGATTGGCTAAATATTTCCTATTGTAGGAGGTTGGTCACGAGGTCTAGTCTCCCCCACCCTTGTGGTATCGGAGGGCGTGTCGCACCAATTCCGTCGGTCACGTTAAAAAGTTTACCAGGCGCACTGTAGTTTATAGGGGGTCGTGCTACCCGATTCCTGTAGTCTAATAAAAAAAAACCTGAACAATATTGCAATCAAAACCAATGCCTATGCACAACCTTTGCAACCGAATTACCTCCTTAGAAACATGAGTAACATCCATATACTTTTCTTTAGTACTGGATAAAGCAACCATAGGCTACCTTTTGCTCATCCAACTCATTGCTCCTCCAAACAGAGTAAACACATATCCACTGGTGGACCTTCGACTATCCAAGTCACCTGCCCAATCTGCATCAACAAATCCCTGTATGTCCAATGACTTGACCACATTATTAGTACCATGATAAAACAAACATTAATCAAAAGTACCTCACAAATATCTAAACACCCTTTTAACAAAAGTCTAATGCTCTTTACCAAGGTTAAACATAAACCTACTTAGAAATCCCACTACTTGGGCTATATCTGATATAGTGCAAACCATTGCATACATAAAACTACTAATGACACTAGCATAAGGAACCTTAGAAATATCCTCAATATCATCATCATAATTAGGACACATATCCAAGATCAACTTAGTACCAACTGAAAATGGAATACTAACTGGCTTACAATCATGCATATTAAACCTCTACAAAATGATATCAACATACTTACTCTGAATCAACCAAAGATTTGTGTTACCATGATCTCTTCTAATTTCCATTCCAAGAATGTATTTAGCAGTCCCCAAGTCCTTCATATCAAAATCACTAGAAAGTTGTTTCTTGAGTTCACCAATCATTACCTTGTTGTTACCAATAAACATGTCATCAACATACAAGATAATAATTAGAATATGATCATAAATAACCTTAATATATACACAATGATCCTCTTCACTCTTAAGAAATCCCAACTTCAATGCAAAAGTATCAAACTTCTAATACCACATTATGGGTGATTTTTTTATACCATACAAAGATCTTTAACCTACAAACCAATTTTTTTTCCCTTCACAACAAAACCGTTAGGCTATCACATATAAATCTCCTCCTCAAGGTCCCCATGCAAAAAAGTAGTTTTAACATCCATTTTCTCTATCTCAAAATCACAAGCAGGAGAAATAGATAACAAGAATCTAATAGAAGTTAATTTAGTGTCAGGAGATAAAATTTCATCAAAATCAACTCCCTCTCTAGGAGCAGCCCTTAGGTGCCACTAATTTGGCCTTATACCTTTCCAAGTGACCGTCTGCTCAAATTTTATTTTTAAATAACCATTTACATCCAATGGTATTTCTTCCTTTGGGAAAGCCAACAAGGTCTGAAGTGTTATAGTTTTCCAATGCCATCATCTCCTCTTGCATAGCCTGCAACCAAGACTCATTTTCCTCTGAAGAGAGATCCTCTTTGTAAGATCTAGGTTCATCGTTATCACTTAATAAAGAAAATATACAACAAAAATTAGGTGGACTATACCTGTCAACTGGATTTCGTTGTTGTGGATCTTCTAAGAATATGAGTATGAGGATCTTGCTATTCTTAACCTTGCTCAACCTCTTTCTGATTCTCTTCCTCATGTTCTTTTATTTGATTAGTAACTTCATTTGATTCCTCATCTTCTTCCTCCTCATCAAATCCATATCTTTGTTCTTCTTGAGGTGCATCTTCTTGCTTAATTTCAAAATGCACACTCTTTCCCTTATCCTTTTCCTTTGGTTGTTCAGGTACAAAAATAACACTAAGCTCCCTGAAAAATCACATCTCTAGATAGATAATTTTCTTGGTTAGAAGATTCCATAGCTTATAACCTTTAACATTATCACCATATCCAATGAAAATGCACTTTTCAGCTTTAGGATCTAGCTTAGTCCTTTTTTCTTTAGGCACATGAACATAAGCCTCACAACCAAATAACCTTAGATGCGAAACAAAAGGTTTCTTACCTGTCTACATCTCATAAGGTGTTGTTTCAAGAGCTTTACAAGGATATCTATTAATCAAGTAACAAGCAGTACTTACAACTTCTTCCCAAAAGAATCTATCAACCTGTGAACCACTTAACATGCTTATAGCTCTTTCCATGATCATTCGATTCATCCTTTTTGCCACACCATTCTGCTGAGGAGTGTATGGAGTAGTTTTTTGTCTAACAATTCCTGCATGCTTAAAAAATTCATAAAATTCCTTAGAAAAGTATTCCCCTCCATTACCAGACCTTAATACCTTAATTTTATAATCTGATTGCTTTTCGATTAAGGCTTTAAATTCCTTAAAATTAGTAAAAGCTTTATATTTATGTCGCATAAAATATAACTAGGTAAACCTTGTAACATCATCGATAAAGGAGACAAAATATCTAGATTTCCCAATTGATTAAACATCCATAGGGCCAAACACATCCGTATGATTTAATTCCAATTTAACTTTAGATTTTGTACTACTAGAAGGAAATGATTTTTTGTTTTGTTTATCAAACACACAATGTTCAAAAAAATCAAAACTCTCATCAGAATAGGATAAAATGTCTAACAATTTTTTATTCAAAATAGACTTTAAAATAGTCTCACTTATGTGACCCAATCTATGGTGCCACAAGATACAAGTGTTTTCAAAATTTTCAGTTACATATGCAGATTTTACAAAAGTAGTGACTTCTAGCTTAAAAAGGGTTCCTTTCCTTGTTCATCTCACTATCACCAGATTCCCTCTTACCAATCTGCAACCATGCTTATCAAAAGTTACACTTATTTCAAGATCATTCAACTTCAAAATTTAAATCATATTTCTAGCTACTCCAGGAACATGCAAAACACCAGGAAGGGTTTTAATCCTCCCATTACTGAAACACAAATTAACCTTACCCCTTTCAACAATTGGGTATGAAGTGTTATCATCGAGGTAGATTTCACGTCCATCATATTTCTAATATGTGGTAAACCACTCCTTGTGAGGAGTCATATGAAATGAGAATCCTGAATCAATTAACCAATTTTCATTAGTCATAACTTGAAGACAAGAAATCAAAGCTACATCACCTAAGTTTGAGGATTTCTCTGTGGATGAATCAACTTGTTTCTTTGGATTTATGCATTCCTTCTTCACATTTCCTCTTTTCCCACAATTCCAACACTTCACTCCATTCTTCTTTCCAGGAGTTTTAGATCTGCCCTTAGACTTGTCCTTAGGTCCATTCTTATCCCAAGATTCTTGTGACAACAAAGTTGCTACAAGAGTATCCATATTTGAATCTTCCATGTTAGTAGTGATAGCAAGTACAAAATTATCCCAAGATTCAGGTAAAGAACAAAGAAGCATTGTTATGAGACTTTTTCCCTGTGGAAGGAAAAAAAGAAAAAAAAAAGAGAATAAAAGTAAAATGAGAACTAATGTAATAGTTCAAGAAATAAAATGTAATAAAATAATAATTAGAGTTTTCATGGGATGTTGGAATTATTTATAAAAGGGCGTGTCGGTTGGAACTACCCTTTATGTTGTATAAAAACCCATGAAAACTAAATTATTTAGACAACCATGATAAAGGGAAAACAAAGAACAACACATTACAGGAATAGGGTTCCAGGTTAGCAGGTTGTGAGTAGGACAGAGAAGAGGCACTCCTATAGTGGGTGTCCAACCTAGGGTACAAATGCGTGCACTCAAGACAGTCTTGGCTAGGGCATGGTTTTGTGGCATGAGCATTGAGCATTGTTTCGGTGGAATCAATACTCGTGTAGAGCTAAAAAGTATGCTTTTGTCCTAGATTGCTCATAGATGAAAGAGTCTGAACCAAGGACCGTTCTAGAAATAGTTGGGGATTTCTTCTGCACATTCAAAAGATAAGTATTAATGCTTGATGAATTATCTAAGCAATAAAGTGTTTTAAATCCTCGAGTTTATTGAATTAATAATTTATTTACGACATTGGGAATGTACTTGAACGCAATTGGTTAATCAATTCATTATATGCAATTTAATTTCAAAGTCTTTAATTGAGCTTTAAACATTATATTATAAATTTTGGATAAAAAATTTAGAATTAATTTGTGGAAATCAATTTAAATCATTGCATTTTAAATTTGGGAATTAGTCTCATTTCAAGCATAATACACTTATCTTCTTCTTCTACTTTGACATCAATAAAGGCTAACTGACTCAAAACTAAATTAAAATAATTTAATTGCTCGACTATAGATTCACCTTCCCTCATCTTAAGAGAAAATAGTTTTCGCTTCAAGCACCTATCCAGTTCCACAAAGCGTATGAAGTCTTTTCTGATGACACATTCAAGATAATAGAATCAGAAAGACACAACATAATAGTGCCTTGTTCTTTTTTATCAATCTTTTTCCAATCTTCATCACACATTTTATCGGGTTTCTTTTCATTTGTTTATAGCTACCCATTTATCTCGTTCTTCAAGGAGATCCTCCATTTTTAGCTTCCACAACTTAAAACCAACTCCGTTAAATTTTTCAATATCCAAATGGTTAGAAGTTGCAACCATGATTAAACACAAAATACTGCAAAAAATAGCTCAACAAAACTCCCACTAAAACTCAAAAAACCTTCGTTCTAGCACCTAGAACACAAAACTGGCTAGAATCTAATACCAAATGTTAGAAAAATGGTACAGGAATAGAAATAATGGAAACTTTGACAGATTACTATAAAATAGATTATGCAGTGTAAACCATATGGAGATTTAAATAGTTGTAAGCATTTAAAATGAAAAGAACAAAAAGCACAACACATAACACAATGATTAACGTGGAGAAACCCTTTCGGGAAAAAACTCCACCAAAGAAGAGATGAATAGCTTGTATTAACAACAAGTATGTTTACAATACATCCACTCTAACTACTTTTCAATCTGGTAGCATCTGTGTACCTGTAAAACATCTCATAGTGTCTCCATCTCAACCCCTCAATATATACTCATGGGGGCTCAAAATACCATCATAAAACATTACCATGGGTCAAAACAAGGTTCAAAAAAACCATGGTAAAAATCCATATGAGCTCTTACATGCTAAACATGGTCTCTTACATGAAATTACACCTTCTTACAAGATGTCGTAAAAATCCCTATAAAATAAGAGATCCTCTGACATGCATCATAAGCCATCAATAACTATGCAAAGATTCTCTTACACGTGTCATAGATGATTCTCATGTCCAAAATGATATTCCCCACATTTAGCCCTTATAGTTATCATAGAATCTATCATAACATCTTTAAAAATAGGCTTTCCATGTTATACCACTAAGTGGGCATCTTTTGACAACTAATAACTTATTTTTCAAGGTACCGACATGTGGCAAAAGTGCCAACTCAAAATCTCACATCCCTTTTGATGGAGCACAAATATTTAATAACATAAATGAAATTTATCCATGAGAAAAAATAAAGTAGTAATAAATAATTAACTTAGGAATTTCCAAGGTCGAGACACCTTAATTCCCAACATCTCTCTCTCTCAATCTCTCGACCTTCCTCCTTCCCTCTCTACTTCTGTCTCTATCACATCTCTTTCTCTCTCTCACTTCTCCATCCTCCTCTCTCTAATTTTATCTATCTTATTCTCTCTCTAATTCTATCTATCACACCTCGCTCTCCCTCCCTTATTCTCCCTCCTTCCTCCCTCCTCCCTCTCCACTTTTGTCTATCTCACCTCTCTCTCCATCCCTACATATCCCTCCCTCCTCCCCCACCTCTCTCTCTTGACCTTCCTCCTTCCCTCTCTACTTCTCTTTCTATCACATCTATCTCTCTCACTTCTCCCTCCCCCCTCTCTCTCTATCTCACCTCTCTCTCTAATTTTGTCTATCTCATTCTCTCTCTAATTCTATATATCACACCTCACTCTCCCTCCCTACTTCTCCCCCCTCCCCCCTCCCTCTCTAATTTTTTCTATCTCACCTCTCTCTCCATCCCTACATCTCCCTCCCTCCCCCCTCTCTCTCTCCCTCCCTCTTTTTCTCTCTCTCATTCCCTCTCTACTTCTCTCTATCTCACCACTCCCTCCCTACCTCTCCTTCTCTCTCCACTTCTCTCTATCTCCCCCTCCTCTCTACCCACCTCTCTCTATTTCTCTTTCTCTCCCACCTCTCTCTCTCTCCATCCCTATATCTATTACTCTCTCTCACCTATCTCCCTACCTCCCTACCTATCCTCCCCTCTCTACTTATCTCTATCCCCCCCTTCTTCTCTCTACCTACATCTCTTTTTTGTTCTCTCTCTCCATCCCTACCTCTCCCTCCATCTCCCCTTCCTTTTCTACTTCTCTCTATCTCCCCTCTCCATCTCTATATCTACCTCTCCATATATAACTCCCTACCACTTTCTCTCTACCTCTCTCTCTCTCTCTATTTCTCTATATCTTAACTCTCTCTTAGCTCTCTTTCCCTCCCTCCCTACCTCTCCTTTCTATCTCTCATCTCCTCTCTCTATTTCTCTCTCTCCCTCTATTTCTCTATATCCCAACTCTCTCTTATCTCTCTCTCCCTCCCTCCATACCTCTCCCCCTCTCTCTCTCTCCTTCCCTCTTTACTTCTCTTTATCTCCCCCCTCTTTCTATCTCTCCTTGACCTATCTCTACCTACCTCTCTCTCTACTTCTATCTATCTCATATCCCTCTTTGCCTCTCCCTCCCTCCCCTCTATCTCCTACCATCCCTCCTCTCTCTCTCACCTCTCTCTCTTTGTGTTTCTCTATATCTCTCTCTCAACTCTCTCTCCCCGCCTTCCTCTCCCTCTCTCACATTTCTCTTCCATCCATACCTCTCCATCTCTCTACCTACCTCTCCCTCCATAACTCCCTACCACTCTCTCTCTACCTAACTCTCCCTCCATCAATCCCTACAACTCTCTCTCTATATCTATCTTTATCTTTATCTCTCCCTTCCTCCCTACCTCTCTACTCTCTATCTCCGCTCTCCCTCTCTCTACCTAACTCTCCCTCCATCTCTCTCTTTCTCATTCTCTCCTTCCCTCTCTAATTCTCTCTATCTCACCACACACTCCCTCTCTATACTTCCATATATCTCACTTACACATCTTTACCTCTCCCTCCCTCCCCTCTCTCCTCCCCTCCTATCTTTATCTCTCTCTTTGATGTGCACCGAGATCTGATACAAAAAGGGGAGGAAGGTGGAGAGATTGAGAGAGAGGGAAGGAGGGAAGGAGAGGTATATATGGAGAGATAGAGATATAGAGGAGTAGATAGGGAAGGAGAGAGAGAGAGAGGGGGAGGAGGGAGGGAGATGTAGGGAGGGGGAGAGAGATTTGAGATAAACAAGTAGAGAGGGAGGGGAGAGAAGGAAGGAGGAATAATTAGGGAGGGAGAGTGATAGTGATAACTTTAAGAAACCCCCCACAAAAAAGATATAAAATCTTGATGAATCTTCGCTTCTTTTTTTAAAAAAAATATTAATTTTATTGGCGATTTTTTTACATCACTAATTTTTTTGAAAATCTTGAAAATAATAGAAAAATGTATTAATCATGATGGCGAATCGATCCAATCTACAAATAATTCTCATGGAAAAGTAGGGGCTTCAGGGTGGAAATTATTGATGGGTTTAAGGGGTAGACTATAATATTTACTTACCATCATTATTTTAAAATATAATATAATGGCCTTCATTATATTCTGCAAGGTAGAATGTACCCGCAATCTGTATTTCTCATGGGGCTCAAAATTTCTTTTAGATAATTTATCTAATGACCCTCGTACTCTGTGAGGTAAAATGTACCCACAATCTATAATTCTCATGAGACCCAAAATTATGGGCTGCATGAGCATTATAGATTGTGGGTACATTTTAGCCCATGGAATACAAGGGCCATTAGATTATTGTTAGATGCATTGGGCAAATGAGAGGGGGTGAATCATTTGTATACTTAATAACATTCAAACCCTCAATATCTTTCCAAACCCTTATCAACCATTAAACCCTTATTATGTATTAGAAGAATGTAAAAAAATGAAATAGAAATGAAAACACATCGAAACACATAAGAACACCAAATTTACATGGAAAACCCAATAAGGGAAAAACCACAGTGAGGATTAGTTCACATATATATGAATTGAAACACCGAATAAATTAGGCTCACTACCCAAAAAAAGAAAGTCTCATTCCCAAGAAGAAAGAAGATAGAAGAAAACTGCTACAAAGAGATTCAGTATCTCAAGACAATAGGAGAAATCCACCATTGAAACTTTATGCCATTTGTAAACTTCGGCTCAATGCCTCCAACAAATTCAAGCACATTAAAAATGTAGACCGTTATGCTCACTATATTGGAGTTATAGGCATTAATCTCACACTCAAATCACTACACTTAATCAAATTCATATCGTTCACACACCTTCTATAGATCCACACTCATCTCCAACAATTTACCTTACATTTATACCATCCACGACCTAAACAAACCAAATTAGGTTGGCCTTAATGAAACGTATGCACCTAAAACATGCAACACCAAAATAGGTCGGCACCAAACACCTTCATAATGGAAATAAGTGAAGGATGACAACACCGAGGGTTAACTATGACCCAAATCTACATCACCATGCTACTTAACACATTCACAATCTACAAGGTACCTGCACAAATAGTGCTAGCATGCTAGATCGACCAAACCTAAAATAACACTGCAAGTGACCACATACATGCTTCTCCAGATCATGTGGACCACACAAAAAAACTTCATAGAATCCATAAAACATCTTAGAATATTCCAAAATCATTAGAATATTCTGAAACTCTACCACAACCACCTGAAACTGAGAACACCATTATTCTGTGTAACCAGACACACTACCATAGAACACAACTCACTAACCAACCTTGTGGAACACCTCAAACCCCAAGGGAAGGAAGTTATAGACAATATAATATCATTACCAAATCCACAAGACAATAAAATTTACTGTGGACAAATGTAGAGCAATCTCATTTCTCCCAGACAACCTTCTACATAGACAAATAAACTGTCAAACACAACTTTCACTGTAGAACGATCTAGATCCTAAAAAATTGGATATAGAACCTATGAACAACTCTGATTGTTGTATCCAAACCACACAATAATATCTTCAACCATGAAGAAATGTAGAACACAACACTGAACACACCTTTGTCACACTACACACTCTTTTATTCAAATTTTCTCAAAAGCACTTGGAAACCAAGTGAACTTATTGCAAATGCAACTCTTATCCATCAAGACATCAATGAAAACATTGATGATAGCACCAAAACACCTTATTATCAAACCAAAACACATCCATACTAGCACAAGCACCTGACAACACCAACCATCTTCATACTATTGACATCAATGACCAACACCAACAACTGTTGACATCAATGACAACACTAACAACATACTTGCAACAATTATATTATAAATCAATGGTGGAAACTAAAGATTAGAAATATGGTCCTAAAACAACTAATAATTATGATATACTATTGGTGAATCAATACAGATTTCTATTATAATTTATAAAATTTAGGCAAATCTGATCTAATCATGTATAAAATATTGTGATAATTTTTTGAATTTTTTGTTTTTAATAAAATAAATTCTTTGGCGATTTAAATAAGACCAAAATAAAATTTTATAAAAATGTGGTGATTCAAGTCATGTTATAGCTCAAACTTTTAGCCAATTTTGGATTCCCAAATTTCAACTATTAGCTAATTGGTGAATATTAGCCACTAAAAATTCTCTAGAGAGAGAGAGAGGGGGGAGGGAGGGAGAGAGGGAGGTATAAAGAATAAGAGATAATCAATGAGTGAGATAGAGAGAGAGAACAATGATAAAACTTGCTGATTACTAAAATTTGACCTCTTGATTATTGAAATTTGACATGTTGATTACTAAAATTTAACTAAGTTTGAAAATTTATAAGATCTTCCAAAAACTAGAATTTTCATTATAACTCTAAGAGTTCCAAAACCACTCTCAAACATCCTAAAACTATGTACATGAAATATAATTTAAAATATAAGAAATTAAATGTCTATATGTAAATGCCAGCTTATACTAACAAAGAAAAACAAAGAAAAAAAAGAAAGAGAAACAAAATACATTCAAAAAAATCAACATTCACATTTTGCAAGTGCCAAATTTGGCTCTTTCCAAATAGGCTCGATCATACGAGCCATTTGGTGAGTGCCAAATTTAGCGCTCGTCAAACATGCAATTCAGGAAAAAAAAAAATATGGCATCTTTTTTGTGTCACATCTTTCTGCACTAATCCAAGTCCATAGTGAATTTTCTTATCGGACTAAATAAAAAATCATCCATGTACATTTTTTTTGTGAAATTTGTAACATGTTAAGGAACTTGAAGATAATCATCATTTCCCTATAACTATCCCTATAGTAATGCAAAATCAAATTCACTCAATTTCATAACAAATAATTTTCAATTTATTTTAAATAAGAAATTTATTTATAATTTTTTATAATATTCCATGGGATCATACATATTTTTGATAGCTTGTAAAATAGTTCACATGCCTTGTGTATGCTTCCAAATTATGTATAAATGTATATGAAGGCACATGCAACTACATCTCACAAAATTCCACTTTCAATGGTGTTTCAATGGATGTTGAGACATAAAGTGATAAGTATCCTATGTGGACCCTAAGTAAACTTGACTAGAGTGAATAGGACCTAGGAGCTAAACTAGATAGGTAATATCTTTTTTCATACTAACAACCTCTTTAAGTGCAACTCAAGGAAAATGAGAAAACATGCAAAGATTCAGTGATAGGTCTTAGCTACCAGGCCATGTTAGATACCCATGTGCAAATGAATCTCTCACAAATAGAGAAAAGAAAAACCCAATGGGAAAAAACTCCCCCCTCCCCCCCCAAAAAAAATGCTCTCAAAATAGGAAAAGAACAAAACTCATGCGAGGAAAAAGTCTCCTCAATAAGAGAGAAGATGAGAGATCATGAAATTCTCCCTTAATGTAGAATTTGTGCCAATGGTATATACTCAAAATTGGATGTAGAAGATGGTCCATGATCATAAAATAATGTTTCTTCCCTTAGGAAGAAACAAAACCAAAGGTGTATGCAAGATGTATTCCCATTCTTAAAAGAAACATGAAGGAAGAAAACTCAAAATTTATGGTCTTTGAATTCTGCTCATTTTTCTCCACATCAATGCTAAAAAATGCTACTACTAATTAAGGTGTCGCAAGCCACACCAATGAAAAAAAAAAATCTCGTAGGGGTGAATGCATAATAGGATCCAAAGATGAAAGTGATTCCTCCAAATGCTTCTCAAGATTCTCCAAGCCAATGCTAAACTGTGACAAATGATTATGTGAAGAATGAACAAGAGGGTTTAAAGGCCCCCCCGTAACATCTAAAGAAGAGGATACAATTCCATAAGATCTAACATCAAATAAAATATTAATATTATCAATAGTGTCCTCCAATTCCATAAAATAGGACAAAAAATAAACCTATAATGTTTATCAAGTACTTATCCCAAGTAGATGTATTTGAAAGAAAATGAATATCCTGTTGCATTGAATCATTGGGATCCATGGATCTAACAACAATAGTTTCATAAGAATTAGTAGTAGATGAAGGAGATGGAATTCAAGGTTAAAAAACTAGATCACTTTTGATAATCCCAAGATCAAGTAACCAAACTTCTCAAAATCTATACTAGAAGTGTGATTATCATCTAAAGGATCAAATCCATCAAAAAAAAAGGTCTGAAAAGTTATATAATTGAGATGCATGATCAACTACCTTAATAGTAATAATCTCTTTTCTCTCCAAATCTCTAATGATAACTAAATTATGAGTAAATTCCAAAGTCTTTTCTGCTCCACCATGAGTGATTTGATAGATGTAAATGAGATTTTTTGACAAATGAAATACACAAAAGACATTGAATCGAAGGTGCCATACCTAATATCAATGTACCCTCTCCCAATTACATTCATGTAAGTAATATTTCCCATTATAATAGGTGGCATAAAATAAGGATTAAAAGAAGAGAACATATATTGTGAAGAAGCCATATGATGAGAAGCTCTAGAATCTAGAAGCCATCTCCTTGATCCATGACTTGTAAAAGCACAAAGAGCTTATCCTTTTTTTACCTGTCCCAATAGTATGACCTTTTTCCTTATCAAATTCTAATTTTTTTGAATTGTAAGAATAAGTTGAAGCAAACATTCTAGAAGGCAAATTTATTTTGTTCCTCTCAAGAAGATGTTTCAATTCATTGGTGTCCTTATAATAATAATGTTCTTCATGTCTAATATTCTTGCAGTATGAACACATGGGCTTATCCTTGCTATATGATTTCCCTCTAGAAGAGAAATTTTAATTTTATTCTATGGAAGTAGATGTGGATTGTGTGTTCTTGGGCTTGTCCTTTTCCTTCTTTTTTCTACTAGAATCCTTCTCATCCTTTTTAATCAAGGCTTGTGATTTTGAGGACTTCAAGGTGCCCATTTGAATAAAACTATATAAATATCCCTAATGAGTTGAATAAAAAATCATCAAAATAAGGCATCTTAAACTCAATCCCAAAGACATTCTTTGTAGCATAGAAAGTAGACACAAACACCGAATATCTAGGTCATAGCTTTCAAAGAACACTTAGTAGAAATTGTATATCTGATTTTTAATTTTACAATACTTAAATTGTGTTCTTAGTGAATTGAATTTGGTAATTAAGTCCTATATGTTGTCAAAATTAGATAGATTGAAACTTATTAGTTAATTTCAATAAATATCCTTGGATTTTATTTGTTTTCCCAAATAGTTTTGAAAATGTAGTCCACATAGCTATAGGTGTAGACAAGTGTTCAATGTGAAATGAAAAATAATGAGAGATATACAAGCACAAATAGCCAATGTCTACTTCACAACTATTCAATTACTTAATCTTTTTAATTTCATCATTGGTTGGTTCACCATCAAGCCCATGAATTGTCCTATATAACCTCTTAACTCTTAGCAATTTTTTCACTTCATATTTTCATTTAGGATAGTTATATGGAGTTAAAAGTGGAAACAATGATTTCCACATGATGAAGCAAGAGGAAAAGAACACAAATAAATATTAATGCAACCACATCCATAAGAAGATTCCTCCTGAATTCACTCAATCATTGATAGTGAAGTGGTCTTGATCTTAGTACATGCAAATGCCAAATTTGGCCACAAAAATGAGTATTTTTTTTACAAAATGAGATCAATAGGATCACATAATTGCAAAGTAAATAAAAAATATACACTTTCAAAAAAATACACCAAAAAATGTTATCGTAGAAGCCCAAACAAAGCTCTGGAATTTTCCAAAAAGAGAGCTACTTGGCAACACCTATGGGAATCTATAATTTAAAAAAAACACCAAAATCAAAATCCATATGTATCTTTGTGAATCTCACAAAATCATCCCCCAAATAAAAAAAAATCTCATGAAAAGGACATTAGATGACTGAGTTATGACCTTTTAAAGACAAACTATCAAAATAAAAGGGTAAAAGTATAAAGTTGTATCACCCTTTTATAAATGAAATGGCCAACATTGGTCCAAATTTTTAACTTGAATAACTATAAAGTGACACATATGTTTTGAATTTTGAAATGATGTAATAAAATGACATATATATTTTTTAGTGTATTTTATGTTTGTATCTTTTAAGAAAACTTTACAATTTTTTTTGAAAAAATTACTTTTCTTTAATATTATAGTTTTTTTTTTCTAAATTGACATTATAATATAGTTGCTAATAAAACATTCAAAAATAAAGTTAAATGAGATGTCGCTCTTTATGTAGTAAATTTTATTTCCGTTTCTTCAATTTTTTTGTATATTTATGATTTAAAACTTTAGTGCATAGATTTATTTTTCCCCATTTTGATATATATATATATATATATATTTCAATAAATCTTAAAATGTGTGCATACTAAAAACAAAATTGTTTCTATAGGACATCACCTTTTTGTTGAACACCTGAAATATTGAGAGGGAGGGGGGTGAGTCTGTATTCCTAAAAAACCATTCAATTACTAACCATCCAATTATCACAACATACTTAACAATTAACATAAATGAAAGCATAAAAAACCCATAGCACATACAAAACATGAACACCAAGATTTTTACGTAGAAAACTCAAAGTGGGAAAAAACACAGTGAGGATTAGCTCACAATATATTATGGTTGATCATAAAATATTACAGAAAGGCTCACTGCTAGGTGGACTCACTATCCAAGTGAACTCATTGTTCACAGAGAAAAGAAAGATAGAGAAAGTAGCTACATAACCAAGATTTGAACTGATACAAAGTGCATCTACCATATGCTAAATTCAGTTCCTTTGAAGCTCAAAACCTTGGTAGAAAAAACTTTGCCTGGAGCATAATACAAGTTTCTGCTCAGAATTACATTCACACAACCTTTTCTCAATCCTCTACAAAATTTCACCTTTCTGCTTGTATTCATATCACATCTCTATCCAAAATCATCATCCTTACAAACTCAAAATGATCTATATATATTAGCATCGTGGAAAAAATTAATTAGGTTGGTCTAAGGTAATGAAAAATGTGCCTTGTCAGCACCCAATACAAATTAAATTACCTTCGCACCACAAAATATGTGATATAGGTTGGCATGGACCTATAATAGCTCCCTCTTACATTCATATCGCATCATTAAACTCCACAACCCTTTACATATTTTAGGTTGGCCAGGCATAGGACCTAGAAAAAAAACTTCAACTGATTGCTAATCATAAGACACATGGATCTCAAAATATCATGCCAATTGGAAATCTCAACCGATAGACACCTGTAAACATTCTCCCAAAATTGAAAGTCCTAATGCAAGTTCATGGAGGAGCGCGAACAAAATAAGTCATACTCATTACATAGAAAACTAACAAAACTTATATATTGGACTTCTATCACTTGAAACTTTTGAACCATTTGACCAGACCAACATAAATTTTGAATTCTAATTCTATTGACATCCACAAACAACATATTGGAATCACAAAAGTATATTTTTACGTGCGATGGAATGCGAACCAATCTATGCAAGGCATAGAGAGAAAAAATTGCCATTGTAGATACATAGTAGAAGTGCTTAACTATGAAACAATTCTACCATGCAAAATATTCTCCATATCATTTTGATATCCACCATGTAGTGTTGACATCAATGACAACACACAACTTCTTCATTCTTTCAACAATCTCCCCTTTTTCATTGACAACATGTGCCAAAACACTTCTTCACACATCTCTCCCCCTTTGACATCAAGGGCAAAGGGTGCACAAAAAGAACTTGTATAATCCATCTCAACCATATATACAAACTGAACTGAATTGAAACAATTGACTCCCCCTTAGGAAATTAACCAAAAACTCTTAATACATCTACATATGTACAAAGAAATCCAAAAACATGAAGGAATTGAGAAATGCAATGAAAAGAGAAATGGTCATCCCAAAGATGTCGACCTAAGCTTCTATAGCATGGCTTGCCAAGCAAGATTTCCTTATTCCCAACTCCTTTTTGCTGTTGTAAGCAACCTGTGTAGAGACTCAAGCTCCATCAAAGCATCTTCTCCTTCTTCCATAGTATCAGGGTTAAGATTTATCTGTGAAATTTTGTTAGCACTGGAAAGGGCATTTGAATAGGCATGTGCTATGATTGTACCAATTCCCCTTGTCTTTCCAAGTTTCCTGATGATTTCTTCCTTTTGGTTCTACAATGTGAGGAATCTGTCATGCAAATCTATTATAGTAGTCCAAGTGTGATACTTTCTATCTAGTGTTAGATCATAGGCACTTGATGCTTTGGCAATTTGAGACTCAATCAAGTCCATTTCAAATTTCATATTATGTATGGTTATTGACCACCCTATGCAGTATAAAATCAACATATTTGCCTCATACTCACAGTCTTGTACCTCTTTCAAGAATTATTCAACCTTGGAATGGGTTGTTGCACATTTTTCTGTAAGCCTTGTTATAGCTTTTTTTTCCATCTATCATTTCAAGCTGGAGGCATACTCCTTAAAAGAATCAATTAGCAATTTGAAGTTCTCTATAGAAGACAATGATGTATCAATATTAGTACCTGGAGTGATCTCCATTAATTTCTTCACAACTTCATCCATGAACTCATTACTCTTTTGCAATGTTTCAAGAATCTATTTTCTTACTGATACATTTAATACATCACTTAATTGCATCTTATGCTCGGGAGGAATCTTACTTAAATCAACAATAGGAAATTGCAACAATTGTGAAGAGACAACCAGTCGGTACCATGTATGTTTAGGTAGTAGGATCTTTAAAGAATCACTGGAGGATTCACTAGAGGTCTTGGGTAACCCTTCATATTTCTCAGCTTCTTCATTCTTTTCGGTGTTGGTATCTTCTTCTTCCTCTACCTTTTTCCTTTCTTCACCGAAGGACTTGTCATTTTTCTTATCTTCATCCTCCTTGTCATCATCTTTCTTATTATCCTTCTCTTTCTCTCCTTGCTCTTCTTCACCTTTCTCATTTTGATTTTCTTAATTTTCTTTTCCTACATCCTCTTCATTTTTGTTAGTATTGTCCTAAATGCCATTTGTATCATTCTTTTCCTTTTCTCGTTTTGCACCTTGTTTTCCATCATCACTAGTGGGCTTATCAGTGTCTTCTGGAGGAACACAAGTCTCTAGGGTAGCTTATGTTTCATCGACCGATGGTGGGGAGGACACAAAATTCTCTGTATCATCAACCATTGGAGTTTCTTCTATGATACGATCATCTTTACAAAATTAAAATTCTTTGAAAACATATTCTTATGGTAACTACCTTTTCTTCACTTGGCTAAAACTAGGGCTTGAATGCTCTGCTTCCCAAATTGTTGAATTCACTTCAATTCGCTCCAAATGCATAAGAGTGAGTAAACTAGACCAAGTTTAGAAACTTATAGTCCTTTGATTCACCCTAATTCGCATTCAATGCACCAATCAATAAAGCTGATGAGAACTCTCAACTATGCAACAAGAAACCCTTAATTACTTCGCAAAAGCATATTTTCTTCTAAAATTTCCTTCACAAGATCCAAACTATCAATCTCCAACTTATGTCTTCGTGCCAAGCCATGGAACCTTATATCAACAAGGGGATTTTTGATTTTCTGTTATTGCTCCTCCTAAGCCAATGCCTAGGTTCAATTTTTGAGAGAATTATCTACACCAGAGGGTGGTATAGATTCATTTATGGTTTTTGATTCTTTCTTGTCCTTAGGTTCTTCTTTCTTCCTCAAGATCTCCATTTCCTTCTTTACTTCTATCAGACCAATCTTTGTGACTGAATCATTTCTCTTTTTAGGATTGTTCTTCCTTATATTTATGCAGAATCTAGCAATATGTCCAGGTTTATTGCAATTGTAACATACAACATTCCTTTGAGAATTTTTTTTTTCATTCATTTTGGATATGCATTGGTTAGCCTTATTTCCAAATACATAGCATGTATAATAGTAGCCATTGAAAGATTGAAACATTCTACCATGGTTATATGTGTTCCTCATTTGATTTTTGCATTCACTTGCTCTATGTTCAAACTTCTTGCATGTAAAGCATTGACCATTAAAGGATGAAATATTCTGATTTATTTTACTTCTACATTCTATTGCTTTATGTTCAAACTTATTGCAGAAATAACATATAACATTGAAGGATGAGAACCTTTGAGCATTGGTTGTCTGAAAGGAGGTCTTCTTGCATTATTTCTTTGGTACTTTCCATTATTATTCTTATCTTCAGTCTTTTTAGGTTCACTGATATTCTTTATATCTTCTTTTGAACTTTCACCTTTCTCAAGTCCCAAACCACCTTTGTATTTAGATACTTTCTAATATGCAATTAACATCAAGTATTTTTGAATTTTTCTTTAACTTATCTTCATGAATTCTTGCTTTTTCCAAATCTTCTTTCAAATTTACCACGTCTTGTTCAAGCCTAGTGCACTCATCAATTTTTGTTTTTACCACAGTATTCAACATTCCTCAATTCTTTTCTTTTCTTCCACTTGTACTCTTAATCCGATGATGTCTTCATTTGCTTGACTCAATTGTTTATTGGCTTCCTTATGCCTTTCTCTGAATTTCTTGATCTTCTCTCTCAGTTTCTTGATGCATTCATTAGCTTCATTGAGATTTTCCTTCAAATCTTTATTTTCACCTTCAACCTTTTCAAGATATTCAAGAGAAACTTTGAGTTCTCCATATTTTTCAAGTATGCAATCTTTCTCAGAGTATCTAATGGCAGGGATATCAACATGTGTTCAATTTCCAAGATCTTCCCAAAGCGGTCAAGCTCCTTCAAGGGAACCAAAATCTGATACCAATTTTTTTTTAATACCCAGAATACTGAGAGCGGGGGTGAATCAATATTCCTAAAATCCATTTAATTACTAACCATCCAATTATCACATCATACTTAGTAATTAACAAAAATGAAAGCATAAACAACCCATAGCACATACAACACATGGACACCAAGATTTTTACATGGAAAACCCAAAGTGGGAAAAACCATGGTGAGGATTAGCTCACAATATATTATGATTGGTCATACAATATTACAAAAAGGCTCATTGCTTGGTGGACTCACTGTCCAAGGGAAATTGTTGTTCACAGAGAAAATAAAGATATAGAAAGTGGATACAAAACCAAGATTTGAATTGATACGAAGTGCATCTAGCATATGTTGAATTCAGTTCCTTTGAAGCTCAAAGCCCTGACGCAAAACACTTCACCTGGAACAAAATACAAGTTTATGCTCAAAATTACATTCACACAACCTTTTCTCAATGCTCTGCAAAATTTCAGTTTTCTGCTTGTATTCGGATCACATCTCTATCCAAAATCATCATCCTCACAAAATCAAAACAATCTCCTATATATATCAGCATCAGTGCAAACATTAATTAGGTCGACCTAAGGTAATGCAAAACGTGCCTTATCGACACCAAATTCAAATTAAATTAGCTTCGCGCCACAACATATATGATATAGGTTGGCATGGACCTATAATAGCTCCCTCTTACATTTACATCACATCATTAAACTCTAAAACCCTTTACATATTTTAGGTCAGCTAGGTATAGGACCTAAATACAAAACACTTCAACTGATCGCTAATCACATGGCACATGGATCTCAAAATATCATGCCAACTGGAAATCTCAACTCATAGACACCTGTAAACATTCTCCCAAAACTGAAAGCCCTAACACAAGTTCGTAGAGGAGCACAAACAAAATAGGTCATAATCATTACACAGAAAACTGACAAAACCTTATATATACTGAACTTCTGTCACTTGAAGCTTTTGAACCATTTGACCAGACCAATTGAAATTCTGAATTTCGAACATCCACAAACAACATATTGGAATCATAGAAGTAGATTTGTACGTGTGATGGAATGCAAACCAATCTACGTAGGGCACATAGAGAAAAAAATGTCGATGTAGATACATAGTAGAAGTGCTTAATTGTGAAACAATTCCACTATGTAGAATATTCTCCATATCATTTTGATATCTACTATGTAGAGTTGACATCAATGAAAACACACAACTTCATTCTTTCGACACTTTTGTCTTAACTATTTATCCAAAATAGAAAAAATATATCTTAACATAGAATCTTTTCTCTAGTGCATCATATTTTTTTTCTATTTTTAATAAATTTTAGTATTTTTTCTTGATAAGATAATCAATCTTATATTTTGGTGTTGATGACCCCGTTCTAGTAAAAATAAAAGTTAAATATAAACAATAATTAAACTATTAAAAAAATATGTTTTTGAAACCTTCACTTATAGATCTACAAAAGGGTATTTAAAAAATTAAATTAAATGCTAATTTTATGAGTACAAGTTGTTGAAACATCATTTTTTAAAATAATTTTATTTTTTGGTAAATTGGCCCCAAACTAGTGCTACATATGCATTTAGTGGACACTTCTAGTTGGAATCGTTGTGGCCCATATCTAACTTAGCTAGAATGAATCTAGTTAGACCATATGTTCAACCAAAATTGGTTTTTAGTTAGAAATATTTAAATTCACTTAAGCTGATAAGTTGGCCAAAAGTGTCACACAAATTTGAACTTTTACCCAAAAAAATCATTAAAGAGGGGGATAGACTAGAGGAGGTCAACTTGTTGACGTCACATTGATGTTATCAATTGTTTAACTAGAATATTCTCCCACCTTGATATAATATTATGTGCAAGCTCAAAGCTACTCGATATTTTTTTTAAACTACCTATTGTTGCTAAAATTGTCTATTGCTGCTAAAATTGTCTATTGTTGATAAAACTGTTTGTTTTTTCTTGGGAAATCGACCCTAGAGTGCATAAAATGATTTCAGGTGACTTGGGTATCAAATTTGTTGTTTTTCAATGTACATTATCGACTGATGATTTATTACCCATGGTAGGTTTGATGGAGTTTCCCCTATGGTGGTTGGTCATAGGTGTGCCATGCAAAACCTATGAGCAAGCACATACCATGTACGTTGTAAATTTGTAGGTTTTCTCTGATACCAACTGCCACACTATCTTCAAAGTCAATTTTTTGAGGCCTAGGGAAGAGAGGCCAATCGTCAAACATCCATTTTGAATAGTAGGGCTCTATGGATACTTGGGAGGGGTTAGAAGCTAGTGGTAGAGGGTCAAACTCTGAGGGAGAACCTGAGTGTCCTGTTGGATATAAGGTGAAAAGAACCAAGACAACCCAAAAGCTCAAGGATAGAGTCGACAATTTAGAGAGCCGAGTTGAGTCCTTGGAGGACATAGAATCGTCCAATAAGTTGGATGCATTAGAGGATGAGGTCAGGGACCTCCACATACAAATTTCTTCTAGGTACCGAGAACACAAGAAATTGGAAGATGAGATCCAATTTTTGAAGGGGATCATTTCACAAGGTGTGATGAAGATAGGGCACAATGCTAAACCACCAGAACCATATGATGGACAAAGGGATGATAAAGTTTTGGAGAAATTCTTCTAGGACATGGGTCAACTTTTGGATACTCTTGTATGGTACTCAGATGAAGCAAAGGTGAGAACTGATACCATTTTATGGTCAGGTAGAGCCAAACTTTGGTGGATGAATAGAGCATATTATTTGAGGGAAGGCAAGCTAGTGGTGAAAGTGGACACATGGGATGAGTTGCAGTGAGCTCTCAAGGAACAGTTCAGGCCTAGGAACTTTGATTGGAAAGCTAGGGTGCAACTCATGAACTTGGAATAGGGTGGGAGAATCAAGGATTACAATAAAAAAATTCTCTGCTTTGATGTTGGAGATCAAGGACATGCCCGAGGAAAACAAGTTGTTCCAATCCATGAGAGGTCTCACACTGTGGGCTCAACAAGAGCTTAGGTGTCTAAATGTCCAGACCCTTGCAGAGGGTATTGTAGTAGTAGGTTGGCTTCTAGATTTTAAACATGATCCACAAAAGGATAGTGTTGGTGGGTCTAGTTCTCACAAGAAGGATAAGAAGACATCAGATAAGGAGGATAAGGGGAAGTCCAAGGAGAAATTTGGGAGGTCTTCGAACACAAAGATAAGTGGGACTCATAAGTCCTAGAGTAGTAAGAACGGATCATCTAGATCAAAGGATGTAGGGTCTAGGAATCCCAAAAAGTAGCATGGTTGTTTCATATGTGCGAACCCATATCATTGGGTCAAGAAGTGTCTATATAGATAGAGGTTGAGTTCCACAACACAAACACCAGTTGTAGAATAGGATGGGCCAGCCTCAGCTATGGGAGTGATCTAGGGATTGAGTGTTATTAATGCACAAGGTTAGCTGAAGGCTAGTGCGACCAAACCAGAGAATAAGAATAGGCTATGTTATGTGGAAGTACATATGAATGGGAAGAGTACCATTGGAATGGTAGACTCAGGAGCCACTCACAACTATATCTCGTCAAAGAGAGCAGTAGAACTAGGTCTCAAGGTGAAACTAGGCACAAGATCCTTTAAGGTTGTTAACTCACCAACCAAGAAAGTAATTGGTGTTATTAGGGATATGCTAGCTAAAGTGGGTGTGTGGCAGGGCCACATGGATCTAATGGCCATTGAGATGGATGATTTTTAATTTATATTGGGGCAGGAATTTTTGAGAGTGGGTAGAGTTGCAGTGATTCCTCACCTGGAGTCTCTATTGCTTTTGGATCCTCAATAGACGTGCATGGTGAAAACTACAAAGAGGAGACATTCAGGAAAGATTCAGGTGGTATCAACTTTGAAGTATGAAGAAGGCAATGAAGAAGAAGAATGAGGAACCAATATTCCTAGTTGCACTACTTGGGGGGTTGGGATGAATTGGATGAGGTGCAAGAGATACCCATCCTGACAAAAGTAGAGGAGATCATCATAGAATTCAAGGATGTGATGCTAGTGAAATTTCCTACACAACTTCCACCAAGGAGGGTTGTTGATCACAAGATTGATTTAGAACTAGGGGAAAGGCCTCCAACCCAAGCGCCATACATGTTGCCTGGTCTAGAAATGGTTGAAATTTTGAAGCGATTGAAGGAATTGCTTGATGTGGGGTACATCAAACCATCCTGTTATCCATATGGGACATTGATGTTATGTGTGGATTTCAAGGCCCTCAACAAGTTGAACATAAATAACAAATACCACATGCTTGTTATTGCAGGCTACTTTGATCACTTGTCTAGGGTAAGGGTTTTCAATAAAATTGATTTGAATCAGGGGTACTATCAAGTTAGGATAACACCTAGGGATGAAGAGGAAGTTGCAATGCACTAGGTATGGGTCATACAAGTTCATGGTGATTTCCTTTGGGATTTGCAATGCACCGGCTACATTTTGCACACTCATGAAATATGTGTTAAAGCCACTATTGGATAAGTCTATAGTAGTGTACTTGGATGACATATTGGTCCACAACAAGAATATGGAAGAGAAAAAGAAACACTTGGTAGAGGTTTTTGAGTTGCTCTGGGAGCACAAGATTTATGCCAAGAAAGATAAATGTTCATTTTCTCAAGAAGAGGTGCACTTCTTGGGGCACATAGTTGGAAAATAAAAGATTCATCTAGCTTCAGAGAAATTGAGGGAAATAAGGGACTGGGAGCCTTTGCAAAATGTCCATGAGGTGAGGAAGTTTTTAGGTTTGGAAAACTACTTAGAGGTTTGTTGAGGGGTACTCTAAGTGTGCTACATCCCTAACAATTTTCTCTAGAAGGATATAAAATGGAAGTGGACAAATAAGTTCCAGGAAGTTTTTGAGACACTCAAGGAGAGACTCACTACATCACCTATGCTAGCATTGCTTGATTTCACAAGGGCATTTGAGGTGTAAAGTGATGCTTCAAACTATGTTGTTGGAGGGGTGTTGATGCAGGATGGATATCCAATAGCCTAAGAGTCAAGAAAGCTAGAAGATAGGGAAAAGAACTACCCTACCCATGAGAAGGAGATGATTGGGATAATCCACTGTATCAGGACTTGGAGACAATATCTTTTGGGGACTCAATTTGTAGTGAAGACAGACAATATTTATTCAACCTATTTTAAGACTTAGGGAAAATTGATTCCAAATCAGGCCAGGTGGCAAGAGTTCTTAGCAAAGTTTGATTTTGAGATCCTCTACAACCCAGGAAATAAGAAGGTTGTAGTGGATGATCTCAATAGGAAGGCTTAGTTAGTTGTAGTGGAAGAAGTGGTGCTAGAGGAAAATCCAAGGGAGAGTCATGTGGTATTGTCCAATGAGGTATTGGAGTCCATCAAGGAAGGATTGGAGATGGACCTTTAGGCAGTAGTGCTCTTCAAATAGGAGAAAGAGGGAAGGACTCAAAAATTTAGTGTTAAGGGTAGATTGTTGGTGTTCACCCAAGACAAAGTCTATGTTCCCAAATGGAAGAATTTGAGGAGGTATTCTCTCAATGAGTGTCATAACAACATGTGGGCTGGGAACCTAGGGAAGAAGAGGACCTTCACATTGCTTGAGGGGATTATACCATCCAAAGATGAGGCAAGATGTTGATGAGTATGTTAGGAGTTGTCTCATATGCCAACAAGATAAGGTTGTGACTAGGCCTTTGGGAGGTCTACTCAATCCCCTACCCATACTAGTTAGACCATGGGCAAGTGTGAGCATGGATTTTATAATAGGATTGCCTAAGGTGAATGGGTTCAACAATATAATGGTGGTTGTTGACATATTCTTAAAGTGTGCCATATTTGTACCCTATAAGGCACTATGCAAGGTAGAGGATGCAACATACCACTTTTTCAAAAATGTTGTGAAGTTTTGGGGTGTTCCACTTAGCATCATCAGTGACATGGATGCCCACTTTATAAGTGTGTTTTGGAAAGAGTTTTTCAAGATAATGGGGAAAAATTTAGTAATGTCTACTAGTCATCACCCAAAGACAAATGGGAAGACTGAAAGGATAAATGGAATCTTGGAAGATTATCTCAAGCACTTTGTTTGGTTAGACCAATCTAATTGGTTGGGCTCATTTGATCCAACACAATTTAGCTACAACATGAAGAAGAGTGCATCGATTTAGTTTTCTTTGTTTGCATTGGCTATAAGGAAAAAACCATTGAATCCTCATACAGTGATGAGTGGATACTTTGGATAGTGTCCAGATGCAAGGGACAAATTGAGAGATTGGTAGGATCGGGTTGATTTTGCAAGGCACAACTTGGTCAAAGTTGTAGAAAGAATGAAGAAGTATGCAAAATCGAGGAGGATGCACATGGATTTCAAGGTTGGTGATAGGGTCTTCTTGAAGATAGATCCAACTTAATTTAGACCACCCAAGGGGTTGAGTCTAGCATTGGCTCGAAGGTATGATGGGCCTTACACAACTACAAAGATAATTGGTAAGGTTGCAAATAAGTTGAAGTTGCCTGAATTTTTAAGGGTACATGATGTTTTCCATGCCAGTTAGCTATGTCCATATCATGAGGATAAAGAGGAAAACATCATGAATGTTCCAACAAGGGGGCCGACAAATTTCTTGGACAGGCTAGAATTGGAGTTGTAGGAAGTGATTGTTGTCAGGGAGAGAATATTTTGAAATAGGAAATGGAAGAAATTCTTGGTTCATTGGCAAGGCCAACCAATGTATGAAGCCACATGGGAAAGAGCTGAGAGTTTGTGGAAGTATGAAGATAAGGTGTTGTAGTTCTTGGGAAATAAATCCACCACTTTCTTTTGAGTACTCAATAAGATTCAGGTGCCTTCACATCCATTTTAGGGATAGTGATGTCGACGTCGAGGGTGTCACTTGATTTGGAGTGGGTGAGGATACAAGGGGGTGTTGTTTCTTAAAGGGGGAGTGCCAAGTATGGGACCTATAGTACTAGGGCGTGCTAATCCAGTGGGGTGCACTAGGGGTACCAAGTACTCCAAGATGGGGCATGCCAGTACTAGGACAAGGTGTATCAGGGTTCCAAGGTACTTAGTCCCAAAAAAGTGGGGCTTAAGGAGTGACCACAACATGCATTGGACAAGTTTCCAAAGGAGTGCCAAAAGAGGGACACCATCAGGGGTCCAAAATGGTGTGCTAATTTGAGTTCCAAGATGGGGCGCCAAACTTGGTACTATTACTAGTACCAGTATCGATACTTAGGGAGTACCAAAGTGGGGCACCAATAGGGTGTTCAAGGAGAGTACCAAGGGTGCTCTAGGGTGAGTACCAAGGGTGCACCACGGTTCAGGACAAAATCCAAGATAGAGTTCCAAAATGTGGAACTGGACATGCCATCACCACAACAAAGTCTAAGGATGGAACCAAATGAGGATCACCATGATATTTGAAGGATGCGGGATTCTTCTAGGATAGGTATTATGATGGTTTCTCAAGGATAGAAAGGGGTAGAACATAAGTGGTAGGGGTTTCCCAAGATAAAAGTGGTAGACCATAAATTGGAGTGAAGGATCAAAAAGTTGGTTCAACCTTCATCTATTTGGGAATCCATCGAATAGCTTATATAGGGGAATAAGAGTACCCTACTGCTATTTGGAATAGCATTCTACAAGGTAAGCTTCTTCCCCCAAGCAAAGTGTCATGGTGGAGAGATCCAAGAAGGCACAAAACTAACAATTAAAGAGAAAGGTGATCTTGGAAGGGGGAGGGCGTTATTGCAGTGAGGAGTGGAGTTGTGTTCAAAGGAGTGGAGTAGAGTCTACAAGCATTATAGAGGAATTGGACTTGAAGTTCCTAAGAGGGGGACTTGGATCTTGGAGTGGGTAAGCCTTGGGCTGAATACCACGAGAGGGATAGGGGAGTACCAAGGGGAGTACAGTGAGTTCCGAAGTGACTTGGAGTTATAGTGTTTGGAAGGCACTGGAAGAACTATAGCCAGGGGTGAGGTCAAGAAGACAACCACAACTTGAAGAGTGGGTGCAAACCTAGGGGTGGGGACTTGTATTGGGTTCAAGGGAAGGGCCTAGGGTAGTGACTAACAAAAGATTTGAAATTGAATGTAGACCGAGCCAGGGGCCATTTTGAAATCAATAAAGCTATCCATTTACCGTACACTAGTGTTGCACTATTTTGTGTGTATGTATTGGGTTGTATTGCATTGTGTAAATAAGTTTGCATTGCTAGTTAGTTCTATTGTGTATTGGTATTTTGGTGTGTGTAGGTTTTGATCTTGAGTGTGCTAAGGCATAGTTCGACACTCTTGGGTGCACTTGGTTCCCACAAACAAGTGAAGAAAAGAGTTTCGGTAATGCTTTTTTAAATGATTTTTTTTTTAAAATATATTTTTTTATAAAATTATTAATCGACTCATACCAATGCTGATATAGTGTCTGTATAAGTTCTCGTACGATTGTATAGACATCATACAATTCGTACAACTGGGAGGGAAAAAAATATCTAAGGGATTGGGACAAAGTGTTTTGAATTTGATGATTTATCAGTCAAGCTTTAGGTTCTTAGGTCTTCTAGACATGATGATAGGGTTATATTTGACTTGAAATGCTCCAAAATTGTAGCTACCTTCTATATTTGACAACCACCTCCTAACTTCAAAATCTTGTAGATATGACCTCATATGTATAATTTGGACAAAAAAGGCTAAAATAACTTTCGTTGACACATTAAATCTAATGGTGAGCTCAAATTTGTACCAATATACTCCAATATGAACTTGCAATACAAAATCACAAAGAGGAACCCCCATAGAAAATGATATTTCAATCAATTTTTCTTATTCTTTAGGTTATCATTTGATGCAAGAGAGAAACATACTCAAATTTCCCCCATAGAAAATGATATTTCAATCAATTTTTCTGATTCTTTAGGTTATCATTTGATGCAAGAGAGAAACATACTCAAATTTCAAGATGCACCAATATTTTCATTCAAGATCTTCCAAAAATACTAACCAAAGGCACTCATGATGCTTTGACACCATGTAAGATTTGGCTATGGAGATAGCCACCCAAGATATAGAGTCCTAATGGAAAGAACAATGAAATGAGGAGATCAATATGACAAGAATAAATCTTATTCCTATCAAAGAGTTCAAATAGAATGATCATGTAAAATGTACGAGAGGCCCTTGGTTATATAGGCCAAGGTGAGACATATGACTACATAAAATTATTACAATAGTCTTAATCTTATGATATGAGACATAAAGTGATAAGTATCATGTGTGTACCCTAAGTAAAATTAACTAGACTAGTGTGAATAAGAAATAAGAGGTAAACCAATTAGGTAATATCCTTGTTTACACTAACACTAACAGTTCCTTTGCTATCTCCCCAAATTTTTTTATGCAAATATATTTTCACACACATATATATTTGTACATATGCAAATTTAATTTAATTTTATATATTTATACATAAACATAAAGGTACAAATATATGAGAATATATTCATATTCTTTTTTTTTAGGGTGGAATAAAAATAAAAAATTTATTAGAGAGGATTAAAAACAAATACACCATAAAGATTCTAGATAACTTAAAAAATCTAGCACATCAACCAAGACTCACTTCCTCCATACTTGATGAGTTAATCATCGTCCATGTGGTCATCTTGAACAAGCTGAAGAAATTATTGGGAGTCATCTTGTTTCAAATCCCCCAGTTCAGAACATTATAGTTACACCCCCCTTGAAAATCCCATTTAGCTGAACAATCAACTACCTTGTTCCATTCTCTGGGAATATGAACAAAGACAATGGAGTCAAAATTTGTGGCCAAATGAGAACTTTTTTAGCCACCACAACCAAACTCCAAGAGTATTGAACATTTCTTTTATTCTGAATAGAGACCATAATCATGGATTATATTTCACATATAACCCTTTTCTAACTATTAGCACAAGATCTTTCCAAAGCTATAAGAATGACCAAAGATTTTATTTGATTATTAGAATGTCATCCCATATATGTAGAGAAGAAGAAATTAACCAAGTCATCACTATCTTACGAAACTCCACCAATCCCTACATCATCCAAATTACCTCAAGAGGATCCATGCATATTGGTTTTAAAGAATCCACACTAAGGAGGAGACCACTTGCCAATCTTGTTCACCTTCCTAGAAGTTTGGGCCCAAGTGCTAGCTCTAGCTTGGGAGATAAATGATGAGTAACTTTAGAATATTTTCCAAACGCAAGTTACAAGAGGAGAGAGGCCCCTCATCTTTGAATTTAGCTTCAATAGTCTCCCTAAGAATACTTTTAATCTTATTCCAAACCTATAAAATTAAGCCTTGATGCTCTTAGAAAATTTTGGCTCCGCTCCTTTTCAGAATGCTTTGGTGACGTTTGGATTAAAACTGCCTTGATCGTTTGTTCGATTTTTGTTGAAGGTTTTCGGTTCCTTTCAAAACCCGTTTCTAGTTCATTGCTTCAGTCAAAAGATTTGATGGTCCTTGCTGGTTTTGTTCTCCTTTGATTTTGTTTTGATGGTTTCAATCCCTCTTTTTGTGAGACTTGTTTTGTTTGCCTTCTTGGTTGCTTTGTAATTAGGTCTGGGCCCTTCTCGTGTGTTTACCTTAATCAAAACAATAACGTACACTAAGAACTAAAAAAATACACATGTGAATAACATATGGAGGGTACAAATGTACCAAAATACTCAATATACTCTCCAAGGGAATACTACAAAAAATCATTAAAAACAATACATATCAAGCGATTTTCCAATGTGAAAGTTGATTCAAATCAATACCTCACTCGAGGGTAATGATGCAATTAGTCCTCTACATCTAGGAATATAACTAGGCTAGAGTAAATTCTTAACACCCAACTAACCTATTTGACTCGATATAATTTTACTCACAAGTTAACCTTTTGACTCAAAATATACTAACCGGGATGATAAATGTCACATCTTGGCTACTAAATACCCCCGATGTTGGGCACATAACATACCAACCCTCAACATGTTTTGCCCTCAAATGGTGGGAAAGACAAACAATATGAGTTTTTGAAAATTGTAATCAACTATTTCCATTCTTCATTCCATCAATCCATCCATATAATATCTTAGATGGTGGTCTTTGGGGAATTATGCTCTAAGAGTTGTTGCTCCTTTTTGATCATTTATGCCCATGGTTGTTAATAATTTTAAAATTGTTTATGTTCTTCCTTTGATGCCTATCATATCCATATCTAATGCCCCTTTGATATTCCAGGCGGCGTTTTCATGGTCATTACTTCTAATGGTCAAGTAGGTGATATGCAAAAAAAACCTTTGTGGGCATAACCTTCTATTTTATTCCATCTGACTTTTCTTGGACATGTTGCTTTGCTACTTGAGTAGGTGCAGAGTTTGAGCTTCCTTAACAATCAAGCAAGTCCTCATCATGCTCTTCTTCATTTCCTTGTGTTCTACACATTGTTCATATTGTAGGGGATTTCGTCCTAGTTCATACACAACACATTTTATAACCTTGATTAGTTCCTCATGCTATGCAAACCAAGGTTTCTTGCATTTCTTTTGTCTATTAAGATTCATATTTCTTACAAGTTTCTAGCCAAGACAATACAAGAACAATGCCTTAACCATCCAAAGGAATACTATGAAAAAATTGGATGTAGACATGTGGTGATGGAGAATTTCAAATATGTGCATATAGCTTTCTCACCATCTACCTGAGTTTCCTTGATATTTTTTAAGTCAATATGCAACCGCTTAGCTTCGCCAGTGTTAAATAATCTATACCTACTGTTAGAGCTAGAAGATGAAAATTTGCTCTTTTCAAATTATCCATTTCATACAATATTAGAGCTTCTTTAGTTGAAAACAAGAAACTTTGACCTCTTTGAGGTTTCTCTTGATTGAGGAGTAGGGCTTCATCTTCCCCTTCATGAAACTCCAAGACTTGACTTAAGCACACACTTCTTCTCCGATCTCTCTCCCCCCCTAGGCTATCGCATTAGGTTAGGATAAAGTCATAAACCCTTCTAAAAGTTACCCATTTGAACCATATAATAAATTCAAGGTTGAAAATACTACAACCGAATACTTTTTTTGTATTGACCAAAACAAGATTACAAAGAATGACAGCTACCAACTAGTAGCTGAATGAGTAAAAACAATACAAACTAGTAACCAACAAATGGCCTTGACCAAACTAAGAGGCTGATGACAACCGAATACTTGATATTCCCAATACACATCATAATATCACAAGCAAATGCACGTCAACACTTATAAATATGTAGGCGACATTAGTGCAATTCTCATATTTGAATTATTCGCAGTTCTTGGGAGGAAAATTCGATTCAAATGTTTCTTGATGGGAAAACCAAATTATAAAAGAGCATGTCAATGTTTGTCGCCTATTTTCTTTCAGACCAAATTTTGTGAGTTCTCTTTCTTTCATGCTTGTTGCAAAGAATATCTATGTACAGTATTTATAGGTACAAAGAATTTATCCCTGTTAAAGAACTGTTATGGCAGCACATCACTGCGCCATGACAAAGAAATCCATCTTGCACATGATATGACATTTTTACAGGCAATAATATGCTCCAAAATCCTTCTTGGATCTGTCATAAGCAACCTAATGGTTTAAATTATTGAAATTCATAAGGTAATGCAGATAAATCATACAATTTTTTTAAAACTTTTGAATTGAATCATATCCAGTTTCCATTGAACTACATGAGAGAGGCATTTACCATGAAGACTGCAGAAACCTGACACATGTTATTTGCAGTTAACTGTTAAATCTTCAGACATTTTATTCTCCTCAGCTACTTTGAAGTGCCTCTGTGAAGACTAGGAAGAATCTGCATTGACCAAAGACAACCATACCTGCCTTCTTTGCTCCCTTTGCAACTTTCTTAGATGCTTTATCTGTTGCCGAAGAATGTAATTGATTACTTTCAAATAATTAATTGAATTGTGATCTCTAGATATGGATCCCTCAGAACCATAAGCACATCTATCGCTAAGAATTTCGAGTGGGTGTGGAGTGTTCAAAAAGGCACTTTGAGCAGCTTGAGCTTGAAGTGTGCCTGAAAGCTCATTCTCATGTTCATTACCATCCTGCTTCACGTGATGGAGTCTGTAAAAACCACAGCCAGAAGGTAGTAATGGATGAGGAGGAGAGATTTTCTCATCTGGCTGCAAGATCAACAGCTGACCCATGGATCCATATAAAAAGTTCTGCATTCAAACATACAATTCATGCACAAAATTAAACAACCCAATGAAACATGTGCCAGAGCAGTTTCAGTATACACAAAGTGTGAGATCAAATCCCAAAAGATCATTCTAGCTACAAATTTACCTGGAAACTAAGACAAGGGTGATCTTGGAAACTAACATTTAACCTCTTCAAAACTTCAGCAGCATGCTTTGGATAATTACATGCAAAGGAACGGGGCACAATATCTCTGTGCATCATAACAGCCTGTACATGGTTGTTGGGTAAACCTAATTTCTGGAGCAGGTAGTTTCCTCCACACATAACGCAAGGTGAACCAAATGTTATAACTGGTAGAAGTGATGTTTTCAAGGCCACCCCTCTTATGAGCAGCATCAAATTTAGAAGCAACGAAATACTTCCTCCTAAGGAATGACCTGTGAATCGAAATTGTGCTTTCTCTCCATGTCTTCTCAAATGAGTGAGAATCTCAGGCAAGAGTTGTTCATACATTCCCTTGGCAGCCTCATAAATTCCTCTGTGTACAAGCACTTCAAAGTCCTGTAAAATAGTATATTCCGAGACTGTATGAGTTGCAAACCAAGCAATGTCATTGTTTAGAGCCATTCATATAGTTTTTCAATCAATTATGATATTTTGTAACTCAGAATACTCATGCATAACCAGATTACAAGAATCTCCAAATTAGGGTTTCAGAATGCATGCCTCACCATCTAGATACTCTTCCACATACCTCAAATTGCATGGGTTCAAAGAACAAGTTTGCTTGCCATGAGGCTAATGAATCAGATCCCTGTCAATGCAGAATACAATACAGATAGTTAAGACACAATCTTCTAAAATATACAAACCAGAAAATACCATGTACTGCACATCATGATGCTCAACAGATTACAAGCCAGTCTTGATGACGAAACTTTTAGAATCTCCTTGTAAACAGGGAAAGCTAGGATGAGAACATAATCAGAATGGAAATCTTTTGTATAAAGATCACTTTTGCATATGGAATTAAAGAGAGGAATTGTTCAAATTGGAAAGCCACCATATCCATGACTATGAAGAACTGCAAATTAGTATTAGAAGGCATTTTCATCTTGTACTTGCCTTAATTATGAAGTAGCGGGTATAGCTGCTATCATCGTCACATATAAACCACTCACAAAGAGGAGGAGAATGTAAAGACTGCAAATCTCTTGCAGCTGCTTGTTTTGCACCGTCTTCAGCAGCTACTAGAGCAGTAACTGACGAGGTAGCTATAATTGCAGCCATCTCTGACTTGGGCATGCCAGAGAGCTTACTAGGCTCAGCTTGTTGTGAGTCTGTAAATCTCTGCTGAGTAATATTCATATGAGGTGCTCTTTGTTCCATCGAAGTATCTTCTGCATCCTTCTCAGTTTCGTTATTCATCCGATTATTATCTGTGTCTGCTATTGCATCCTGTTTTGTCCCAGTATTCAAATTTTCATCGTTGTCTGCTTGATTTCTTCTCTCGGATTTAAAAGGTAGGATGTATTTTGTTTGTGAATGTATGTAAGAAGCTGCAGATGCAGCTATTTCATAAGCCACTCTAGGGCTCAAAGAGAGCCTAGAGTTAGTTACATTATTGTCCCTAGAGTTGTCTTCTTCTTCTGTCTCAGAAGAGATTGAAGTTGATTGCAATTCAGCATTTGCAGTTGGCTTCGAGCTCATAACTTTAGCAATTGTTTCAGTAGTCTTGTCCAAGGATGAAGTAACAAAACGGAGTCGATAGAACTTCCAGAGTTCTGCTGGCTGTGTGGACACAAATGAAAGTTTAGGTCTTTACTACTAACTACCATGGACATTAAGAATGACATGACAAGAAATAATGCTGCTGCGAATTTCTTTTTACATATACCATAATCACAGATTCCTTAACAATAATAAAATAATGAACTCTCAGCAATTTGATTATTATAAACAATATCCGTAATTACCAGTAAGGATCTATTCAAGGAATAAAAATTTGATAAGCATGGAGATATCGAACTCGATGCATCTGTACCTTAATCCGAGGTATTGAATATGCTCTGTCACAGAGAAATGACATTTGGGCGTAAACCTTCATCTCTGGCAAAGATACTGGATGCAGTAACCTAGAGAAGGAATCCCTGTCGTGGGTGACTTCATTGATAGATTCTTGTTTCCTCAGATAACACAAAAAACCATCCTGACCTTTGGAAACGTGGTCAGGATGACTGGGCTCACTATTGCTTTCACTCATTTCGGAGGAGCACTCAACCTCTTGGGACAGGCAGGGTTCTGTCTCTGAGCTTGAGGCTCCATTTGAAGAAGATTTTGGATCACATTTCTTGTCTTGTTTCCAATAAAACCCAAACTCTAGTATCCTCACAACCCAATTGGCATGACTTGACTGATCGGTATCATCAGGGTTTTCTGGCTCGTTTCCATCATTTGATGATATACAGTTGCCTTGACTGCCTTGGGCCCCCGAGTTGTCATGGGGTGCATTTAATTTTGTCGGGTTTTTCTCAGCAACCTTCTTCAGTGAATCTTCAGGACTAATAAGGTCATTTTTCCCTGCGTTTTCTTCCTCTGCCTCTGCATTGGATTTGTCAATTAGTTGGGGAGTTTTCACAGCCTCGCATACTGAACAATCAAATCCATCGCGACTTTCACCAGCATTTAGGTCAGGTTCAGCGCCTCCTTCCACGTCCTCCCCACTTGTTTTGCTAATCCGAATAAATTTCAGCGGAACAGGAAAAAGTAACGGGGGTGAGAAGAAAGGTTCAGAAATAGGAGGAAAGGACTCTGGATATTTGCAAGACTTTAATTTAGCTTCACATTTTGATCCCAATAACAAAGGTACACTCTTAGCAGTGGAATAATCTCTTGATTTTATGCCTGTGCCAGCTTCTCTACCTATACCTGTCACAGTTTTCCAAGCCAGAGCATCCATGGAAGATGTTTTTTATGTTTCCCCTAATCAGAATTGTTTTTATCAAAATTCTAACCTTACGAAGATGGAGAAAAACGATACCTTAATCACAAAGTTTCTTCAATTTTTTCTCAAATATTCATTCTTACACATGCTTTTTTTAAGGACGAAGAAATCTCTGGGGAAGGAGTAATTTACAGTTGCTTCCTGTTGAAAAAGCACTTTGATTTTTAATTCTTGTGGAGATACTTGCGCCATTTATCTCTTCCACCCATATGGTAGCGTATGCGTATTCCTTTTCCATGAACTCCCCGACAATGGCGGTTCTGATGGAGGGTCTTACACGCGTCGCCAACCCATTTCGTCTGGATCTTTCATGATGTCGCACTCCCATCGGCCATTGATTCCTCTGAGCTCGATTAGCGGCCAAGATTATCATATCAAACCTCTTCTTACCCTCGTGCACAAAATTGATTTTCCTTCACCACCCGAGAGAGCGGAATCTGTCGACTGTCTTGATTTTCTTTAATTAATATCTTGATGATCTGATTTTGTAAGAGTTGAATGGTGTTATTGGGGTTCAATTCTATGCAATGCATCTCCTTTGCAACGTCTCATGTGTCTTAAGATGGAAAGTAAGCTAAAACTAGCAATCGCACCTTGTGCAATGGGTACGCCGAAGAGGTGTGGAAGGTCAATCAGGGAAAAAATTGGTTTACTTTTTTCATACATTTGTGTAGTATATAAGATTATTTGATAGATCATTTGTGTATTATATTTATTATAATTAATTAATTTATTTATGTTAACAATCTTATATTTATTATGTAAATTAACTATATATAAATTAATTCAATATCTTTATTTTGTAGATGTTATTTTTATAACTAATTAATTTATTTATGTTAACAATCTTATATTTATTATATAAATTAACTATATATAAATTTATTCTATATCTTTATTTTGTAGATATTAAATAACAAAAATATATATCTATAATAAATATATTGATATTTAATATTATATCTATTTTGCATCATAGTAATTTTCATTTAATTTAAAATACATCATAATAGTAATATATTGATATTTAATTTAAAATATATTGGTATTTAATATTGATATCTATTTTGCATCATAGTAATTTTCATTTAATTTCTATTTTTTTATTTTACATCATAATAAAATAAAATAAATATTAAAAAAAAAACAAAATAAAAACCTAAACCAATGCATCATAATAAAATAAAATAAATATTAAAAAAAAACAAAATAAAAACCTAAACCAAAATTATTATGAAAGTAATTATTTAAAAATAAAATAAAAAAACAAAATGTCTGCCCCTCTCTGCTTTCTCCGCCTCCAGCTCCTCCAGCAAATGGGATCTCTACTCCTTCCCAGACACGTCAATCACCAAAAAATCGTTTGATTCACAACTTACTTTATTACAGCCGAAGAAAATACGAGATCGCCATTTCCTATGCAACACGTCACACATACAATAACAGGCGAAAAGCAAAAAAAAGCGGCAGGAAAGCAGAACAAAGCTGCGAAAAACAGTGAACTGATAGCAACGGAGAAAGCAGAAAAACAAGGCAAAATGATGGACGGTTGAGAATCATTTTCATGTCAACCAAGCTTATCCTACGTTTTGAACCGTTGATAGGCAAAATGAACTCTGAAAGTTCATATAGGACACGCCTTCGGCGTAATAAAGTGGTTAATTTTGTGGTTGATTTTGAATGTATTATCACTTATTTATTTGTTTGTTTTGATTAATATGGGAAGGTTATGGACTCATTGAAGGCAAACAAAATGAGTTTCATAAGAAGTGAGACCGAAACAAATAATCCAAAAACAACGTCCCACTTAGAGGGGTCACAAAGTAGTAGACTAGAGGCCAACAAAGAACAAAACCACCATCTATAGTGGTTTAAAACCAAAAAAGCTTCAAATAGTTTTGTTTAGATTTAACTTTACAATGCTTTTAACAATCAAACACCAAATGAATGGGATTATAAAGGTCACCTAAACATAAAGAGGAGTATAAATCATTTTCCTTGATAGAGGGCAAGGATCCAAAAGGAGGAATGTCAAGCGTAGTCTCAATTGAGCCATCACATTTTTCTTTCAAAGACTATTCATTTTTGTCTACAACATATGACAATCTCTAGTACTCATCCCCAAATAAGGGGTGAAAGGACCTTGTAGATTCTTAGAATATTTGTGATCACTCGAGGAAAAACTACACACATGAATAGCATGTCTTGCCATGTGACAATTATAGCACATCGCAGGGAACCCCTCATAATCAAGTTGTTGAACCCTTTCTCCAAACTTTGAGGAGAGAGTGATCAAGGAAGGGAGTTGCTTGTCAACCACAATGTTGACACAAAATCTAGCATATAGAAAACGCTTTCTAGATCTGAGACCTTTTTAAAGCCAACACTATTGAGATCCAAACCTAGCTCCCACTTTGTGAGGAAAAGGCGTGATTTTCCAAAAAACCAAGGACCACCCTTTAGGGTTTGAAGACAATCATAAATAAGAGCGAACAAGACAATGAAGAAGCTAGAAGAAAGAACAACAATCTCTAGCACATTCTACTTCTTCCTTGCCTATGATATGAAACTATCCACATTCGACTAAGCATCCAAAAACTTTCCCATGAGAGAATTCACCCACATGGAGGGTGATCACCTATTTATTTGTATGGTGTATGGTTAATATTCCAAAAGCTTGGGTTTACTATTAAGGTTTTGAAGTTTCTTTTCTTTTAAAGTTGTGATTGTATATTCTATCAAAAATTAATGAAGGTATGATGTTGCTTCTTGTAATTTTTATTGGTTTGTCACTAGATCTCATTAGCTTATTGTTGAATGTCCCATATCCTCTTGGAAAATTCAATATCTGTATCCAAGTATTTTGCATGGGGTGGTGCCTTATTCAATATGGCAAGTAGTGTCATATCAGTGGGTTCCAATTCATAGAGGTAGACCTAGAATGGGCTATGCCCCATTGAGTTGTGAAGAGAACGATTGTAGCTATCTTGGTTATATGGAAATTATCATCCCATGAATGAGGATGCTTTAAGTGATATATTTGAATAATGTGCACAATCATTTGGTTGAAAACCTTTATCTGCTCATATCTCTATGGGTAGAATACTATGGCCTTTGCTAGCTTTGTGTCCATCATAAAACAAATACCAAACATAGTTGATAAACTATATCCCTATTTGACACAATTTTACATCATCTCAAACAATTAGCAAACTTGTTGGTACTCCTTTTTGTGCCAGATGTTGAGGTAAAACTATTGGAGGAGTGTGGATCAACTTTGATGCTCATCATTCTATAGTTTTCCTTGAGTTTGTATAAGTTCTTAAGGTTTGTGATTTGTTACTCCTCACAAATGGTTGGTCCAAGGGTATTTATAGGTACCTTAGGTGGCTAGGGTTTCTAAAAAAATATATGACATTCATCCCTTAAATGACACTTGTCCTCAATAATTAGCTATATGGTAGTAATATCACAATATTCAACACATTAGATGCTAAGGGACATCCAATTTTCATCCACTTTCTTTATTTTCAATGTCTTTGTCCCTTTTATTATTCTTTGGGTGATCACTATTGAGTGTATCATAGTTTCTCGATTTACTAAATTATTCTCCTTGTACATTGATGATGATTATACCTTAGTACAATTTTATGCCAACACTTAGAGAACATTATAAATCCTTTGATCTAATTAAATTTTTTATTTATCCTAGGTAGTGGGTAATGTTTTTTTATCGATATTGTTTAACATCTTATAATTAATGCACAAGCACATGGTACCAACATTTTTCTTGAGAAATATTATCATTGAACCCCATTGTGAAACAATAGGTCTAGTTAATCCCTTATCTAAAATTTCTTGTAATTGCACTTTTATTATATATATATATTTGTTGTCATCACTTTTTAAGGTGCCTTGTATAATGGTTTTGTCCTTGACTAAACATCTAAAGAGAATCCAAACATCCTTTTTGGAGGAAGTCTTACTAATTCATTCAGAAAGGCATTTGTAAACTCTCCTAAAAATTGATAGTTTAATAAATGGGAATTATCTCATCTTCTACCTCTTAAATATGTGTCACAAACATATGGAACCTTTTCCTTTCGCCTTTCTTTATTACATAGCTGAAATTTTTCCTTAATCTTATTAGTCATAGAACTCCCTATATTAATACTAGTCTACCTTGATCACCTAAGCATTCCATGTTTTTCATGTAATAATTAACTTGAGCCCTATGGCAACTAAGTTGGTTGGTACTAAGGATCATGTTGTAAGATCCTAGTGGAGCTACATACAAGTTTACTCTGGTAAAACGGCTTTATAAATTCATTTTTTCCCCTTAAACAATAACAATTCTACCAACTTGCATGCTTCATTACCATAGTGAACAATCCATTTATACTCCATAAAATAAGCAGCACAAGAAAATTTACTAAGCATTTCAAGAGATATAAAACACTCAATTTATCATATATCTATGGAAATGGAAATTGGGAATTTGTATAACATATTTTTGACATCTCAATTTGATTTGTTTGGTGCTTTGTTTATAAAATATCAACTAGAAAATGCATGTGATTATATGTATGAGGTCCTATTTGTAGTTCTCAATCTATGCATATATTAGTTTTTCATTCATTTTTGGTTTCTCATGTTAGTGTTATTATCAATCTTACTCAAATATTGGTAGGTATAATAAACATCACCACATATATAACATCCAACCCTAGGTGGCCTCCTACAAGAATTATAGTTATTAGTATCGTTAGGTCCTCTAAATGGGTTCCCATCTTCTTGTCAATTATAGGAATTTTAATGAGTCCTTTGGTTCCTATACCTTCTATTACCATTAAAATTATTTCTATTGAAATCATTAATTTCCGTTAAAAGTAGTGAAGACCCTTATTTGCTTCTTTAAATTATCACTAAGACAGTGTAGGAGACTACACATTATTTTCCTTCTTAAGTTCTTTCTCAAACACTCTAGATTCATTTTCTTAGGATCATTTAGGTTAACCTTCCACATTGATTTTGGTATTAAGATGCAAAATAAAAATGCATACCAAGTGAATCCTGTTGCTAGAATGGAAAGATTGAAGGTGTTTTCATTGATGTCAATAGATCAACTGGTTATCAATTGGTTGTTGTTGGTTGTATATGTTGAGGATATTGAGAAAATTGTAATGAAGATATGTTGCAAGTGTTCAGTGGTTACTTTGATTTTTTCCCTAGATTTTCTCCTATATTTGTGCAGTTTAGATATGTTGTTCATGGTTGTTGGAAGATGCTATATATAGATTTTTAGTTGTTAATTCATTGCACAGTGCAAGTTATGCTCACCAATTGTGAACTGTGGTTTTTTGTGTTTTTGGTTGAGGTTCGGGAGAAATATTGTTGGCTCGGATTTCTCTTTGATGAAGTCTTATGATTTGTAGTTCTAGAGTTGAGTTGCCTTGATTATGTTGAAGATAATTTCAACATCTGGAAGAGTTATGCTTAATGGTTCTATGTATTTTATAGTGGTCTGGCCGACCTTGTGCGAAATACTACTTTGGAGTTGGTGAAGCGTGGTGGATCTATTTGGGTCCCTATGAAGCATGTGTTTGGGTCGCCCTCATTATATTTCCACCCTAGGATGTTTGGGCACATACCTAATTTGAATTTAATGTTGGACAAACGACTTTGGATATGTTTCAAAGTTGAAGATGATATAAATATAGGATGAGTTAGTGGTGAAACACATACAAGAGAGAAGAAGAGAGATAAGTGAAAATAAAAAGAGCAAATAGATGCGAAATTGATGCTATCCAATGAGTGTGTGTGATGCGAGTGTGGCAGATCAGTGTGAATCCTAAATGTTGAGTTTTTGTATGCAGTGAGTAGAAGGTGGACTCTATCATTCATGCATGTCTGTGAGTGATTGTGGTGGAATCCTTTGTTGTATTGAGTTTGGCTTCTCTCTGCAACAACTCTTCTTTGTCTTTTTTGTATCTTTGTGGTAGTGAGCCCTTCGAGTTGTTAGCCCTATTAGACAATGAGTCTTGTTTTGGATAGTGAGTCCTTGTTTTGGCAGTGAGCCTAGTTTCATAGGCAGTGAGCCTCTTGTAATCGGTTTTGATATTCTATATAGTGTGAGTTAATCCTCACCGTGGTTTTTCCCTTATTAGGTTTTCCACATAAATATGGTGTTATCATGTTTATGTGTTGGATTTAAGTTTTTGCATTAGCATTTGATGATTAATCATTTAAGTAGTAGAATTAGTTCCGATGAATGAATTAAAAAATTAAATATGTGACAACTGATTCACCCCCCTCTCAGTTGTCTCGTTCAACAAATCCCTCATACTTCTAGCATTAACGTACATATTTTAGGAGTTGTCTTAATTTCTCCCAATAATTGGTGTGAATCGAATTCTATGTTTAATGTTTTGGAACCTTGTCATCTTTGCATCATAAAAAATATAAGGTAACTAATGTTTCAAAATAAATAATTAAATTTCCAAAGTGATGCCACCCTTATTTGCAACCTTTGCACTTGTTCGCCTCTATCTCTAAACCTTGTTTCCACTTGTAAATTGAAGATATCTAATCTAGAGAAGGCAAATACTTGAGCTAAATTTTGAGGGACAAAGGGAAAATGGTGTGTTGTTAGGTATTGTTACCAATTTTTTGCTACAACTCAAATTGGTGGAGCTGAATTAAATATTGTTATATTTGAAAGTGAAAATACAGTTATTTCTGCATATGCTTAAGTGCTGCTTACGCCTTATTTAGCATTTATCAAGTGACAATCATGCAGGTTTTTGAGAAAGGCTGAATTTTAGAGAATATTATTCATGTTTTTTGCAAGAAATTCAAATGGAGTATCTGAGCTGAATATACAAATAATAAAGCATAATAGAGTTCTTTCATTTATCTCATGAAATGTTTCACATTACATATGTCATTTGATTGCGAGAATACAAATGATAAGTACAACACTGCATTTGAATGCTTTTCTTTCAAAATGGAAATGAAAGAACAAAATTTGAATATCCGCACAAGCCGTGGTTTTTAGCCAATTCTATTCATTGCGGAAAGTAAATTCTACAGATGAAGGTAAAAAGAATGAGAAAGCAGATAGCAGGAAACATATCCATCATTTCCTGATTCATCATCTTCGGTTGAGATGCTCCTGTTTCCCTCCGTCCTGATTCCGTTCCTGAGTGTGCCTGTAAGAGATTGAGAGGGGTGTTAATTAAGAGCTCCGGATATGAGTTGTACTACAAGCTCTACCAACAGACATACAATCTACTCTTCTAAATGCATAGAATCAATTAAGGGAGGAACAAAAGCATGAACTGAAAAAGGGAAAAAACATCATCCTCATACTTTATTTTTTATGCTAACACTGTTTGTTTCCTTGTGCAGGTATAGGATAAGCCATGTAGCTAATTATCATTTGAAGACCAAGCATGTGGGGGAAAATGGGCTCCCACAAGGGTAGAGCTCGATATGTTGCCCTTATATATTACAAAAGGGCCGAGGAAGAAAAATACAATCACCTTGCTCTTCTGAGCTTTACAACTTAAGGAGTAATCAAACTACAATTTATTTATTACAGTCAAATCAATGTATTGAAATAAAAGTTGCAAATGGATGATACTTTGACAACTATTTCAACTGAAAACTATCAATCTATTATGTTTTTCTAAACAATTGAAACTGTTGTTATAATATTGTTTTGTTGTTTAAAGTCTGTTCACATAAATGTTGTTTCATATTTTTATTGTTTTGGAACAACAGTGTTCTATCTCGTGAATGTGATAGTGAACATGCATACATATGCCACATCGACAAAATATTTAAGAGATGACAAAAGTATCTATAGGAGCTTCACGTTCTCATGTGCATTATGCATAGAGAGTGCTAGGTATAAAGACCAAGAATACGTAAGGATAAATGTGTATGTGAAGAGCTTCAATTTTTCAAAGCATCAAAATATGCTTGCAAGGAGTACTGGATAAGTATTTGATTAAGCAGAAGATATTTTGAGAATGGACAAGGTTTCAAAGAGTTTAAGCTGAACAACATAAGTGAAATGGGAGTTATGGTGAACAAGAAGTTTATATGCCATATCCTAAGAGTTCCAGAGATTGCAATTACATACATCTAATGCCTTCACAAAATGCGACAAGGGTTGTTCATAGACACTTTTCCATAATAGGTTTTGAGTTCAAAGCCAACCTGGGCTTTCATTTCAGTTTTTAGCAGAGTTGAGAAATTGAGCTCATAAAGTGGAGATGCAAGATGAAAGAGGTAAACTAAAAATAAAATGTAGCAGGGTTCATACATACTCATTTTAAAAAATGAAAGAAAATAGCCAGAACCAAAATGAAGGTTGCTCGGGGGTTTCAAATACCCAAATGTGTTTTATCTCAAGAATACTGTTATAAGATGCCATGAAAGGATTTCTATACAAAATGCAATTTTCTTTCATTTTTTAGAATACCCACATTGGGGTTTAAGATTTAAGTACAAATTCTACAATTTTCAAGAACACCCACATTGGTTTTTTTTGACAAAAGTATAGTATGTTTGAAATGCAGAAAGCTCATATGAGAACTTCAATTCAAAATATATTTTCTTCATAATTAACAAATACCCATTTTGGGTTTCGAGCTAAACACAAAAATAATAAATACCCACTCGAGTATGTCAAATTCAAATGCAGGTCTACTCAGTTTTACCATTTTTAAGAATACCCATATGAGCATTTTTATTAAAATACAAATTTCTTCCATTTTTTGGGTTACCCACTTTGGGGTTTTGAATTAAAATACGAATGGTATCATTTCCAGGTTACCCACATGGGTTTTTACAAAATAATTAAAAAAAGATGCTCGATATGCATCATGGGTCGATCCCAGTATGGAGTTTTAGTTACTTTTCAGAAAATGAGGAGAGCCATTTCGAGTTTTGCTTCATAGAAGATCAAAATCTAAGCATAAAGAATCAGGAAAAACAATTGTATGAAATGTAGATTTTTATAATTAAAATCCAGAGCCAAGAATGTATGGCGCGACTGAGTGGAGGAGGGTTTTCAGTTTGAAATGTAGGAGTTGTCAAAACCAACTTCAGACTCCAAGATCACTTGCATGCAAATGGATACCTGTCACAAGGAAGAAAATGGATGGAGAAAACAAACAAGGGTTTGAAGCTCTGAAAAATGGATAAATTATCTTATCAGAACAAAAAGGAATTCTTAAATATACAATGGATCAATCCTTAAGAAGGAGATCATGCAAACCCTAATAGAAACCCTAATAGGAAAAGCCTAATAGAAACCCTAATAGGAAAACATTTAATAATTAATATAATTATTAAATGTCACTTTATGCAAACTAAAGTGAAATCTTAAGAAGGGAATAAAGGTAACTTAATCAACATAATTAAGTTAAAACCTTTACTCTAACACCCCCCTTAAGATGAGCAAAAGTGCAGCTACAAACATGTGCAAAAAAGATAAGGTAACTACAATGCAAGAAGACAAACATGGGTCCCGACAACTAGGTCAGATCAAGTACCCAAATACAACCAAATCTCTGTAAAGTGGAGAAATAGAGAAAACCTCATGGGAAAAACTCTACTCCAAAAAGAGATGTAGAAAGCCATGAAGAACATCACTGAAGCAGAAGAAGCTGCAAACAACTGTCGAAAGATGACTGCTATGGTGCTGAAGAACCTCCTCTGAAGATAAGATGATCAGGATAAAAAAGACAACAATCTGCATGAGTGCCCCAAATGACACTACTCGAATCAGATGGCAAACAAAGGCAAACACCTGGAACAAAGATACAGATGGCACAAGTACCAATAGTTTGAAAAACACTGATCAACTGAGAATAGAAGATTCCTTCCAAGGCGAAGCCAACGAAGCATTAGCATGAACAGTATAACACCCCCCCATAATGCTGAAATGGGAGAGCCTGACAGATCCACTGAAATGGCGTGTAACACCCTGTAGTGCATGAAGGAGAAGATACAACATCTGAAAGTGCACAAGAAAGCACCTGCAACTGAAAAAGTGGTGTGCAAAACAAAGCACACATGCATGAGGCTGGAATCATATGGATCCACTGTTGTCATGGAGGGACACTCATCGGAAAAAGGTGTGATGGCAAAAATAAAGGCACTACACAACCCCCCATGGCACTTTATAATAACAGTGCGAGTACAAAATATGGCACAACCTTATGTACAAAATTCCCAAAAATGCATGTACAATAGTGTGACACTTTATCTCAGTGTGTTTACATAAAAGATAGCTTACAAATGATGCTCAAAATGCCCACAAAGAACAAAAAAACTAGAAATACATGAAGAACAGCAAAAAATTAAGCATCCCATGCAAACGAAAAGTTTCCAAGAGAAAATATGTCTAGGTAATTCACCAGAGTGTGAAAACACAAAAAAATGAATAAAATATACCTGGAGGGAAATCTGATGCATACAAAAAGGAAAATAGTGCATGCACTGAAGAATGTTCACATCTGCCTCCATGATGGAAAATAGCTTCAAATTTGTGTAGATGACAAAATCTGAAAAAATGGTCTACACCACTATGAAGTGCTCGCAACTAGCTTTCCATCGATATCTCATTTGCCAAAAACGGACACCGTGGCCAAAAGTTATGAATTTTTCAAAAACTGAATTTAGCTTGTAGGAAACGGGTTTTCTAGCAAAAACGTCTATTTCTAATTTGATTTCTGGAAGATCTACTCACTGTTTGTAGACAAAAATAAAAACCCAAAAATATTTTGATGCTACAAACAAAACCCAAAAATTGTTTTTTGATCGAACAAGCAAAAGATTAAATTTTTATTTTTTTTGACCTTCAGCCAGGAGAAAAATGACGTCTGATGCTTTTTGGACTACGATTTTCTCCAGATTTGTGCAAGATATGCACAATCTAAAAGATACCCAGTTCAGATTTCGACACTGGCTACAAAACCCAAAAATCATTTTTCCTGCAAATAAGCAAAAACTAGATTTTTGAAGCAAAAATGATGACGGCTCCAATAAAAAACGGCTTGCAACAAACCCTTGTAGCTCCAAATTCTTCAAACAAGAACAGGCATGCAGTAGGAAAGCTCTGATACCATGTAGGAGTTGTCAAAACCAACTTTAGACTCCAAGATCACCTGCATGCAAATGAATACCTGTCACAAGGAAGAGAATGGATGGAAAAAACAAACAAGGGTTTGAAGCTCTGAAAAATGGAGAAACTATCTTATCAGAACAAAAAGGAATTCTGAAATATACAATAGATCAATCCTTAAGAAGGAGATCATGCAAACCCTTATAGAAACCCTAATAAGAAAACATTTAATAATTAATATAATTATTAAATGTCACTTTATGCAAACTAAAGTGAAATCTTAAGAAGGGAATAAAGGTAACTTAATCAACATAACTAAGTTAAAACCTTTACTCTAATATGAAAGAATCACTAAAAAAATAAAAAACCCATTTTAGATTCATTATAGTTACAAATCTGAAAATGAGAAATGTAAGACACAGTGAGGAATCCATAGTAGAAATCTAGAACTACATATGGAGTGGCGCAGTTAGCACAATGGTCTTGTTTCATTTTTTTTTAAAAGGAAACATCAATTACTTCTTTTTTATGGAAGCTTTGATAAGCTTTGGTTTGACAAAGATAAACAATAGAAAGAGTAAGCTTACCCCTGAGATGTCAGTAGAGGAGTAAGAGGCATGACCAACACGTTGGAGCTCTCAAATGCAAGGGTTGAGCTCTCCCATGGTGACCAATAAGAGACAAGGCAAGCACAGAGATTGAAATGTAAGAAAATCAAAGATAATACACGTATAGGCCGCGACCTTAAGAGGTATTCTTGCTTTTCAAACAATGGAGAAGGTCATGTAATGTAGGAAGACAACTTACCATAGTTGCAGGATGAAGAGTCGACCATCTGAAGACCAAATCATGGAGTTCCCAAGCATTTGTAGGCTCAAATCGAGCATGTTCATGGCGGCGGTTGTAGAGCCATTTCTTTCCCAAGTCTTCACTCTCAAAAGTGCGAAATGATAGGGCATTCCTTGTGTTTTGTTCTTTAGGGTTTCTCAAACCCTAAGTCGACTTAGGGGGCACTTGCTTAAGTTTAAATATTTATTAATGCCCAAGTTAATATAGCTATGATGGCCAATTCATATAGTCTAAGACATTTCATTCTATGTTATACCTTGTTGAAGGCTTTCATGCCTTAGTTTCATTTTCTAGAAATTAATTGTAAAGGTTTTTTGCCTTGGTAAATTATTTGTCAAATTGATTTTGGAAAAATCAATTAATATTGATAGGATAGTATGCATTATATTTTTATGATTTTTTATAAGAAAAATCAAACTTTGTAAAAGGAGATATAAGGTATTGTTTGTAAAATATTTTCAATATTTAATTGCAAAAATAGATCAAATTGTAAAAACTACATGTATGTAAAACATAAGCATAAAACAATAATTTATAAGTTGGTTTATGTTTTCTTGCTATTTTTAGGAGTTGGACATTGACTTTTCCTCTTGGTTGGATTTAAGATTCCTTTTGGAGAGATAAGGTGCTTTCTTTGCTTTAAAAGCAGATTTTGCTTATTTTTAGAGGCCTGACAATATGTGCATGCAAAAAGTGAGACTTTCCACTTTTGTGTTGGCTTTTTGGACAGTTTTGGGACCTTTTCCTGGACCTTTTTTCTAGAGCTCGGATTAGGGTTTAGAGGGATAAATCTTTGAGGAAAACTTAGGGTTTTCCAGTTCAGTTCTAGTTTCTTGCTCTTACACATTTTTGAGCTTGTAAGCTGCTTTGTACTCAGTTTGAGATGTTTGGGCATACTCCTACAATTGAATAAAAAACAACATTCCTACTTATCATTTTTTGGTGTCTACTCGCAGTTTTAGTTTGATGTTACATTGTAATATCTGTTTACAGAATCTTTGTTATGTCCTAAGACTGTTATTTTGATTTAGAAAAGTCCAAAGATATAGGTTGCATGTTGTATTTGAAATCATATCTTCATGAAAATCATTTATGCGTAATTGTTCATGAGAGGTTGTGAAATTTTGTTGTTTTTTAAAAAACTATTTGTGAGAAAAAACCAGAGTCATCATTAGGTTATCAAGTATTGAAAAAATCATTTCAAATCATAGATCTTAATATTCAGTTATTCTCTATCCCGATTCCCAGAAAGATCTTTAGAATAGGATCATCATACAGAGAACTAACTCACTCTGGAGATTCTCTTTTCATATAGATTGCCCACATCTAGAAAGAGTTTCCATGTTGCAATAGGTAGTCTGATTTTTTGCGAATCTGACGGGGTGCATACCTAATTGCTAACAGGTATATTCCAACCTCCACAACACACTAATAGAAATATTTAGAGTGTGTGTAAATCTAGTGGTAAAGTGATGGTGGTGTGTGTATAAAATAGTGATCATAATACAAAATCATGAGGTAAAACTAGAGCAAGTGCTGCATGAGATGTGATGGAAGTCAATGAAAATATGGAGATCACAAATAAATGTAGGCAAGGGAATATAATGGGATAAAGAGTTGAAAATTAGAGAGAAGTTATAAGAAGGGTTTTGGTCAATGGGGGAAATAAAATTAGGGATCTATTGCACTCAAATGAGGAAGGGTGAATGTGAACTATTTGCTATCTCATAAAGTTGCACCCTTATCAAGTTTTAGAACTTGATACTTTAGAGGAACATGGGAACTTTTCCAGGCTGTGGGTCACCTAAAAATGGAAAAGAACCTCCAAAGAATGTCGACTTCCTACCAGTTATCATCTAACTACTGATTCTTTTAAAGGAAAAAGGGAAGAAGGATTACTGAAAATGAATAAAACTGTAAGCTGTGAATATTACTTCCTATGGTGATACACCTATCTGAAAAGGATCATGAAAATTCAGGTTTTGAAACACTTGAATACTGTTCATAACATATAAACTACAAAATTCATTTCTATAAATTTATACATCAATGTTTCATAGGAAAGTTTGAGTGCAATATCTTCAAAAGGAAAATAAAATTTTCACAATTCAAAGGCTAAATGCAATTTAAACATAACCTGTAACCTGTATAAGTATATTTCATAGAAAAGACATGAAAAGTAAGACAAAACCACAAGGAGATAAATACCTCACTAATAGTTTGATCGATCACTAGATTATGCAAAAAACTTTAATAATGAAAAGACAACACCATACAATCAATAGTACTCAAGGTAGTATATGTATATCATATCCCAAAACTGAGTTACAAGACATGTTCAAAACTATAGCAAAGGACTATCAAAGTCACAATCTACAAAAAAATGCATAAAAAGAACTCTCAATAATGAGTTGCAAAAATGATTAAGTGAGCAAGCTCCACCAAAACAGGTTCTAGAAACCTCATGGGTCAGATGCCCCTCTAAAGCCAAAAAAATCTAGGACCTAAATCCTCTCCAAAAGAGCTCACAATGGTTGAAAAAGTCAAATTGACCCTATCAAACCATAAAAACCTCTCAAAAGTGCCTCAAACTAAGTCAAAAGGCCTAAATTTGCTCCAAATATCTCCAAAGAATTCCTAGATGCTCTCCATATGTTGGTTAACTGAAAAACACATCCCAATATTCCCTCCATGATCATAAATTCAAAAACAAACTCCTTCCTCCATGACTTGGTCTTGAGAGCATGTGCCCCTATTTGGCCTCCATGGATAGTCTCCTCATAATCATAATCTTTGAAGAAGTCTTCAACAAGACCATCATACCATATTTATTGCATTTTAAAAGGAGATGCATGAATTAAATGATTTATAAAACATCATAAAAGTTTACACATTTACATAGTTTCCTAATGCAAAGATTCTAAGGTATAACGTTAAGACTGATGCTAATAAGAGGACATAAGTCATATGGACTTAGTCAAAAATATTTGCAAAAGTATAAGTTACATTACACTATACCCTAGAGAATTCATAAGACAAACAAAAAATACCATGAAGGTATTATACATGGTAATGAAAAGTCTAAAAATGTGATAAAAATCAATCCCCACGGGTTAGGGTAAGAATGAAACCCTAAAATAAAAGGAATCAAATGAAGTGCTAAGGCATTTCATTTTGTTGAGAAGCTTCTCAAGGAAGCTACAGCCCCATCGCCATGGGTTTGTAGAACAGAGCTCCCTGGAGATTTTGATGGCATATTTCGATGCTACAGAGACAATTTTTTATGATTTCCCTCCCAGACACTCACTGGAAAGCCATCCTAAAATACTCTATTGGTTTTTGACTTCCATTGAGAAGAAAGGCTCAAACTCGAGCCAAAACTCTGTATTATGCCTTCAATACTCAGACTCTTTAGTTTCAGGCTGCGACATATATTTTCTCTGGTCTTTTAAATATTCTTTCCTTCTCTGTGCGTAACCTCCTCTATGTATAAAAATACAATGATATGTTTGTTTCTCAAGTTTATTTCATGTATTTCTCTTCATTTTTTCCACACTTAATAGAAAAATTATATAGAGGCTGCATCCTTTATTCATTTATGGTCTTCATCCCCGTGTGTAAAGCAAAAAGAGAGAGCTCAAAAGAGCTATCTTTGGCATTTCTCAGTACGAGTATGATTCAAAAATCTGTGCATTCTTTTCTCTGCAATCTATGACTTTATTCTCCTCCATTATCCATGGATGCAACTCAGATTTCTAGCTACAGATTCAGTACATTCATGTGGCCATGGCTCCCACGAAATTTACAGTGTTTTTTTTTGCCTCATAGAAAATAAAACCCCAAAAACCTAACATTTAATCATGGCAATCATGTCCTCACACAAAATTGTGACATATGCCTACACAATAAAATTATCAATAGATTCCTTGGTACTGTCATAGTGAAAGCTTTTAAGATATCCATATGTCTATCACTAAGCCTTCAAACTGCATATATATGCTAAGTACACATTTACCTTCTCAAACCCCTAACTTGTTTATCATTGTCACCTCATAGTTATAAGAAATCTCTTGACATCTTGGTACTTTACTTGGATCCTTTGAACAGTAAGAAACTCTCCTATATAGTTGTCATCATGATGATGTCATTAGTTCACCTTCGATTTAGATTGTTGCTTCAAGATTTTTCAGTCATAAACTGCTCAGATAATATCTTCATTTTAAACACCTTAGCATCTCTATCTGCTTTTTACTATGTAGTATCTTAGCTAACTTGGCTGTAATGGAATTACACAAGATTATAACATGAAAAAGATTTCATGAGAGAGTAGACTAAAACAAACCTTAAGAAATAGGCCATTAGCATTTGGTACTCGTGAGATATATGATATACACATTGCTTATTTACTGTCAAACTCCATGATTGTTGAATGCCCTAAAAATAATGTATCCTTAGTGTTTGGTCTCTGTCCCAAGCATGTACAAAACTTTGATTGTTTCTCTACTCTTCATTTACAACTTAAAAACTGTTTGCTTGAGGACATAAGGTAAAATAACTGTTCTTAAAAGAAATGATGACCAAGCTTAGAGAAAAACTGCATTTTAATTTTCCACTCACAGTAAAACAAATAAGAAACCAACAAATAAAATGATTGCATACAAGTAATGTTGAGCCCCACTTTTACTTCTCTTGTATCCATCTCACATGCAAAAAAAATGATTGTTCCACTTCAATCTCTTGATATTCTTGATATTTGACTTCATGCTTTATGATTTATGATGGTTAATCACAGTTACTTATGATAGTGACCAATAACTCACTACCACAAATGATGTGTGATTATTTACATAAACCAATCAGTGACGATCTTATTTTCTTTTGCTTATCAAAAGTACATTGTAACAACATGCTGAGCTCAACCCTCGTGGGAGCCACATTTAACCCACATGCTTAAAACAGATGAATTAAAACAACAATCTTAGTTTTCTTGTATTTGCACATGAAACACACAAGTTAAAAAAAACATGTGCATGTTTTAGGTGTGTTTGATGACTCTGATGGTTCTCTAGGACACCTAAAGTATGCTTTTTCCTATTGAATGCATTTGGTAGATTAGTTTATATATGTATAAGTGTAAGTTCATGTATGGTTTGAAACCTTTCATTGCTTAGAGCATTGCTCTAATACCATTGCTTTTGCTAGATGCAGGACTAGGAGTAGTACGAAGCTAGGAAAGACACAAGAAGCGCGGGGCAACAACAAACAAGATGGTGCATCCAGAACCAGTCATTCCAGGCAATGACTGGTTTCTTTCTTTACATGCACATTTTACTTATTCATATATATATTTCACTTTATTTGCATTGAATAAGTTATGGTCAGTCTCATGACTTGTGTGAGACAATGTACATTTCTACATTCAATAAAGATTAATTTTTTGTTCAGAAAGACTTGTGTAAATCATTCTTCTATTACATGTATATATATGGATGCAGTAATTTGTAAAATGCAATCTTTTAGATTATTTCATTTGTGCAATTGAATGTAATGAAAGAAAGATTTAAAATGTACTCCCTTTCTCAGTTTAAAAACAACAAGCTTTACCTGATTGAGCTGTAAGTAAAATCTGGTAACACTATCTAAGGATGAAAGAAGAGGAAATA